>CM068354.1:30428485-30868485 GCA_034769755.1 Odontamblyopus lacepedii | reverse complement strand
CAGACACGCCTATGAGGGGGGTCCCGTTCCTTCTGGACCATGTGAAGATTGAGACTGAACCCCCACCCTGAGTCTCAACCCAGCCGACCCACCTTGTCTCCATATAATAAACTCTTCTTCTTCACTTGTTGTTGTTGGCGTGATCCTTGCTATTGAAATGTCATTAAAGATCAAAATTGAGCCACACTCGGAAAGTTTACTGTGAATTCTAGACACACAACAATTTGCTAAACTTATGATTTGACAAATAAAAATATAAGAAAACAAATTTATTTTGTTGTTATAATGTTTGAAACATCAGAAACTTTTGGATAAAATTCTCCCTAATGTGATGTCATCAATAAACTCTTAATTTTCAACACATTTTTCAACTTTTCTTCCCAAATTGCCTCTGGATTGGTGCAAAACTCACAGGTATTGCCCCGCCAACTTAAGTCAAAATGAGAGAATCATCAAAACCTGCAGTTTCAGTTACATCACTCCAGTTTGACCCTCCTCTCTTGCCTTATCCTCTCATATAAACAGTAAAAGAACCTGCATTTGTCATCAGATGAAGTCCAGATTCGTCCCACTATTAAAGTAATACGAGTGTAACAAAAGAGAAAAACCTGAGTCATAATTGTAAGTCTCCTAATATGGCTGAATTACTGTAGGTTTACGCCCCGTACGTAAAGTCCGAAATCTTTGGGGGAAAATTACTGCAGTGGGGTCAATTTCACAGGAGGTGTCAAAGCTGTTCAACTAACTGGCCTATAATCTTAAGTACTCCCGATTTGCGCTAATTGCTATGAAATGGCTCTGGTCTTTTTAAGAGGCTGCTACTGCTTCGCCGGCTCTGCTCTGTGTCAACCTTATTCTTTGTGACAGCCTGGAAATACTAAACACTAAATTGCAAGTATGTTTCGCCCACCTTTGAGCTTAAGTCGCAGGTATAATGAAACCGCGATGGATTCTGTGCGTAAAATCTCCTCGGCCTCTTATCTACGCCAAAGAATACATGTGTTATTTGCTGTCATTATCAGTGCGTGTATAAAGGCTGCAGATTTCCCCAGTGTGAAACGGGCTATTCTAAATATTATGACGGTAAATGATTCAGAGAGAGCGAAGGGGACTGCTGTTTGGCAACGCTCACAGTGCTGCAACGACACAGTGTCAAAACATTGAATATAACATGAAATATTTTGTAGACATCTGATTACGCCAGTCATAATTTATCGACTACAAGGACGGTGAAGGCTCGGGAGTGTCCTGGGATGTATTGCCACTTCCATAATAACCCCATATGGCTAGAAGCAGGCTGTTTGCTCCTTCAAACATTGGCTGTCAGGGAAGTAGTCATTATGAGTAGCGGAGCGGGCTAATGCATGCTAATTGGTGCTTATACACTTGAGCCATTATCACATAAACAGGGCAGATGTGGCGATAATTAAAGGCGCACTAATATATCTGATTAGTACAAAATAACACATGTTTGAAAACGCGAACGCTACTGGAGGAGTCTGTTTGGAAATGAGTGCAATTATGCCATCGTTTATAACAATTATTGCATGCTAATGGGGTCGGGAAGAGTAAAAAGGAATTTGTTTTGGTGGCCCGGTGATGTAAAGTTATCAGTGTAATCAGACGTAACAGAATTTAGGCAATGTTTAGGTTTAATTTGCAATGTAAGACACTTCCTACAATAAGGATGACGAGATTTTCAAAATAAAAAACATGGAGATCCCTGGTTTGGGTTGGTTGGTAATAATAAAATTGTGAAACAAGTGCATAATTAAGGAAAACAGTGATGCACTCGGCACTATGTGAGTCAGTATAGTCACATTTTTTGTGTGTTTTGTCGTTTTTAAGCAGTTTTTCTGTATTTTACCTAAACAAATGACAATGTATGCCTCTCTTTACTGTGGGCAGGAATCAGATTGGTGAAAAATAGGGACATTTGGGACATTTCTTGTATAAAACTGGGACAAATCACTGGTTTTGGATAAATCTCCTGGGACAGGGGACACAGGGCTCAAAACTGGGACTGTCCCGGGGAAATAGGGACGTCTGGTCACACTATACAACACATACCTGGTTGTAAGAAGAAAGCCATGATTATTAAAGAGCACTATGCAACTTTTCTATAGGAAGTCACACCAGACGCTTGTGGAGATTGCGGCTTCCTAGTTCCACAGTATAGCATTAAACTTATCTATATCCATGGAGACATCAGCTGCAACCAGACCAAGCTGCAGGTCAGATCTGTGGAGAGATGCATCCAGTCACAGTATGTTGCACAATAGATTGAACAGTTAACAGATAAATAAGTTTAATGCCATTTTCTTGTACATTGCCCCCACAGTGGAGTGTTTTAAGTCTCGTCTTAAGACCCACTTTTATTCTTTCAGTATTTATTGCTATTTTATGGTTTTTGCTCTTATTTTATTTTACTGGTTTCATTTACTATAATGTTATTTTACAGTGGTGTGTCCAGACGTCCCTATTTACCCGGGACAGTCCCAGTTTTGAGCCCCGTGTCCCCTGTCCCAGCAAATTTACCCAAAACCAGTGATTTGTCCCAGTTTTACACACAAAATGACCCAGGAGTCCCTATTTTTGACCAATTTGAACTAAACCAGGACCAGGACTACATCAGGTCTAAACCAGGACTAAAACAGGACTAAACTAAAACAAATCAGGACTACATCAGTTCTAAACCAGGACTAAAACAGGACTAAACTAAAACAAATCAGGACTACATCAGGTCTAAAACAGGACTAAACAAAAACAAATCAGGACTACAACAGGTCTAAACCAGGACTAAAACAGGATTAAATTAAAACAAATCAAGACTACATCAGGTCTAAAACAGGACTAAACTAAGACAAATCAGGACTACATCAGGTCTAAACCAGAACTAAAACAGGACTAAACTAAGACAAATCAGGACTACATCAGGTCTAAACCAAGACTAAAACAGAACTACCACAATTTTTGACTAATGAGATCCTCGCCAACAGTAAAGAAGAGCATAAATTATCATTTGTTTTGCCAAAATACAAAAATCCATGTTTGCAAATGACCATAAAGCAAAAAAATGCAGTGACAGAAGTCCCTCAGATTGTGACAGACATGAGAATGCACAATGTTACACGCTCTTTTCACAGTTTTATTTATACCAACCATCCAAACCCGGGTGTGTCCCAGTTTAGAAGTCAGTCAGAAGTTCTCAGTCAGTTTCTGGTCAAATTGTGTTAAAATAAAGATCAGATTAAAGTCTAACAAAGCTACAGAGGTCAGTGCTTACAGTTAGTATCAATAGAACATGATATTACTTTGTTCAATAACTCTAAATATAACGTGAGTACCAAAGTCATTCCAGTGAGTCTAGACTTTTCTAAGGCGTTTGATCTCCTATAGTCTTTGTCACTTGTAGCTCCACAGAGTTAAAGAGTGGACAGGTTAATCCTAAGCACTTCCGTAAGCGCCTGCCGTAAAACTGCAGTCTGCTGAACAAATACAGAAGTGATGACTCCAGGAAATGGAATAGCCACATGCTACAAAACCGTATCGTAGCCCTGTCAGGATCTAGACTAAGACTCCCACAGACAAACCTGCGGGCGAACCATCTCCTCACTGTCACCCCCAACAAAGAAGCTTGTTTCTGCCATTTTAATACCCAAACCTTACCTCAAATTAATTTCAAACTAAAGGATGAGGCTAAAACTATTAATTAAAAGTGGAACAGTTCTTATTTTAACGGTAAAGTGTAAAAATTAGCGGTGCTTTGTTGAGAAAGGCCCAGGAGCAAAGTGTTCATTAGCCTACATGCATGGCAGAAGCAATTGAGCTGCTGTAATTTTCCTCAATGGGCGAAAAAAGAGGGGGATCAACCTTGGCATGCTATTTACGGAGATTTGCGGAACTCTGGGAAATGCTAATGTGATTAGCATTAGCTACAACATGTTTGGAAGTGGCCCTCGTGTCCATACACTTAAGATTAAATTCCCACACTTTTTTTTTTTTACAATCTGTTTTAGCACAATGGTGATTTTTGGGAGAATTGTTTGTCACATTAGCGTTGGATTTCCTCACCCCCCTCACGATAATATTCACTCTAAATATCTTTTTATGCGTCTGTCCTCGTATCAAGGCAAGGCGACTCCAGAGCGGCCCTTTTGTCCCGAACTGGAGTGTCTCTGTGGTGAAAACGTTTGCAGTCTCACGGATTAGCCTCGCGCAGATTTATTTAATGCATCCTCATACAGAATTGTTGAAATCTATTTTTGGGGTACGGCGTTTGCCAAAGCTCTAAGCCTGCTAATATATGCCTGCTACAGTTTAAGAGTGCGAGTTTGTGGACCCTCTTTATGCAGGGATCACACTCAGCATATGAAAATGTAGAGCCACCATAGCAGGTTTATTGTTTTGGCTTGTTTGTATGGGCTGTTTAAATATTTGATGTCCCATAGAGTACCATGGTGATATTGAGCAGATAAGATAGTGCACATGCATATGCCATGAGAGGCCCCACTTTGAGCGAGGGGCTTAAGGTTCGTGAGAGGCCAACAAAGCCAGCGTCGCATTTGCATTTAAGCTGAAGCTTTAAGAACAGCACAGACTCAATGAATACTAATAATGTAGCTCATTTAAAATGCTAAGTGTTTATACCTTAGTGCAATTTATTCAGACGTAAACCTCCATACATAAAAGCAAAAGCGTGTTTTAATTTCATATCTGTAAGAGTGTGGTAAATGATGCTCAATGTGACGACTGCATTTGCAGAGAATTATACGAGGCAAGTGGCGTTTTCCAAATCAAACAGGATGTGAAAGCAGTAATGTTTCAACATAATTCACACACTTTAACCATGCACAATATGTTAATCCTTCATTTAGGCCCTCCTGACCGTGGATCTATCTGGAGATGGGTCCCTGAGCAGCTCTGCGGTCGCCCACTGCTCCTCACAGGTTCAACCCTGCTGCTGCTGAAGAATGGCTCAAAAGCACAGACACATTTCCATATGGACAATAATGTAATAATGTAATGTAACCTTTAGCTTGTACCTTTGTTATTGTTTTTTTGTTGTTATTATTGGCGGCACGGTGGCTGAGTGGTTAGCACTCACGCCTCACGGGTTTGATTCCCGGGCTTCTGTGTGGAGTTTGCCTGTTCTCCCTGTGTCTGGTTTCCCCTATCCACCCAAAAAACATGTACCGTAGGTATGAAAGTAGTGTGTGAGTGATGGTGGTGGTCGGTGGTGCTAATTGGACTGACAGCCGCGCTTCCATCAGTCTGCCTCAGGACAGCTGTGGCTACAACAGTAGCTCACCACTACCGGGTCTGGAGTGAAAGAAGAAAGCTCTGTAAATAATGCTCTGTAAAGTGTCTGGGGAATGTGTCTGTGAAAAGCACTATATAAATATTTATATATATATATATATATATATATATATATATATATATATATATATATATATATATAATATTGATTTGTCTGAAATTGTTATTGCTTTTTCTGAAATGTTTCACAGTATGGCATTACACCTTTCTATTATCTTGGATACCAAAACAGGCCAAGTTATTGGTCAAATCAGGGGAAAGGAGACCCCGCTCACAGACAGAATGTCACTTTTTCTTTGCTTAAATGAATAGTTACAATGCAGAAATAGCTAAAAAAAACACAAAATACAGAGGGAACTACATAGACCATGATCCTTTGCTCTGTTTCAGTGCAGGCGACATGAAGAAATAACTGTTCTAAGCACTTTTACATCTTTATTCTTTGGATTAAGTCTTGTAAAGGCATTTTTAGAGGAAAAAGTAGCAGATTCACAGTTTTATGAGTCTCCACAAAACATTGCAATAAATCTGGTACGGTGAGATGTATATGGTGAAAATATCGTATAGAGAGATTTGGATATCGTTACATCCCTAATGACAATAAATGTTGTACCAAATGACTGGTCAAAGCATTTTAGAATGTCAGTCTTGTTATTATGTAGAATATAGTAATATCATGAGCTTTCCCATCATCATAAGACTTGGATATCGTTACACCCTTACTGACTTGTATTACTACATCCATCAGAACCATTGTATTGTTTTAAACCCTGCATTAACTTCCTCTGCTCTGACACAGACTACACTTCCCAGCATGCCTCGGGGCCCAGGTTTGGCTCACTCCCCTCACTGTGAACGGAGAGAGGCACAAAAGCCTGAATCCGGGGGGTGAGCGGTGGAGAGAGGGGGGAGAGAGAGTCGGACAAAAGAGAAGACATGGGTTTTGCACGGAGGACATGATAAAGCAGCAGCATTATGGAGGCAGTGAAAGAAGGGGCCATACTTCAAACGGGATTTTCTCTCCATGACAGAATCTAGCTCGGGGGCTGGGACCGCCGCGGGGGTCTTGGGGGCTACTTAAACATCCAACAACACACACACAATGATAGGATCGCCATGGAGACGGGCTGACGGATGTGCCGAGGTGATAAGTAAATTAAATGGTAATCTGCAAGTAATCTGGAAAGTCTGGAGCAATTAAGGCCTCCAATCAATATTTGAAATGAACGGGCGATTCTTTTAAATGGTCACGTATGGCCATTGTTATTAACAATATGGCCTCTGAAGTGGACAAAAATGACTCCTAATTACTCTTACGGTTTTAGCAGTTTTGTACAATAAACCCTAGAAAATTAGATAAAAGTAAAAATGCAATTTGAACAGTAACTTCAATAAATACAGAATAAGGCATGACTGTAGTAAAATGCTGCTTAAAAATATTTAGTGGCACCAAATTGCTGACAATATTATCGTATGACCCTGGTAAGTAGTTACAGAGGTAGCCAATATCAGTTTTAGTTACTCAAATGGGTAAAACTGATAGTAGACGTCATTACAGATAAATAAAAATACAATTTGAAGAGTAACACTGAAATATGCAGAAACTAGGCACATGCTAAATGCAATTAAAACATAAAACAACATATCTGCAATGTCAACCTTAAAAAATATGATGAAGAAATAATGTCTGTAAGTCTCTATATTTAGTAAATAATACATTTGTAAAAGAAAATATCTGAAAACTTCAAAACTGCATCAGTTCATACTCTGTGGCTGAAGTCATCAACATTCTGTGGGGGTGGGATGCTAACTGTAGGCATGCACTGTCTTAACTGGCTTTGTTAGACTTTTATTTGAGCTTTAATTTAACACAATTTGACCATAAAGAACTGATATTTCTGGGAGTACAACAGGTGAACTGATCTGATTTCAAACACCTAAACTAGGGTAACCAGACGTCCCTATTTACCCGGGACAGTCCCAGTTTTGAGCCCCGTGTCCCCTGTCCCAGCAGATTTATCCAAAACCAATGATTTGTCCCAGTTTTATACAAGAAATGTCCCTATTTTGGACCATTCTGATCCCTTCCAACAGTTAAGAGAGGCATAAATTGTTCTTTGTTTAGGTCAAATACAGAAAAGTTGATTAAAAACGACAAAACACAAAGAAAATGTGACTGTACTGACTCGTTTAGTTAGTTAGAATGGGCCGAGTGCACAACAGTTTTCCTTAATTACGCACTCATTTCACAATTTTATTATTACCAACCATGCTGCTTATATTTTTTTGAATTAGAGACATATGTAGAACACCTCCAGCGCAATGTTACTGCAAAGTATCAATACATTTACCAGTATCGCGCCAGCCAAAGATAAAATATCTAGAGGACGATTTGACCAGTATTCAATAGATGCCTTCCTTCCTTGGGGACTTTCTCTGACACGTACTCTGTCTCATCTGTAAAAGCCGAACTCTCTTAAACTCATTACAATATACTTATAGATAATTGTCCCAAATCCGTCCAATAGAAGAGAAAAGCTGTGGGCTGCACTTTGTAACATACATTTTATGAGCTAGTGTTGCTTTAGCTGCCGCACTAATCTTTATAAATATGACTCCTGCGAGGAAGCCATGGGGTTCAATCAATTAGTCTGCGATTATTTTCACTTCTGTTGTTATTACTGGTTGGAGCAGCCCTCGTGTTATGCTAACCCCAGCCGCAGTGCTACGAATTATCCCTGGCCCTTCCCTAACCTTCACCTTTACTCTCTTAATCAACATCATATTCGGAGCAAGTGGGCAAAATATTTTCATGTAATCTATGAGCGAGGCTGTGCTCTTTCTGGGAAGGCTACGAATGGTTCAAGGGCCCATATTACGCCGTTTTATGAGCTATGTTGTCATGTTGTTTCCTGCATATAGAGCCTCTAGAGTTCTTCTCTCAAACTGAAAACACTGTTCCACCTTATGATGTCATGTAGTAATGACAGATTCATCAATCATTTGGATAGTGTAAACCCTGGAATTGATCATCTCTACGGAACTAAAGGTAAAAGCTCTTGTGAATGAAACAAAACACATGTCCAGGTATTCACAAACAGCAGAGACAGGGAGCTGCTGGTTTCCATGTGACTAAAGGGTGCAGTTCATTGATAAAAAGAAAAATATCAGGGTTGGGGTTATCAGGCCCTCACTTAGTAAAAGTCTTTATTGTGAGCGGGCAGGAAGCATTAAAAAACACACCATCTCACACACACACCATATTTTGTAACTAAGTGAGTGCCTGATATTTTTATTTTACTCAGTGAACATCTCCAGGTATGTTTATGATGAGGTACCAACATTATAAAATGGACTAAAACTCACAAGAGTAAATTTTGCATAACACAGAACCTTTAGAATAGCTTGAATGTAGAATTGTAAAGCTTCTAGGAGTGAAGATTCAGCACCTGCTTGTCTGGAATGTTTCACAGGATGACATTTAACTTATATATTAAGTATTTAATCGATTAGAGGTGTTCTTTTTTGTTTGTTTCTTGCTGTGAGTGGAGTCACCTCGTCACAGATTTAACCTGTAATGTGGTCCGATGGCATCACTGGCTTGTTTCTATAGAAAGTGTAAAGCCGTACTGCAGAATATTCCAAGCAAAGCAATAACATCACTATGTAAGCAGGAGGTGTAACACAGCGGCTGTTTGGTACCGGGCGCACAGAAAGAATAAATAACTTACATTATTTCCATTTTATTTATTATCCAAGTCTGGTCCGTGAAAATATTGTCTGACATTAAACTGGTTTGTGGCGCAATGTTTTATTTTGAAAAATGACCGAATTCTCTCCGTTACATTCGTCTATGACTCTTGAGTCACTTTTGACGCATTTTCAGATGTTTGTCTCGGTCATCGGGGATACATTAACGCTAATATTAAACCCACATGCTGCAAAAGGAGTAAAAACAGACGCCTTTGGAAATGTTTATTATTACATTTACAAAATACCACAGTTTTTGTGTTGGTCGTATCATTTTATTTTGTTGGATTTATCCGCCGGTCCGTGAAAATATTGTCTGATGTTAAACTGGTTCGTGGCGCAGAAACGTTGAGGACTGCTGTAAATTACATGATATATTTTAACTGCAATGTGTAAGTGCACCAATATATTTAAAATAGAAAATTGTCTGTTCCTTTGGCATTTTTTCCTCAGTTCAAAAAGTACTCAATATTGTCATTTTCTAGTGTTTACATCTCATGGTTCAATATTGTTTCTTCATTGTCTGGTCAAAGGGACATTAGAAACCCAATAAATTAAGAAGAAAAGGTTTGCGTTGTCGTGGGTGGTGCGGTTTCGACTTAATATAGCTCTACGTTCTAAGTTGTGGTGGCCATTTTGAGTTCATAAAAATTTCAAACAACCACATCTAACAAGTTTATATCCCAGACAGTTGGAAAAGCTCTTTTGACTTCGCTAATATTCAACCCATCTGTCCTCATTGCCGACTACTGAAGGAGTTTGATCCACTTACAAATAGAAACTGGACAGCAAGATAAAGCTCCAAGCACGGAAACGACACAGCGAACAAACATGCCACACAGACAAAGATATTTCCTATGCAAAGCTCATACACAATGTTATATGTGATAGCGGCGGATCGCGTCCAAGTCACATGCAGATGGGTCCAAGGAAGGGGGTCCCACGTCTCCCGGTCGCCCCCCTCGCTTCACTTTCTGATCCAGTATCTCGACGGATAGCACCAGCACACACCGCACAAAGCAGATTTCAGCTTTTGGCTAATCTCATTAAGAAACTCGAACCAGCACAACCAGGAGAAGAGAGGTGGAGAGAGGGGAGGAGAGGAGGAGGAGGAGGGTGAGCCAGCGAGAGATGGACCAGGCCAGAGACGGGGCTCAGGGAGGCAGGTGTAATGTTACATAATTAGCCTCTAAACGGTAAAAAGGAGATTATTGCAAATGGTCTACTACTATACTAGCCAGCACATGCAGCCCACCCGATCCCTGCAGACCGCGGAGAGGTGCAGGGAGGCGGAGGGAGGTGGAGGAGCTCTCAGGGGAATCCATGTGTGAAGAAGGAAAAACAGGCGATTTGTTTAAGAGGGCAGAGGGAGACCAGGAGAGGGCTCATACACAACGCTTCAGACCTTATTGGTTTAGTTACAGTGGAAGAGGAAAATTGAGCAAGGAATTCTCTAATTAATTCAGTAATGGTAGATACAAATAGTTGAAATCACGCACAAAATCATACATACATACAACTAGATTACATTTACAGATCTAAAATGTTAGTCAACAACAAAAAATAAGAGATGCAATATAGTAAGTAGCATCACTGATGATGTATTCCTTTGTATGAATGACAGACGCGGTATGACGCAAAATTTTAATGCATAGACTGTATATGTAAACGGACATAGCTCACCCACTAGAAGCCGAGTTCCAAATAGGAAGTGAGCATGGGGGCACTTCTGACTCCATCCACTCTGGCTCCAATTGATTTTACATTTAAAAATTGTCACTCCTCTCTCTGTAACTACTGTCAGACTCATCTCTGAATGCTGCCACACACCACGGGAGAATCTGCCCAATTTTGGATGCGATTAGCTTCTCCCCGTGATCTGACTTTTTGTCTTTGTGTGCGATTTTTAAGCCGCTGCACTCCTTGTGTGCGGTGTCAGTGTGACTCTGAGCTGTCAGATGGTAACCACTGAACTACAGGAACAGTCAATAAAACAGCGTCAGGGGCAAACGGAGTGACGGACTCAGAGACGGAAGATACAAGCTGGTGATAAATTTAAAGTGCAGCATCTCATCTATTATCCATAGAAATTGGCCTCCGCAAATAATGACATACAGTCTACAAAACTGCGCTATTAATCCAGTTTGTGACATTCTTTGAGCGTAAAAAGGCAAGATAGTTCCTCATGTTTGTCTGTTTACATCCACACAGCGCACCAATTGAGGTGAAGTTGCAGATTAGCGATAGTGTCTCTACTTCCTGTGGACTTTATCTCCAATATGTTATGCTTTTAAAGTCATGCAAGTATTGCACCACATTTCACAAATAATAATAAGACAGTTTTGACTTTGACTAAACTAGAAGTGCAGAGCTCTGATCTTTTGAACACTTTGCCTTCATGCAAGTGGCTTTACTCTGGACAGGAAACAACTGACGCGATCGTGCTCACAACTTTATATCCAGTGGTCCGCAGACATATCCCGCTGCAGTCTTTGTGATTAGAGATTTTAAGTCTCATAAGATTCTCCTCGTGTCTGTGGTGTGCACTTTTTGTCGCACATTTAAAAATCTTTTAAGACTGAAAAATCCTGTAGTGTGTGGCGGCCTTTACATGGAACTCAGCTCTAAATATGCTCCTATAACTGCTGACCTCTGTGAGCTTCACTTGACTGGAGCCGAATGCTGTGGATGACGTCATACTCCCTTAGTCCACTTTGTTATACAGTCTACAGTTAAAGCAAATGTTGAACAATCCACCAGAAAAGTTTCTCAGTACAGCTTTAAGTGAATGCAAATCCAGTCTTTTTCCTTACATGAAAAACTCACTAATCATATGCTGCTGTTTACTCTTACAAAAGCAAACCCTAAGCCACATCGTGTTAGAAGTGCTGTAAAATTGACATGTCACCAGTTCATAACATTGCGTTCTGGAGCCCCTCTCCCCCGCAGAGTGAGGGAGGCCATAGTTTGTGCTCCTGCTGAGAAATCCTGTCAAGAGCAGCAGGCGCAGAACACCTCCTCATTCATAACATGGGGCTGGATTACCATGGCGATCGTTCCCAGATGTGGCACGGCCCTCCTCTGCAGCGCTGTCAGTGATCGAACACTACTGTGCACCAGACAAGCACACAAGGGCCGAGTGTGAAAAAGTAGTCCCGTACGGCTCAAGGAGAGGGAAGAAGTGGCCAAAATGTACTTGGAGGTACTGTTATACAAGTCGAAAACGTCTTGAAGTCAAACAAACAACATCATTATAACAACTATGCATCAGCCAGTGTTGAAAAAATATTGGCTTCTCCTACTACAACTAATAATAAAACTATTACCACTATGATTATGGCCCCTAGTTGTGTAATGTTTCATTCACACATGTTTAAAAGTGAAAAAAAAAAACCATAGCACACTCAGATGGCCGGTGTCCAAAAACACTGCAGCAAAAAAGCCTTCATCAGACTATTTTTCTTACTTTGGACCATAGTATAGTGTACTGCCCTACAAAGGCAAAAGACCTTAACTCGCCACAGTGTGAAACTGAGTAAAATTACTTTTGTTTTCTCCAAAATTATAATAGGTAGGGCTCCCAAAATTTGACAACTAATTGCTATAATGGAGAAATACTAATTGGCAAATTTTAGGAGCCCTACCTGTTATATAATTTTGCACAAAACGGCAGCACGGTGGCTGAGTGCACTCATGCCTCACAGCAAGAAGGTTCTGGTTTCGATCCCCGGGTCGCCTGGGGCATTTCTGTGTGGAGTTTGCATGTTAATAATGCTCTGTAAAGCATCTTTGAGGACATATGTCTGTGAAAAAGTGCTATAGCTGTTGTTGTAAGGCGACCTTGGGTGTCCAGAAAGGTGCCAAATAAATAAAATAAAAAATAAAAAAAAAAAAAGATCAATTCAATCAATTTTTCTCTGTTTCACACTATAGCAAGTTAACGTCTTTTCCCTTTGTAGGGCAGTGTACTTTTGTGTACTTTTTGCCGATACGTTATTTAAAAATTTTTTTAAAAAGCTTTTGAACATCGGCCATCTGAGTGCTCTATGTTTTTTTTTTTCACTTTTAAATTTCTGTTCCTTGCATTTGCATCTCTACCACCTTGGTGTACGTTTTCTGTTTCATTTCATTTACACAACTTTAACACACAAACCCTGCAAAAAATTCTTCAGGTTCGTCTCTCAAACGGTCATGTGATAATACAGGAAGTGCTCCACTGTGTTTTTAAACTCCATACACCTTCACTAGAATCATTTGGAAGATTTCGGTCCTGGGATTTGACGGTGGAAGAAGTGTAGCTAGACAAACATGAAACAAACCGTACATCCAGGTTCATTTTCGATGGTAACAACATTCTGACATTCACAAGAATCTATTTAGTGTAATACAGGACCTTTGAATTATTTGTGTCCATCTCCTATTGTTACCTACCATTAGCTTTTAAAAAGTAACAGTAAAATCAAAAGCCTTTGCCGTAGTCATCCCCACCATCTGGAACTTTCTCCCTCTTCACATCTGAAACTAAACTCACTAAACGCCTTAAAAAAACTGCCAAAACACACCTTTTCCTCACAGCCCCCACACATGACCGCTCCTTAGTACTGTTTTGTGTGTCCTGTCCTTGTTTTAGTGTTACTTTATTGATTTATTTTTTGTATTAGTGCTTGCACCCAACATTTAAAGGGACAAAAAATAGGCACAAATGGTAAAAAATAATAACAGAACAGTACAGGAAAGGTCATAAAACCCAGAAGGCTCATGAGGTGAAACAATTGAAACTGACATAACTTTATCGTGAAGCATCTTTGTGTTACTGTGAAAAGCTCTATAGAAAACCGATGTATTATTATTATTATTATTAAAATCACTAATTATCCTGACCTCATTTAAGAGCTGAATATAGTTGTAGATAAGTTTAATAACATTGCCTCCATCTTGAATTGGATTACCTTTTTGCACTTTTTTTTTTTTTTTTTTTTACTGTTCGCACGTGGTTCCTGACAAATAAATAATGAACTCATCTAAGTAGCAGAAAGCCGAAAATATCAAGTTACGCCCACACATCTTTATCCAAGTTGGTCCAATTAGAGCCACGGGACCGGGAGAAGACAGTGACATAGCTGTACCTTCTTCAGACACTCGGGAGCATTTGCTGGTAGTTACATAAAGTTGTGTTACAAATGAGAGCGGTCTCTTTGAACGCGCTGACCACACAGTGACGCCAGCTCCACATGTGGCAGCAATAACGGGGCTCCCCTCCCTCCCCGTCCTCTCCCTCCTCCCTCCTTCTCCGTGTGGGACGAGTGGGAGACAGTGCATTCCTTCTGGAGAGCAATTAAAGTCCAAAACACAGCAGATTGGTCTCAGAGGAGGCCCGTGAAATATGAAGGACGAGACACGCTGGATTCAAGCCGGCTGTTTGTTCATTTGGACATATTTTGAACAAATCTATTAAGTGCCTCTTATGTCAAAATGGAATAAGAGTGTTGTCAAGATGTGTCAGGAGGTATTCGTGTTTAATAGCGAAACTAAATAATTGTCGTATTAATTAAAACGGCACTACGTAACTTTTCAAATGGAGGTTCTGCCACATGATTGGTAAGTTTATTGCCGTACTGTGTCAAGTTCAAGGCAAGTAAGATCTGTGTAGAGGTGCACCAGATCACAGTAAGAGTGTATTAATTTATTTTAGAGGTATATTTGAGTCATAAAAACGCCCATGTTACTGAATAAATGCAAGAGAATACTGTACTCCCTAATTAGCCTCAATAAAGAATCGACAAAGACTTAATTTATCATGAACAAATAGTAATGATTCAGCCTTTGTAACTAATTAAGGGGTTGGGAGTTTGTATTAATTGTGTAGTAACTAAGTCTGAATCATTCTCAACAAACAGTTTCTTCATTATGAATTAAGTGTTTGTTTATGCTTTGTTAAGACTATTAAAAGTATAGTTATTATAGAGTTGCTGATAATTGTGGATAACTCTATGTTCACGTTTTTATATAGCGTTTTTCCACCTTCAAGACACTCAAAGAGCTTTACAACAAGAAACCACTCACCCATTCACACACCAGTGTAGGCAGATACTGGCGGCGAGGTGGGTTAAGTGTCTTGCCTAAGGACACAACGACAGCATCTGTGGGAGCTTGAATTGCACTGCAAACCTGTGGGTCAGTGGATCTGATCTCTCCAACAACCATGTTTTTTGTATGTTGAGAGCGGGATTCAAACCACCAACCTTTGGATCTTCGGTCGCTCTATGAGCTACTGCTGCTTTCTGTTTTTGTCCTGGTTTGATCCCGGTTTAGTCCTGATATAGACCTGGACTGTGTCTGAATGTTCACCCTCGTCCATAATCCCTCATTCACTACATAGTCCTGAACTTTTTATTGGACTGTTCATGGAGCGATTCGGACATGCAGCTCATTACTTTCGGGTCACGTAACTCTGGCATCTAGGTGGAAAAAAGTCAGTGGAAACAAACCGATTTCAGCCATAAATAATGATCAGATCAGACTGGCGCACAAGTATTTATGGATTAATACAAGTTCTTGTCACGCTAGATCTCACGCAGATGGACTGGATTATTTGCCTTTTGTCTGAGATGTGGAAATGATCGATGTTTTAACAGCTCGAGCTAAGGTAGGAAAATAACATTAGCACTGCTTACACCGTAACAGTTTATTGAATAGTGTTTTATTCATAATCTGAGATACGACAGTGGAATAAACCAGCACTTCTGTCTGCTTCATACAGTCGTGTTGTGTCCAGTTAAACACCTGTCACTTTTCCGACTCTTGCAATGCACTATGGTCCACATTGACTGGTCTATTGACTGGCAATGCCCACTACTTCAGGGTGCATTGTGGGAAATTATGAGCACACTACTTTTTCTCCTGCGGGTCGTTTGGACACCCCTAAAAATGGTGTGACCCATATTTAGTGCCCTAAGTAGGGAATAGTGTGGACCTTCGGCCTTGGTCTGGTCCTGTTCTAGTCTTGGTTTAGTTCCATATTTATGAAATAAATAAATATATGAACAAAAATATATGTATTAATAATCCCATCAGTTGTTACTTCAATAATGACATAATGGTTTCTTTTTACTGTATATTTTCATAAAGCGCTATTACAACGTTGTGCATTTAATTATGAAAACTTTTTTGGTGTTTTTCTCCGATCTGGAACGACAATAACAGTGTTTGCCATGTTAAGTTATGAAGCCACATTTTCAGACCATCACAATATTACTTACACAGGGCTTTGGTGATGCGGCCACATGTAAGACGACTATATTTGTCTTATTATTTACTTTCATTTTATTTGTCTCGTCTGTGTCTGAATACCAGGGAAGGGCGCGTTTGTTTTCCTCACAGTTATTGTTAAAACACAACACGATAATATTACATGACTTCACTACAGAAGACCTCGTGTAGATGTGTTCAAGACAGTTTAAAGGGCCAATAATACGCTCTTTTCTGATCTGTGTTATAATGCTGTTTTCTCATCACAAACTGACCTATTATTGGGTTTTGTTTCATTCACAGATGTTTCTTCTCTCAAACGGTCATGTGGTAATACCGGAAGTGCTCCACTGTGTTTTTAAACTCTTTATAGCTTCATCAGAATCATTTTGATGATTTCAGCCCTGGAATTACCAATCTGTACTGAATTAAAGGTAAAAGGATGCTATGCCTATGACAGGTTGGACTAAACATTTACTAAAACAGATTTTTACAAAAATGTTTACACTTGTTTTCCCAATTTGGCCATTTTTTTAGGTTTAAAATTTTACTTTCTAAGTTTTACTAAGTTTTAAGTAAATTTCACTTGACAAGTAAAATGATCTGCCAGTGGAAAAACTTTCTGCACTTAAAATAAGAAACACAATCAAATGTTGCTTGAATTAAGAAAAAAACACTTGTTCCACTGGCAGATAATTTTATATATCAAGTTGAATCTACTCAAATAAAGTAAAATGTTCTTAATTTAAGTCATTTTAACTTACCTAGATATTGTTTTGTTTTTTTTTCCAGTGGATTCATAACTGTTACCAAGCAAAACTCCTCAAAGGTACACAGAAATTATTATCTAACAAATAAAAATAAAAGAAAACACCTTTATTTTGTTGAATTTGTGTTTAAAGTATCAGAAAAAATGTGTTTCTTTTGTGTAAATCGTGCCAAACTTTAGAATTCTCTACTTCCTTCCTTAATTTTCAACATATTGTTCAACTTTTCTTCACAAATTGTTACTTGATTTGTGTAAAACTATCATTTATATTCATAATAGTTATAATCCCAGCAATTATGTCAACATTAAAGACCCATACAAATCTGTCATACGCGCTTTAACTTGAAAACTACCACTACGTGACATCACAAGGTGGAACGGAGCATTTTGAGCTAAACAGGATTACTCAAACAAGTGCGAACGAGACAAAAACACAACTCCGGGTATGTTTTCGATGAGGTAACAACATTATAACATGACTTAAAGCTCACACGAATCCATTTAGCGTAATAAATATTGAACCTTTAAAAAAGTGGGGAAATTTCAGCGCCCATCGGGAAACTCTTCACCGTGTAACCGACATCTGGTGTGATTATTTTCAGCTCGTGATCTAATCCCTCTTTAAACGTAAACTCGCGAGAAATGTGTGCCAAATGGCTTCGGAGCAAGATGGGTTTTTGTCGAGTTTTAGAGCAATGTTTGAAGCATTATTGAAAGAACTATACAAGACAATATAATTAGTTTTCAGCCTGTCACATTTATAATCATTAACGTGCTTTTTCGACATGCCAAATTTGGACTCCTGCAAACCATCAACGGTGTCACAACAAACAATTTTTATCTTTTTTTTTTTTTTTTTACACATTTTGCTTTCATCTTAAGCTCGAGTTTAGCTTGAGCGTTGTATGTGCAGATGCTATTCAGAAGTGGCCCACTAAACAGCTCATCTACTTTTCGTTGGTTGCCAGACAGCTCCCATCCCACACTCTTCACAATATGACTTCATTCATGTCGAAAACTGCGGATCTGGGACATTAGCTGTCTCTGCCCACCGCAACGTTAGAACAGTATGTACGCCCACCCGCAGCTGCCAGTGCGAAAAGCCTACGACGCAGAGAGAGAACAGGCCCAACATGGCAACCCACAGCCCCTCAGACTGATAGTTTAGGCTTTTGAAGAGGAGATGGGTGGTGTAATTGTGCAAAGACGTGTTTTAGAGGTTGTATTAGCCGGTGTGAAGGGGACCCACGCCAGAGAAAAGGATCATGTCAGACACGCACCCACTGAAGGAAGAGAAGACATCATCAAAACATTTATGGAACGGGTTTAAAATATCCAAGCAAAATATGTCTTGTTATATGATAGCGTGTGAGCTAGCCAACCAATGTGCTGGGTTATTATTTTGAGTTGAAAGATGGAGTCTCACTAAACTTGGTCCAAAAGTTTCTGTTTTAAGTGCTGAAATGACAAAAAATATAAAGAGATTTAAACATCAGAGACTTTTCCACACTCCCCATGGTTAAAAATGCCCTAAAAACCCATCGCTTTAAAACCTCCTTCCATTAATTATCTTATTTCTTCTGCCTTTGTCTCTCCATATAAAGCATCTTTGAGTATCTTGAAAAGTGCTATACAAGTGTTATGTATTATTATTATTATTATTATTATTATTATTATTATTATTATTATTATTATTATTATTATTATTATTATTAAAGATGCACTGACACCGTGCTGGGAGTGTTCTACATGTATCCCTATTGGTGGAGTGTTCAGCAGTTACCATGGCGACACAATGCACACATTTAGCAAAAGCTGTCAAAAAAGTTAGTCTGAAAACTCAAGAAAAACATACAAAATGGACTTAAATAGCACATTTTCAGGAGCCTGTGATCAGTATGAATGTTCATGGTTCTGTTTTGGTTCTGTTTTTGATTTTCAACTAAAAAAAAGAAAGTGAGTAAATGAAAAACTGAACTGTTGGCTAATGCTAGCGAGCTTGTGGCTGTAATTTTACGTGTGAGAAACTTGCATAAGCGCACGTATCAGCTCACCTGTTGTAGTTCCAACCAAATCGGCTCTTTCTGGTCAGATTGTGTAAAAAAAAAAATCAAATTAAGTCTAACTTGACTTGTGGATATTCTAACAGAGCAGTGCCTTCAGTTAGCTTCACACCCACAGTGAATGTTGATACATCAGCTGCAAAGTATCTCTGCGTTCTATTGATTGTGGATAGTGGATAAATCCAAGTCAGTTCTCCCGACATCCATTATAAATTCGTTCCATTGCAACAGTTGGTGAAAACATGGAGAAAGTTTAATGTCCACCCAAGCTTGTGTTTCAGAACCCTGATTTGGTTGGCCGTTCCATTGCACTTTCTCGAGGTGGAGGTCGGTTTTCCCCAAGTCCCGAGCACAAGAGAACTACCTGCTTGTCTCCTTGGTAATGATATTTGTTTACATTCCACACTATGGCATTAAATTATCCAGCATTTATTTCATCAAATGTGTTTTGCTGCTCAAAATCTAGAAAAGCATGGATTTTTATTGTGAGCGGTGTTGCCTTTCCACGTATCTGACTTGTAACTTGGCCTGATGGTGTCCCATTCTCACCTCTATGGAGATAGAAGTACTGTAATACTAGAAAAATATTCCAGTTAAATGAATAACATCTCCATGGAGTCAAGCTGGAGAAGGTCCCACAGCAGAGAAGTTGCATAGTGCATCATCTAAAGTGGAGAGCATGAAGGCTACAGGGTCATGTTGTGTAATATTGTACAAGTATTGACTGTACAGTGTATAGAAATGGACATAGCTAATGCTCTAGCCACTGTGTTCCAAATCATAGATCTATAATAAGCAAAGAACGGGAAAGAACTGGATAAGACACGGCCCGTCTACCCCAGATTAGTGGTGGTCTCTCATAGGTACTGCAGCTCCGGCCCCGAAAGAATTCTCCCATAGAAGCACAATGCATATTTTGTGAATAACGGGGCATCAACAGGTTTCATAAAGGTTGGATTTTGCAGGGATTCTTCTGTATTTTTACAATATGAACTTTCCATTTTTTTTAAATCATCAACACACTTAAAAGTCGGCTTTGTAAGAGTTAGCCTTGCCCTGCTCTGAGCCTGCACTAGCTCGACACTGGGCCATTAATCAGGAAGTAAATTCAGAAGTAAAAAACTTTTTTGGTGCCATCTTCATGCGCCAATGAGCACAGGCCACTGAAAACAACCTGACGCCATCTTGGATTCATCTTCCAGATTTTATTATAGTTCAAAATAGGAAGTGTTCATGGGGGCATTTCCGGTTTCCATCGATTGCAATTGACTTTACATTGAAAAACTGTCAAAAAACTGTTGAGTCTTGTCATTTTGATCTTAAAATGTTCATATTAATCCGCTCTACATAATCCTGGTGTTTTTATTTCGCTATTTTGTTCGTGAACAAATCTCTTTTCCTAATTCAGAACTCGGCTCCTAAACCGCTAGCCTCACGAGCTTCATTTGACTGGAGCCGAACGTTTTGGTTGACATCGCTCTCCCTTTGTCCACTTCTGTACACAGCCTACGACCACACGTATTTATAAAAAGCAGAAATTTCTTATTACTAGTTGCCTACAGCATTTACAATATAATCCCAAATAGTATAAACACTATAAATCACAGCACAGTGCAACTACCAGTTTCCAGTAAAACATTGAACTAAATCTGATTAAACGTTACTTTTTGTTGACCGAGATCAAAGCGTTGAAGAAATTCCTATTCAGCAGCCTTCAGGAAAACTGCCAGTGAATATTTGGCCAAGTCTCCCTTTTTAAATAGAACTGAATCATTAGCTACTCCTCAGTGAGACAGAAATAAGAGGCTCTGATCAAAAACAAATCAGCAAGTGTGTTTTCCACCTGGACGACGCACTTGGAAACAGCTCCTGAATTCCACCCAAAAGCTGCAAATGATCATAAATAAATAAAAATACATGGCATGATTTATTGAGCTTGAAGAATGGACTCCGCAGAGAATTTCATATGAACCTGTGAGGGTGCAGCGACCTCAGTCCGCCGCACGTCATAAATCTGTATCAACAACGGAGAAACTTCAAAACACACTTAATAACGGCAAGTACGTCTAATATATTCACTTCAATTAGGAACACCAGACTCGGGGCAAATGCCAAGCGCTCGCTATATGTTAAGATTAGAGCAATTATTTAGAAAGGGATATGTTATTGATAAAAAAAGAGGGGGAAATACATGTGTAGACAATTATAGAACAAAAAACTACTACTATTAGTACAAAATTAGCTATTAGTGTCTATAATGCTGATTTTGCAAGCATTTCCTTAGTAGCAGTTCCAAGTCGTTTATATTGTCAATCAAGGCAATTTTATTTATTCTCTAGTTTGGAAATTATAGTTTTAGTTTTATTGATGTTTTTCTCGTGCTCTGTGCGTATTAAAAGTCATATATTACGCAAAATGTACTTAAGATATACAAAAAACAAAAAAAAAGACAAATACAAAAAACTAATATAAAATAGTCACAATTTAAATGTCAAACCGGAGCCATTAGCAATGAAAACAACCTGCATAGGTCATATAAACCAGGTCTAAACCAGGTCAAAACCAGGACTAAACCAGGTCTAAACCATGTCTCAACCAGGTCAAAACTAGGACTAAACCAGGACTAAACCAGGTGTAACCCAGGTCTAATCCGGGTCTAAACCAGATCTAAACCAGGACTAAACCAGGTCTAGATCAGGTCTAAACTAGGACTAAACCAGGACTAAACCAGGTGTAACCCAGGTCTAAACCAGAACTAAACCAGGACTAAACCAGGTCTAAACCAGCTCTAAACCAGCTCTAAACCAGGTCTAACCCAGGTCTAACCCAGGACTAAACCAGGTCTAAACCAGCTCTAAACCAGGTCTAAACCAGAACTAAACCAGGACTAAACCAGGTCTAAACCAGCTCTAAACCAGCTCAAAACCAGGTCTAAACCAGAACTAAACTAGGAGTAAACCAGGTCTAAACCAGCTCTAAATCAGCTCTAAACCAGGTCTAACCCAGGACTAAACCAGGACTAAATCAGGACTAAACTAGGACTAAACCAGGACTAAACCAGGACTAAACCAGAAGGAGACCTCACACAAAAGGACCGGCCCAGAGCTCCACGCCTCATGGGGCTAAACGCAGCCATCGCCCGCTCGTACTTTGCAGACACCTGCTCTGTGGACTCGGGTTCTTTCTTGCTCTCAAGTCTAAGATTAGTCCTGGTTTAGTCCTGGGGGGGCGTACCTCCACTTAAAAAATCCCCACTACACCACTGCTTAAAGCTGAATGAAATTAAGCACAACTCCAGGTATGTTTGTGATGAGGAAACATTCTGTCATACTGTAGATCAGAAAGTAACGTAATATGGCCCTTGAAACAAAGAGCAGCTGGACAGTTTTCTGTGCAAGCTCAAGATTCTCTGTACAAAGTGGTCACAAAGAAACTGGTAAAGCAGCAATTCAGTTTTCTGCACCCCCAACCTGGAAAAAAAGTGAATAAAGAGAAAAGGTTTGGAAATTAGATCTTTGGTTTGTAACTGTTTTAGCGAACACTGTTTTAGCTTGTGATTGTCTAAATAATGACGTGCTTCTGTCTTGGAGTCTCTTGAATAAAGGATTAGTCATATCATTGGGACTTTCTTGTTTATATAAAGGTTAAATCTAAAAAAAAATCCAGTCTTTTTGCATCTTTATGATCATTTTCTTATTATTAACAATACACTTGATATTAACATGTTGCATCTTGATAACAACATTCAGTCACATTCAATCATTCATGTGCAAAGTGAATTGTCTTGTCTCGTGACACAATGACAGCATAAAGTGAGATTTGAACCAGTGACCACCTGATTTTTGGTCCGTTACTGTTGGATAAATGCTGATTATATGAGTATTGTGCTTTTAAGAGAGTGTGGCACACATAACTGTTGCCAAACAGAGAAATATAATTGCTGTTGTATTGTAGCGAGACAAAAATGAAAATACAAACCTCTCCAAAGTTCACAATGGCAGAGCTATTCAAATAAAGCGATAAATAAATGAGTGTACAAATGTGTGCGCCTCGGGCACAGAGAGGAGCTGCTGCCAAGTCCCTGTGCTGTTCTGAAACCGGCCACCAGGGGCAGCGCCATCAACATACGACAATAATAAAACAGGAGCGGTGCTTCATGGGACACAGGGAAAGAGAAGAGGAGGCAGTGGCTTTGTTTAGATGCACATTAAATTCTGATACTAATCGGATTTTAGATTTTTTAAAAGTAATATTCACATGTTTCAGGAGATTAGTACATTATGGGAATATGTAGATAAGAATTTCCATTGTTGCAACGCACAAGAACAGCAAGAGAATAGGAATAGACATATAAAAATCTAAATAAATAAATACAAAAACACAGAGCAAATAAAATAAAATTCACACTGCAAAAACAAAATCCAGCCAAGTTAAGATGACTTGAATTAAGAAAGTTTTATCATGATTTGAGTAAATTTCACTTGACAAGTAAAATTATTTGCCAGTGGAATAAGACGTTTTGTACTTAAAATATGAAAATACACCTTGCTGCACTTAAAATGAGGAAAAATAACAACTTTTTGCAGTTAAAATATGAAACTAAATTGAATGTTGCTTGAATTAAGAAAAAAACACTTATTCCACTGGTAGATAAGTTTACTTGTCAAGTTGAATCTACTCAAATAAAGTAAAATGTTCTTAATTTAAGTCATTTTAACTTACCTACATATTGTTTTCTGCCAGTTTAGTGTATTATACAGGAGATGCTTCATACACAGTATCACACATGATTATTACACATGTCCAGGGCACTGAGATGATGAGCATTAGGCAAATAATTAAGCTCTTTATCCTGAGAACAGATGTAGGTCTACAGTAAGTGAATAGAAATAAGGACAAATTGTGTGTTACATAATACGGTAACTCCCTGATAATATATATAATCATAACTCCCTTAATTAAAATGTTATAATGATCTCTTCGTGCATAGTGCAGAGTCTGTCTCACATGTTCAGACTGTTCCAGGTTTTCGCTGCATGAATCTGAAACCCTGACTTCCCGAGTTCAGTCCTGACTCTGGACACCTGCACCTTGAGGTCCTCAGATTACAGATGGTTCATACTGTAGGGCACTAACATGTCAGAAAAGCATTTGTTCATTTTGGAGTGAGTCTGTGTTCATGCTTTATCGAGGCTAATTAATTGTAAAATGGTATCAAATAGTTTTTTTTTCACTCTTGGCTCAAAATCAGGCAGCGCCTTTAAGCGTTTCATTACATTTGACTCTGTACATTCCTTTACATTATAGGCCAACAGTATCTCTGACGCTGAAAGGTTACGGGAGGACATTGGAGCGTGCTAAACCTAACTATAGTCTTACTCTTTGGCTATACATTACATTTCATTCTTGCTTGTGCCAGTTTCTAAAGTTGGGGGGAGTTTTCCAGGTTGAAAGGGGGACAGTGAGGAATGCGGGGGGCTTAAAGGCTGCGTTACCTGAGAGCGCCGCCCGAATCGCTCTCAATCTGTGTACCAAATTGATGGCGATGAAAATACGAGCGGCCGACACAAAAAAACACTTGTTTGCAGATTAAGGATTTAAAGTGGGTCCACTGAGGAGGCTCTTTTTGGGAATCGAAGCATTGTTCTTCACCCCTCACCTGAGACTAATGCCCCACAGGCCAAGAGCAGGGAGGTAGCACACAGCAGGGGGTCCTATAGGGCTGTTTTTGACATTTACACACTTCAAGACGCTCTGTTACTCTTACACAGTGTTTATTTGTTTGCAGTACTTGATTTTTACCATCATTATATAGTTATTTATTATTGTTTGCAGTGGTCCTCCAAACTTACTCCTCTTCATAATGCACTTCTAATTATTCTAAGCGATAAGTGCTTTTCTTCACTCTTCGAGGCCACACTTTGACAAAACTTTACAAAGACGAGTGGATCTGAAGCTGTATCCTGTGTCTCAGAGGGTGTGATTGACAGGTGGAGCAACCAATCGGGGAGATGTATGCTCCGAAAACAAACATGGTGGTAAAAACGATGTAAAAAAGGAGAAAGAACAATGTAAAGAAATGAGAAACAGCACAGATTTTTGCAGAATCAACCTCTCACGTAAAAGAAGTTATTTTTTTTTGTTCTGAATGATACAAGAAACTACAGCTAAAAACTACAAACTCTTGTATATAGCTGAGATTATTGATTTTGTTACTTATTTTTTTATTTTATATGACTTATACATGTACATTTATATAATCATGTCTTATTTGACACCATTTTTACTACTTATTTAGAAAGTATTATTTACCATTGTGATGTTTGAGCTACTGTGGACAAATAATTTCCCTTGTGGATCAATAAAGTTTGTCTAAGTCTAATTCTAAACTAGCTGCTGTAGTTGGATCATCTCAAATTAGGACAGAGGATTTTCACACTCTACAGTTTCAGACCCTTCTGGATTCAAACTGAGTCGGCCAAGCAAGTTTTTTGCCATCTTGCAACTGCAAACAACTAGCATGCTAACAGCACACCAGCTTTGCTTCCTGTTTGCAAACAATAGAAGTGCTTAATAAGATGTGCACAGGACACATTGGCCTCGTTTTGACTCTAGCTGCTTTTACAACCAGGTCAAGTTATAGGTCAGGGTCCATGGAGAAATGACCTCACTCACAATAAAATGCCATTTATTTATTTATTTATTTATTTAATTTTATTTATTTGTTTATTTATTTTTAATCAAAAACATGCTACATAGGTTCCAGGTCGTCACTGTAAATGAGAAGCTCAGTTGAATTGCCTGGTAAAATATCAAATAAATAAAATAAATAAAAAGGTTGTGGACCCTAAAAAGTACATGTAATTGAATAACATCCCCATGGAAACAAGCAGTTGACATATTCTCCACCAGAAAAGTCACGTAGTGCAACTTTACATAATCTGGTTTAATTAAAATTGTCCTCTAAGTATGGGTAAATACTAAACCAAATAAGGTGATAGGCCTTGGCTGCTACTCAAGGTTACACATTTTTACACATTTTGAATATTGTGCAGGAGACTGAATACATTTGTTGACTAACAGCGAGGATAAAACTCTTAAAAATTCTGCATGTTTAATCTGCTTTAATATTTCCAGCGCTTTATGCAAACGAGGCTCTATTAGCATAATCTTATTCCCTTTAAAAGTGAGAGATTAGGACCTATTTTTTAAAACACATATAAACCAAGAGTTACATTGAAATGGTAATGTCTTAAAGTGGTACACGCGCAGAGGAAGAATTACATGTGGTGAGCAGACACAAGCTAAAGCCTGTGAGGGAAAGCAGCCAGCAGCTTAAGTGTCTTGGCAAACACCAAACATTCATTTAAACAACACAATAATGGACTATGTAGTATTTATGTAGTATTCCTCCTGCTCTCATCGTGTATATCTCAAACACGATGCCCTCAAATGCTACACCACAGTGAGCAGAGCCGTAGCTATGAAAAAACGAAGTATAAAGAAGGTTTCTAAATCTTATGGCCTTACATAGAGGTCCACACAGAAAAGACTTTTGGGTTAACTATGCACTTCCAGGTTATTTCCAATTATTAATGTGAAACTATGTTAAATTTAATGTCAATAATCAGTCAAACTTTATTCATAGAGTTCTTTTCATACAAAAATGCAACACAAAGCGCTTGTAATAATCAAATATTCATGATCTCTCTTATTTACTTATTTATTTACCAAAAGACTAGAATTTAAATGTGAAATTTTCTTCCTTAAAGACTCTTATAACTCCTATACCTTCTTGGGGTTGATAAATTGATCTTTTTCGATGGAGACGAGCACCAGCAGGTCAACGTACAGGTCAGATCTGTGGAGGCACGACTCTGCTCAAAGTAAGAAGGTATTTTTAATTGAATAAAACAAAAGACAAGCTGATGACAGACCCTTCACCAGAAAAGTTACACAGTGAAATGTGTTTTTGAGCAGGCCAAATGTGGAGACTGTGCGCGACTAGGCTCAAGGTCAACGTTTTTCAAGGTTTTTTTGAGCAATAAAAACACATTTAGTTGAATGAAACAAAAGATAAGCTGATGATGGACCCTCCACCAGAAAAGTTACACAGTGAACCTTTAAAGCAACAACTCTAGAAACTTTGGGGTCTCCCAGTGAAAAAAATACCAACAAACAACTGAGTATTTACTAGGGATGTGCAATAATATCAAAATATCAATATATCGTATTATTTAACGCAATGATACAGTATTGATATTGACGGCTGCTGTATCGATATATCGCGTATTTTTTGGTATATTTTACTAAATAATTTAGTTTCAACGCTACAGTTTTGTTGCTTGTCAGAGGAAGGAAACTCATTTATGTGAAAAAAAATTGACATTCTCACTGTTTTGATGATTAAAATAGGTGTGTTTCATATTCACTTTGCACAAGAAGTGGTTTAACAAAGATTTTTATCACCACAGCCATGATTTAGCCATTATTTTTATTGAACCGTATCGAATAAATTTGAAATAAGTGCACTGTATCGAGGTACGTATCGTATCGGCAACTTTCTACTGATACCCAGCCCTAGTATTTACATTCATCCTGGGAACAAAACAATAGATGTTCAAATAAAACTAGACATTTGCTCTCAGTTACATTTTGTTGCAAAATTGTGTAATAATTGAGTGGAAAAAGAGGAGTTTGAACCTGTGATCTGACATTATGCAACAGGCCTCTACATTTCCTATAATCAGTGAATGAATGAAAGTGTGAGGAGGCAGCATTACTCGAGCACATCCAGCCGGAACCACGTGGAAAAGCTTCATTCACATATTATATGGCGGATAAAGAAATAAGAAAGGCTCTTTATACTGCTGCCTCCTCGCTCTCTCCCTCCTATCTCTTCTCTTTCTGTCTCCCTCCCCTCTCTCTCTCTCTTTTCTTCTTTCTCTCCGCTATCCCCCTCTCTGTCTGTTTCTCTCTCACTTTTTCCTTCTCCCCTCTCTCCTCTTCATCTCTGTACTTCTCTTTAGTCCTTCCTCTCCTCTCTTCATCTGTCTCTTCTCTCTCTCCTAATGCCACTCCTCTGTTCTCTCTCTCTTCCTATCGACATTGCTCTCTCCCTTGTTCTCAACTCTGCCTCATCCCCCTTTCTTCCTTTCTTCTTCTGTCTCCCTTCCCTCTCCATGGTTCCTCTCTCCCTCCCTCTCCTTCTCTCAATTTCTCTCTCTCCTCTCTTGCTCCTTCTCTTTCTGCCTTTCTTAGCTCCTTCTCTCTTTTTCTCTTTCTTAGCTCCTTCTCTCTTTTTCTCTTTCTTAGCTCCTTCTCTCTTTTTCTCTTTCTTAGCTTCTTCTCTCTTTCATTCTCCTCTCTAGCTCTTTCTCACAGTCTCTCTCTGTTTCCCTTCTTTAGCTCCTTCCCTCTCTTACTCTCCTCTCTACCTCTTTCTCTCTCTGCCCCCCCTTTCTTCGCTCCTTCACTCTCACATTCTCCCCTTTTGCTCTTTTTCTCTCTGTCTTTCTCTCCTTTCTTTAGCTCCTTCTTTCTCTTTTTTAGCTCCTCTCTCTCTTTCTCTTTCATAGCTCCTTCTCTCTCTCTTGTTCTCCCCGGCTCTTGCTCTTTCTCTCTGTCTCTCTCCCCCTCAATTAGCCCTCTCTCTCTTTCTCTCTCTCTCCTCTTCCTCTTTCTTTCTCTGCCCCACCCCTCTCTCTCCCTTTCTTAACTTCTTTTCTCTCTCGTTCTCCCCTCTTGCTTTTTCTCTCTGTCTGTCTCTCTCTCCCTAGATTATCCCCATCTCTCTTTCTCCTCTCTTCCTCATTCTCTCTTTCTCTTTCTACGCACCCTATCTCTTTCTCTTTCTTATCTTCGCTCCCTCACTCTCTCTCCTCTTGCTCTTTCTCTCTCTGTCTCTCTCACTTCTTTAGCTCCATCCCTCTCTTTCTTCCCCTCTTGCATTTTCTCTCTCCCTCTCTCCCTTCCTTAGCATCTTCTCTTTCTCTCTCCTCTCTAGCTCTTTCTTTCTGTCTCTCTCTTTCTCTTTCTTAGCTCCTTCTCTCTCTCGCTGTCCCCTCTCTCTTTCCTCTTTCTTAGCTCTTTCTCTCTTGTTCTCCCCTCTTGCTCTTTCTCCCTCTGTCTCTCTGTCTCTTGCTCCCTTGTTTAGCTCCTTCCTTCTTTCTCCCTCTTTCCTCCCTCTCTCCACACCCTGGGTTTTCAGACTTGGACCTGTCCTCCTCCTGTGTTCCAGAGGAATGCCGGTCCTGCCGTCTGCCCGACCTGCTCCGGTCGCGCTCACGTTTCAGCCCAGAGTCTTATTCTTCTCTTCCCTGACCACAGACCTCTGCTTTATCTCCAGGTAACACCACATTACCTGCCAAAGAGCTGGAAATGTCTAACTCAATCTCCAGCTCAGCCCCACAGCTTGGATTGCCTCCGTCATAAATAAGATCATTATACAAGTGCTAATCCCATTAAATAGATCATTTTGCAAATAACTAAATCCAATTGTATCAAAGTGTTTTCAGAGGGGGGCAGCAGCCTCTGAACGGGCTCACATCCCCCGACTTCACTCCCTCACAAAACAGATTATTAACACGAGACGCCAAGAATACTGCCTCCTCTTTCTATCTATTTAGCATCAAAACATCTTATTGTATCACGTCTTAAGAGATTTGAATGTTGATGCGGAGCCTGTATTAAAAGTGATGTTACGTACTTAAGCGCTTTGGCATGAGATGTTAGGCCCAACCGAGTGAGATGGTTTTGCTAAATCTATATGTAGGTGTGTGTCAGTGAGATGGTAGGAGGTACATTTTTGGCAAATGGTCATATTTATATCGTGCTTTTCATCTTTCAGGGCAGTCAGAGTGCTTTACATCAAGGAACCACTCACGTATTCACCTACATACAGTACTGTGCAAAAGGTAGGTCTGAAAAATGCTGTAAACAAAGAACTCTTTCAAAAATATAAATAATGATTGTTTGTTTTTATCAATTTACAAAATGCAAAGTGAGCGAACAAAAGAAAAGCCAAAGTCATTAAGAACTCTCTTCAGCATAAAGAAGAAGAAGTTGTGTTGGTGATGGTCTGGCCCCACAGACCCTGACCTCAGCATCATGAGTGAGTCTGGGATTAACATGAAGAGACAGAAGGATGTGAGGAAGCTCCATCCACACAAGATCTGAGCTTAGTTCTTCAACATGTTTGGAACAACGACCAGCCCAGTTCCTTCACAAACTGTATGTAAGTTTACCTAGAAGAAATAAATTATTAACACTTCCATTTTTGAAGGCGTTTCTAGTTTACAACATTTTTTTCCACACCTGCCTATAACTTTTGCACAGTACTGTAGATGTATTCCCACAAGTGTACAGAAAACACTGGGGACAAGGTGGGTTAAGTGTGTTGCCTGATGACACAACAGCAGTATTCATTCATGAGAGCTGGAATCACTGTGTGTCACCTATGGCACACGGTGGACATTAAAGTGATCATTTAATTTTGTAGGTGGAAAGTCAACTGTATGTTTCCATGGAAATACAATAAAAAGTTAAAACCATACTTCGGAACATTCTCAATGAAGATGAATATGTTGTATGCTGTACTGTGGAAGATCCTCGCCAAAGAAACACAATTTCAATGGAAACAGCCCTCTTTTGGTCACAGTTTCTCTCAGTTTTAATATTTTCTCAGGGTTTATATGAGTCCAATCTATTTTAGCGCTAATTTAACATTTTTGGAAATGTAATGCTGGACCAAGGTTCCTGTTTAACCCCGAAATCAAGAGTTGTATTCATGTTTTACACGGATAACACTTTGTAGGGTTATCCTGATTTAGCTAAACAACACACAGAGATGTTTTATTTTTATACTTTATTTTAGTTAATTTAAAATGAAATTATGTACAAAATTGGTTCAAACTGGTCAAATTAACACTAGGAGAAGTTGAATTAACTTCAGCCATATCAACTATGGCAAATAACCCCAACTCGAACCCCCATTTAACTTTCAAATTGTTAAAATAACACATTTTGAGTAAAAAACAACTCTGAAATATTTTACCCTGAAATTTTCATTTCAATCTTATGGCTTTAATTTAGTTATTTAGTTAAATGTACAGTTTAATATGCACAATGTAGCCCTAACCCTACTGCAAAAAATGAGTAGAAAATGAATTGAAGTCTATGGCATTTAAAATATTTGAAGTGTGGGCTGTAATTTATGATTAATTCTAAATAAACTCTGCTTAAAGTTCAAAGCTTCATGTCACTAAATACTTAAAATCCATTATTAAAGCTATATGTTCTATAATTCAACATACACAATATATATATAGATTGTCCTTGGATCCAGAGTTTCCTCATCCAAGATCGAACCAAAAATATCTGCCTGACAGGATTAGCATATCCATTAAGTTAATAGTATCAATAATATATTCATTAGATACAAATTTGTGCTCCAAACCTACACATGTGGTTTGAGGGGAATGCAAAAATATTCTCTTAATGATAAACAAAACTACAGCCAATATCTCAGGGCTCTTATTATTATAACGACCAATCTTAGTCTAGTGATGTCCCTTCGAAAGAGCACAATTTCCTGTTTCTAATATAAATGGCTGGTAATTACTTGAGCTTTCACTGTCCCATAGGGAGTCCGTCTTTTTGATGACGTTTCTTGTATAGGGTCTTTCTTCATAAGGCGCTTACAGGATCGCTTCCATGCCCCGAAAATCTTCATTCTAACTCACTTTTAAACCAGTGCCAGACGGTTTAACAAATTAACCACTTAGGAAATTAATCCAAACTCCAAATCATTACCATAATTCATCTGCACAAGTGCCCTTCCAGCGCCCTTTAACTTTTCACATGGCTCCTCGTTCTAGGTTTTTCCTGGGAGTCTTCGAAAACCCCGTACGGTGTTTTGCTAATTAATTGCTCCTGCGTAAACATCTGTAAGCAAAAGAGGCATTCAAATTGTAAAGTATATGCACCCCCAAGTATTTGTGTTTGTTCCACTCAGCTAATAAAGTACATAATCCGATAATGGGTGATATCCGAGGCTTTGATTGTGCCTGGAGTGGTTGTTTTACCTTTGTGGAGAGTGCGTTGGCATGGTAAGGATGTTTTGGTATCTTTTCATGCTTTTTAATTGTGTGCGGAGGCTGTGGGGGAAACGCTGCTGTGGTTAAATGAATTAGAGAACAGCGCCCCCAGGTCACGTCAGCGCGCTCCCGTGAACTGCAGCTGCTTTTCAAGGACTCACGAGGATGTGGGTTTGTGTGAGTTTTCGAGGAGAGTTTTTGTTGTTAACTTTATAAGTGTTGGGATTATTGTTAAAGGTGCACTGTGTAGCTTTTCTAGTGGAGGGTTCGCTAGTTACGTGTCTCCATGGATACATGATATATGACCCGAATTTGTTTTATTGCAGCACCTACTTGTTTTTTTAATGCGGGTCTCATAGGAAGAGCCACACTTCCAGATATAAAACCAAATGTGCATTATAGAAAGTTTTGGGTGAAGGGTCCATCACCTGCTTGTTTAAACAAATTTAAAGTTATTGATTTGCCTGGAAAGTTCCGCAATATGGCATTACACTGACATATCTCCATATCTCCAGGCAGGTAACACCACCAGGCCAAGGTACAGGTCAGATGAGTGGAGAGACAACTCCAGTGAGAATGCAGGTTTTTCCAGTTTTTTGAGCAATCAAAGGCTTGTAACAGGAAACAAAATATGTAAATATAATGCCATACTTTGGAACATTCCAGGTAAAGCAATATTATTTCAAATTTAGACCAGAAAAAACACACATTGCACCATTAATGGGAGTATTTTTGTATTTCTAAGTAGTTATACATGCTTTATAATTTCATTTTCCTCTTCCCAAATTCCCAAATCTTGTCCAGTCTGTTGTATAGATTTCTACATTTGCACCTTTTGGGAAAAAGAGATTGAAAGTACTGATCATCTTTTTTTTCTTTTGTGCTACAATGCAACCCTTTTGGTCTGAAAGGCAACACTGGAAATATTTCATATTTCCTTCCTTATCAGTCTTGTTAAATAGAGATATTATATTTTTGGTAAACTACTTCAGAATAAAAAAAGAACTGTGTAAATTTAATATTATGTCTTGCCAAATTTTATATCCACAAATGTAAAATTCAGAAGTGTTTCCATAACTTTACTTGTTTTTAAAATGAACTCAAATTATTAGGGATGTAACAATAACCGAAATATGGTGATATCGTATCGTCAAAGGTCTCACAATAATATCGTGGACCATCACAATAGATCGAATCACAAGTCTTTTTGCTTAAATGAATAGTTCTGATGCAGAAATAGCTAAAAAAAAAAAAAAAGAAAAGGGGAACTACATAGACCATGATCCTTTGCTCCGTTTCAGTGCAGACGACATGAAGAAATAACTGTTCTAAGCACTTTGAAATCTTCATTCTTTGGATTAAGTCTTGTGAAAAAAGGAAGCAGCATATTCACAGTTTTGTGAGCCTCCACAAAATATTGCAATAAATTTTGTACTGTGAGATGTCAGTCTTGTTATTATGTAGAATATCGTAATATCATGAGCTTTCCCACTATATTCCAATAAATATCGTACCGTGAGATTTGTACTGTGACAATATCATATCGTGAGACTTGGATTTCGTTACACCTCTACAAATTACAAAAAAATCTCTGAAATATATGAATGCTAAAACTCAAAACGTGTTTTCGTACATATGTGAAATTCCCTTGGACTATGCACTCTGAATGAACTCTACTCCCCTCGCTCCTGCACTATCATCTTTTTCTTTTCTTAACTCTGCAAATGCACTTTTTAAGTTTTCTTACTATTATTGTTATTATAGAATATGTAGTGTTTATGTTCCCTCATGTAGACATGCAACTGCTGACAACACACAGCCATGTTTGTGCACCCAGTTGTGTGTAATAAAAAACAAAAGTTGTAGATTTCCCTGTAGAGCTTGACACCGCCCCCTGCTGTTCACCCATGTCCCTGCAAGTGTGGGATAGGAGTGCGTGTCCCCTCATCCCGGTTCATGCACCTCAGTGGCCTTTGTGACTCCGAGGTGAAACTTGTCTCTTTCATTCTAAGTTTCAACACTAAGTTTAAAGCGTCTGAATTGTAAACCTACTTTTCCGCTTCTTTTTTCATGTCTCCCAGCGGCGTGAGCGAGAACTTGATCCGAACACTGTGATCTTGAACATGACTTGGGTCCCTGCTGCCGCTTCTGACTTTAAAGAATGGACAAATGAGTAACATGTGTGCGGCGCTGTGGTGAATACTTGTGAAAATGCTGAACAAAGGGTCCAGACTGGAGCTGGGATCGGGGCGTGTGTGTGCATCCTAATGTCCTCGTCATTAGAGCCATTGCAGCAGTAATTATTCCGCTCTGAACTGAGACAGAGCGAGAGTGAGAAGCACCAGCCTGGCCCTGTCTCCCGCTGTAATCTGCCTCCGACTAATGAAGAGAAAGAGCCAAAAAAAAAAAAGATGTCAAGATGGAGGTGATACAATTAGGAGGAAAAGCTTGTACTGGAATAAACAGTGAGGCATGAGGTGTGAAGCCAAGAAATCAAGTGCGGTGTTAGTTCAAAAAATATTAGCCATGCACAGATTTTTAGACATGTCAGGGAAACAATACTTGGAAAAAGAAGTTGAGTAGATGTTAAAGTGATCAAAAAATTATCTTTGATCTCAATGCAAGTCATATTTTTGGCTTTATTTAGGCATTTCCAATCTAATTTTACTGCAACTATGTGTAATTATAGGCCTGTCATGATAATTACTACAGTATATCGACTTATTGTATTATTTTTGGCTTTACAATAAGATTTAATCTGTAAAAGGTTTAATAAATCACTTCTATGACTCATTATAGACACAAAGTGCTAAAGTGTTTCATTCTGCTATTTATTTATTGCAGTTTGTGATTTTTTTTAATGGTATTGCACATTTAGAATAGTTTTTGGGGGTAATCCTGCTTTAGAGTTATTGTGTTTCAGTATTGTTTTGTATAATCTATATTTTCTTTATCAATACATCACAACAACTATTGCTGTATACATTTATATGCAGTAATAACTAATATAATATCCAAAGATGAAGTTTAAGATGTCAAAATTAGGTCATCGTTAATTGTGATTTTATATTTGATCACAAGAACTAAAAAATACAAAATCATGACAACTTTACAAGAAAAATTAAGTACTTTAAAGGTGCACTATGTAATTTTTTTGGTTGGGGGCTGTCACCTTCTTGTTTCTGTGGATGATGGTCATCGCTCTGCTTGGGATGTTCCACAGTATGGCATTAAACAGCTCTACTTTACATTTATTCAATTACAGGTGGTTTTATTGCTCAAAAATACCTAGAACAACACACATTCTGACTGTGAGCAGGGTCGCCTCTCCACAGATCTGACCTGTAACTTGGTCTGGTTTGATCGCCATGATGATAGAAAGGTTTAATGCCATACTGCGAAACATTCCAGACAAAGCAATAACATTTCCATGGAGAAAAGCATTTGAATCTTCACCGAAACATTACGCAATGCATCTTTAAGTACATTAAATAAACCCGAAAAGTAGAAACAAATGTATCTCGCCATTCAGGTCATTTTAATTTATTTTTCATTCAGAAATCAGATTTCATGAAGCTGTTCACACTAGGGATGTCCTGATTCAATATTCAGTATCAGTATCTGCTCCTGACCCGGCTCTTTTATGGGTATCAAACAGTATCAGAGAGTTTCACATTTTTGCGGCATCAACAAGCTTTACTGCAGCTGTAAATCAAAACGCCGCCATGTTGCTGTGTGGGATTTTTCACTACAGCAAAACAAGTCAAACAGCGACAGGCAACTGCTGCAAACAAACAGGAGGAACCAGCAGAGCCACTTTAACACTACCAATTTGATCTGTCACTTACAAAAGAATCATTTGGACGAGTTTGAGATTTATAAGCACAAGGTGACAAAGCCACAGCAGCAAACACTGGTAGAGGCATTTCAAAGAAGAGAAAAGCAGAAAAGCTACCTCAAGATGGCAACAAGTCCAAGAAAATAACACAGAGGATTATCGAATTCATCGCCTTAGACCATCAACCGCTGTCTGTCGTGGAAAACATAGGCTTTCGTCGTCTTATGGACTTTTTGGAGCCAAGGTACGAACTTCCTTCACGACACGACACAAAAAGGTATCGGATCGGTACTGGATCGGTATCGGAAAGAGCATTCCTTTAAAAAATCAGATCGGAAGTCAAAAAATCTTGATCGAGACATCTCTAGTTCACACACCCTACTACAATACATTAGAGTCTAAACAAAGACAATGACAGTGTAGATTTTAGAGGATAATGAAGACAATGAAACTTTTAGAAAATAATGATGAACTTGGAATGAATCTTGTATTTATGGAAATTAGAATACACACATTTTGATTCGTTAAATGTTTAATGATGAACTGGATAGTGGTTATTTTAAGGAGACACTGTTAATGATGAAATGTTGTTGCTGGAATGTAAATAGTTTCCTTAAAGCATGTTGTACCTGCCCAAGGACTGCAGATGGAAAGTATCTTGTAGCTAAATCTGGCATAGAGCATTTTTTCTCTCACTGTCTAATGTTTTCTGTGCACTGTCCTTGTTTTAAATACATAAATAAGTGAGAATAAAAGCAAACGTGTGATTACAGTGTTCGGTCGTGGCTTCAGCAATCAAAAAGAATCATTCAATTGTGATCACGGTAACAGTAAAATTTGATATTGCAAATCCCTCTTTCCACCCTCCACCCTTTGGTTCTCCTCGGTGTATAATCTGCCTCTGTAATGAAGTACAAGGAAAGCCGTTTTGCGCTTATAGGAGCCGTATAGGAGAGGGACATGTCAGGATTGAGGTGGTCCGCCCCCCTCACAGGGTCAAACTGCAGGGGTTAATACTGCTGTCTGACACTGCACACTAACTCCGCTGAGCTCATCACATTAATTAAACAGACACACATCCTCTAAGGCTCCGGTGGCCAATGGATGCCAGCTAAAAAAGCACTCCATTCATAGCGGTTGGCAGGGTGAGCATGTGGGGTGGGCTTTGGAGAAACGCTACCTGGCCCTCCCTGGTTTGATTAATGTGAAGAACAATGCAGCTCTTGTGGCCTGTTAGCCGCGCTCCACTTGGTTCTGGTTCAGAGCTCGGAGAGAGGAGACTGAGACGCACCAATACAGGAACAGTGAGGATGATAGACGCAAAATAAACGTAAACTTTACGCAGTACCGCTCCCCACCGCTGACAAAAGTGGTGAAAAATACATACTAGTGCAGGGTTTGGGTAATTTGGGTTCTCTTATTGTGATGTGACGTCACGTTGGGGGTGTTCTGCATGTGTATGAATAGCAGAATGTTCAGATGTTACCCACTGCAAAGAAGCTTCACCAAAATTTAAGATATAAACACTTAAATCTATCAGAAAATGACTTAAAAGTAGTGAAATTATCTGTCCATGCAACAAGATATCTTAAAATAAACGACCTCTAGACTAGAATGAAGCAGTCTCAGACTAAGTAAATAATAAATCTGAAAAACAATATGAATAACCTGATATAAGTTTTAAAATCTTGGCCAGATCAGAGAAATTTGCGGTGACAGGATGCACACATTTGGAAACACTGCCCAAAACGTTTTAAAAAGAAAAATACAAAACTGATTTAAACACATTTTCAGGAGTCTGTGATCAATACGAGCATTCATGGTCCCATTTAGGTGTTTTATTTTCAACCAAAATGTGCGTGTGACTAACTGAAAAATTGTCTGACTAGGGTGACCAGATGTCCAGTTTTGAGCCCTGTGTCCCGGTCCCAACAGATTGATCCAAAACCAGTGATTTGTCCCAGTTTTATACAAGAAATGTCCCAGGTGACCCTATTTTTGATCAATTTGATCTCTGCCAACAGTAAAGAGAGGCATACATTGTTATTTGTTTAGGTAAAATACAAAAAAGCTGCTTAAAAATGACCAAAACACAAAGAAAATGTGACTAAACTGACTCACATGTTAATCATGAATTGTCTCTACATATCAGTTTTCCTTAATTCGCACTTGTTTCATCATTTTATTATTACCAACCACCAAAAAACAGGGACGTTCCACTTTTTTATTTTGAAATTCTGGTCACTCTATGTCTGGCAGACTCGTTTAACAGCACAGATCACCTATTGTGGTTTCAACTAAGTCAGATCTTTCTTGTCAGCAGGGTCTGGTCAAAATTAGATTAAAGTCTAATTTGTGTTACAGAGCCTCAGACAGAGCAGAGCCTACAGTTAGCATCACACCCCCAGTGAAATGTTGATATCAGCTACAAAATATATCTAGCATACAGTGGTTTGTACCCAGGATCGGACAAAGGTTTTACTCAAGGTTGTGTCAGAACGGCTTGTTCCTCTTTGTTATGGGATTATAAAAACTCACAACAACATTTTCTCATAACATTTAGTGCAGTTTGTTTACACATAAGTGATACGACTAGCCTTTCCATGCTGTAGTAAATACAAAACCTCTTCCAACAAAATTATGTTTTGCATTCATGTTATTGTTATGTTATGTTAACTGAGATTCAGGACCAGGTCCACGCCTCAACCGCCCTGTCCTCTTCACCAGCGAATCACAGCTCACTTCGACCACACCTCAATTTCCCAGAAGTCTGTTTGTAGCAGCCTGTCCCATGTTTCCAGTTTGTCTGGCCTAACTCGATCCCACCCTCCCAACCCCTGTCTCGTTTGTCTTTTATTGATATGATGTTTCGGTTCTTTCCTCAGGTATAAGTCTGGAGGGGCCAAAACATCGTATCAATAAAAAAAAAAATCAGGAGTGAGACCGTGAGCAGGAGTTTTCTTTAAAAAAAACAAATAAGTCCCTCTCCTCCATCGCATCTGTCACCCTGTCAGGTTTGCAGAGTCTACGCAGAAACAATTGAGACGGAACCCCCACCCACAAGTCTCAACCCAGCCATCTCCTCCCCACCTCGTACACTTATCAATAAACTTCTCTTTTGCATAATGTTGTTATTGGCGTGGTCCTTGCTAGTGAATCTCTGTTTAGTTGAATACACTGTTGTGTGTGGGGTTAAGGCAGGTGATGCGGCCAAATATATAAATAAATATAAAATCCCTCATTTTGAGTTCACTCATATGGCTTCATCATGAGTTCTGATTCAGTTTGATTTTTACAAATAAATAAAAATAGCTTGAACAGAGCAATACAGGATTTTAATGAAAAATAGTTCACATCCTTCAAAATCTGCGCTCTGCTCCAAACCACATGTTTTCACTGACAGAGGACCGGCTGTCGAGCTCAGTTTAAACGAACCGAGCTGAGCATCGACTATTTGAAAGGACAGAATCTTGATTAAAATATCGTTAAATGCATCAGCGTAGACTTCGTTTTGAGTTACTTCACAAGCAGGAAACCATGGACCTTTGACGCTCGTGAGAAGTTCGCAGAAGTGACCATGAACCTCGCTCACTCCAGAATCTCTGCAGTTGTGACAATGAAGACCTCAGCGCTGCCTCTTCATGGGAGTGACACGCTAATACCCAAAACTCCAAACACAAATCCCTTCGCCAATACTCACTCTCGCAGATGTAACACAACAGAGAGACAAATTACAACCCCAAACGTTCTCCAGAAAACTTGACAACTCATTTCACTTGCAAATCGAAGAATTTACCCCCTACGGAGAGACGCGAAGAGGCCAAGGTCTGGGCTTCATGTGGCTAGATGACACTTTGAAAACAAAAACAGTGCATTCCTCCAATCTGAGGCTGGAAAAGACATGCACACAGCTAATGATGATGGTCCATATGGCTCACACGCAGGAGCTGTTTGGAGAAGGGCTGCAGTTTTTGGCAGAACACTCATATTTGAATTAAACAATGGCCCAAAGTCAGAGTCTCACAATCAAGCTGCTTTCCTGGGCCTTGTGAAGTAATTTAGACAGAATGTGGATAATACCAAACATTAGTACTGGCATTTAGAGAATGGGCTACAGTCATGAAACTATTTCATCAATGTGCGCTTTTGTTATCAGTGTGTTTAATAAGATAAAAATCCACAGAAATAGTGTGTGGGTCAGTGCCAAAACATATACTGTACTGGTGGATTTTTATTTTATTTTATTTTTTCCTTTTTTATTGATCAAATTATTATTATTATTATTATTATTATTATTATTATTATTATTATTTTTTTTTTATTATTATTATTCATTTATATATGTATATATTGTCAAGTGAATTTAATTTTTTGATACATTTTATTATTATTTTTTAATATATGACTGAAGTTGTCGTGCTTTCTCAGTGTCAAAAGGTAAAATTTACTTTTTTTCATTTTTTTATTGATCAATTTTATCATTATTATTATTAGTGGTAGTAGTAGTAGTTTCAGTAGTAGTAGTAGTAGTAGCAGTAGTAGTATTTATTTATTTTATTTTTTTATTTTTTATTAAACAAGTTGTCATGCTTTCTCAGTTCCAAATGGTTTATTGTCATGTTGAATTTTCTTTTTTTCATTATTATTTTTTTTATTTTTATTTTTTTAAATAAAACAAGTTGTCATCCTTTCTCAGTGCCAAAAGATTTCCTGTTACGATGAATTTTTATTTTATTTACAGTAATTTTTCACCCCCCTTTATTAAAAAGTTGTATAAAATGAAATATATGAAAAAAATATAAGTTATTTTGTTCCTCCAAGTGAAGTTACAAGTCAGGTTTGTGGAGAGGCGAGTCCGCTCACCTTTTAATTTACTGTATTTTTGTTCTCAGTGTATTCATTAAAATATAATCCATAGCAATAGTGTGTATTTAAGGTATTTACATTGATTTTATTTTTTTACAATATTAAACAGTTGAATAAAAATGAAATATATGAATAAAATATAAATTGTATTGTTAAGATTTATGCCAAATGTAGACCCAGAGAAGCAGGTACAGACCTTCTCCTAGCTTAAGTCACTGAAGTCAGGTCTGCGGAGAGGCAAGCCCACTCACAGTAAAGAGGATTCATGTTTTAATATATTTCACAGCAACAAAACATATGTAATAAAATAAACGCTTGTATCTTTGTCTAAGTGCTGAATGAAATGTCCCGCTGTGGGGCTTTACTGGAAAAGTTACATAATAATGACAAGCTGTGTGATCTTCATGTTTGTCACCATTTCGAGCGGAAAACGGCGAGATTTGTTCACCTGATAAAAGTGTGTGGAGGCAATAAATCTTCGCTCATCAATAACAGATAAAATCCTCATGACAGACAGGAGACCTCTTTCATCATAAACCACCACATGAGACCTGCTCCGGGCCAAACCCCGGGCCTCAAACGTGTCCACGTTTAGGGAAACATGGAGCAGTTGTAGATGACTGTCAGCGCTTTAAAGTGTCATTCACTCTTCATATCTGAGGATGTGCCGGAACAAGTGTCACACAAGATCTCCATACTTCCCGTACAAGTCCCATAAATCTCAACGAAACTGTGAGTACGGCTAAAAGTCATGCTAAAACGAGGAAAACACAGAATACAGGTTAAACGCATGACTTGAGAAATGTGATATTGATATAGGACGAAACCAGTACCAAAAACATGAAAAAGTCAAGACAAAAACCAGGTCTAAACCAGCACTAAAAACTGGTCGGTCTTAGATACACACTACCAGTTAAAAGTTTGGACACACCCTCTTATTCAGTGTTTTTTTCTTTATGTTTACTACTTTCTAGTTTTGTTTTGTTTTTTAGTTTTATTTATTTAAAAGGGACAACGCATATTGTAGAGTTTTCCTTTAAACTGTTCAAACTTTAGACCTGATTTGTGGTTAATATCTCTGTAATTACTGCGACTTTGCCCAAACCGAATCAGAATAAGTTTTACTGCTATTGTCAATGAACAAAATTCACAAACTAAGAACGAGGGTTGTAAAACATATGGAAAACCAAACACAAAGTGATGCTAAAACTATTATTGAAAGTTGATATATATATATACTTGTAAATACGCCAGAATTAGCCCGAAGCAACATAAATAAGACAACTTCACACAAGAGGCAAACTGTAAATGACAATTCACAGGACAAACATGGTAGAAAAAGCACAATAAGACACAATAAGACACAATCCTGACGTACAACACTGACATTTAGAAAGGAGCATAACATTAATGACCTTAAGCCATCGTTTTGGAGGTTTTAAATGTACTGAATGTGTTACAGTCTCTTATCGCAGCTGGGATTTTGTTCCAGATCTACATTTCTCTACATTTTACTTGCAGAAGACATTAAATATGACACAAGATATAAGGGAATTATGAATCAGCAAAGAAAACATCATATATGTTTCACGTTTTATATTAAATTCCTCATTGTCGTCACGCTTTGCTTTGCCGACCACGTAATAAAACTTTGGACTTCTCTCAATAAGCTTTAGGATGAAGTCTCCTGAAATGGTTTTCACGTCACAGCTGCGCCGTGTCAGGGTCAAGAAATGCCAAAAGAGCAAAGCAGTGATCAAAGCAAAGGGTAAAGGCTATTCTGAAAAATGTAAGACAAGTTTTGACTTATTTTGGATTCATTGTTTTGTGCCTTACTTTCCATCTGGGTCGTTTGTAGTTTTGGTGCCTTCACTGAGAAACTACAATGTAAATAATCATGGAAATAACGAAGAAACCAAAAAGGAAAAGTGTGGGCAAAGTTTTGACTGGCCGTGTGATTTCCAAAAAGTCACTAAACCAGGTAAAAACTAAATATAAATTAGGACTAACTACAAAACTTGGTCTAAAATAGCTGATCTGAGACTAGAAAGAAATGGCCTGACTCTGCACACATTTTTAAATGCAGCTAACATAGAAGCAGACGTAGTTTTTTAAGTAATTATAGCCAACAACATGCAGTAAACTATATATATACACTCATATACACACTGAATGCATTGTTTTTGGGTCGTCTTTAGTCAAAGGAGACTATTTAAGGACTATTTTGTGGTAGAAAGGAGGACTAAAATCAGCTATACTTGGACTACAAGGAAAAAGCCAGGACTAAACCAGGTCTACAGTACAGAAATCATTTCTAACCCAGGACTAAAACGTCTAAAATTGTTTATCTTAAGTAGGTCCCAGCAAGAACAATCAATCATTCTCACCACACAGGGAAGACAAGTTAAGTGCCTTCCAAAACAACAATATGTCCCAGCCATTTTTCACATTTTGAGTCACTCTCGTCTCGCCAACGGTGCATAAACCGCATATTGAGAAACACTATAACTTATCTAATTTCTATAATGACTCAAAAGCAGTGCGCGGGGACGGGACATGCTGGGATCTGTTTAATGGCACGTCTTAAGGAGGTAATATGAGCAGTTTGCCTGGATGTTTCTGGTGTGAACCGGCCCGGGCCCTCCTCCTGTCTATGGATTTATGGGCTGTAATTCCCCTGAGGAGCATCTATAGTGTGTGTGTGTGTGTGTGTGTGTGTGTACAGACGTCCCATAGAGCAGAGGAGGCTGATTGATTGATTGTATTACTCCAGTTTTAGTCTGGCTTTAACTGAGCTGCGGCGCTAATCCAGTGTAAAACAAGTCGAAATACAGTGGCGATGGCTATAAAAATAAATCATTGAAAACTGAAAGAATGTAAAAAGCCTATGTAGGTCACCACACACATATTCAGAAGGGTTAAAGTCAACATTATTGTGCACAGGTATTTTAGACTGGCCTATAACCATATCTGTGAGCGTTAGGGTGCTGCTTTAACATTCACAAATGTGCAAAGTGTATTTATTTTACTGCATTTTGGATTTTTTTTTCTTTAATAAACTTGAATAAGCTTTAGGATCAGCCTAAAAACATTTTGCTTGAAAAATGTAGGTCAAAATATAGCAATTCTCTCAATCAGTAGCAAATTTTCATTGATTTCTATAAGTCAAATATCACTCACCTGAGTTCTCCACCGAATGAGTTTGCTGCAGCCTTCACAGTGAAAATAGTTTAACAGTAACTTAATCAATGCCTTAATCCTAACTGTTAATGAACCACAAATTGTTCATATGAGAATCAAGAATTGTTTTATTAGTTAAAGTGTAGTTATAAAGTGTAGTCCTTTTATAGTTATAGTTCAAATTTGCAGAACCTTTGAGTGATTGTCCAATTTTGCAGCTTCCAACCAAAGAACAAGAACAAGATCAAACAATCTAACTTGATCCATCATCCGGTTTCACTTCGTGGAAGCCGTCTGACCTCGCAGCATTAGGATTCGTTCGCTCGACAGTAGGTGGGTACTTTTTTATTTAACCAATCACTGCTATTTGGTGGTGACGTATGTAATGCGCCGGGACGCTCAGTGGAGTCCAAGTAATATCTGCACAACAGCAAACAAAGCAGAGTGAACATGTAAACGAGCATTGACGTTTCTGCGAGGTGAACTTGCGAATTAAAGGTACGATAAAAAATGCACAGTTATTATTTGACAAAGGAAGTCCAAAGGAGCGTATGAATCAACATCATCATCACTGTTTATTGGAGCATAATAAAATATGCCGTGCTTACATAAAAGTGTAAGCAAAAATAAAAACAGCAAAAGAAGCACAATGCTCAAAAGGAGAAGGCTGAAGTAACCAGCTTATGTGTGCCTACCCCCAATACAATTTATAATGAGTAAACTGCTGTTTATACATTAGAAGTTACTGTTTATTTTGTTGGATAGCTCAGTACCATTAATGTTTAAGGATTTATGAAGAGACAATAAGAAAACACAGTATACAATACATTAAGGGTGTAACGATACACAAAAGCCACGGTTTGGTACGTACCTCGGCTCTGAGGTCACGTTTCGGTTCATTTTTGGTACAGTATAGGGAACAAAAGGCAAAAATGTCACATTTGAATGATAAAATGCAGCATTTCTTTCCCCCCAAATGGCCCCTCACCTTGTGTCTGCTACAATACTGCACGATATAGGTAATTAATAGTAATAGTAATAGGTAAGAAATAGTAATTAGTAAACAAACCATGAAAATCATTACTAATAATAAGAAGTAATAATTATAACATTATAATTCTAATGATAATTGTTTAGATCTGGTTTAGACCTGGTCCAGTCTTGGTTTAGACCTGGTTTAGACCTGGTTTAGACCTGGTTTAGACCTGGTTTAGACCTGGTTTAGGTGGCACCAGCCTGTCTAGGCACAATCTACTTCTATAACAAAATTAAGTGTAAAATGTTTTAAACTTGATTTCAACACTGGAACACAATAAACAAACACAATGTACAAACCGGCCCTCCAGCCCTCCAGCCCTCCAGCCCTCCTCTCTCCATCCGTCTGTCTCTGCACCCCTCTGCTGGTCACTCTCTCCCTCCTCCTCTTTCGTCCTGTCATCTGTGTGTTCACCTGATCCTGTGGACGCGTGGCTCCCATTAGAAACTACACAATGACAAACCTGTGGAACAATGGGACGACGCGCTGCTCCTTTGACACATGATTTCTCTGAAGCACCTTCTCAGATTGGCCCTCCAGCCACCAGCTCGTGCCCTGGTCCCAAACCTCCAGGGGCAATAGCAGAGGAGACACCTGCACGACGAGCATCGAACAAGGCCGGGGCAAAACACTGCCAAATAAAAGGAAATATATATGTTATACAGTTGCTAAAATATGAAGTAAGTGATTTTCATTGTTTCCATGCATTTTCTTGCAGAACAGTTTAAAAAAAATACTTCTTACTTAGTACAAATATTCAAATGGAAAATACAAAAATGCATCTGAGGTATGAAATAGAATCAAATATATACAATACTGTCAGATATGTCCCAAAAAGATGATAAGATACATGTTTTCCAGTGGTTTTAATAACAAATCTAATCTCGTCTTGGTATGAAATGAAAATAAATCAATACATACAATTAATAATAATAATAATAATAATAATAATAATAATAATAATAATAATAATAATAATAATAATAATAATAATAATAATGTTTTATTATTTATTGAAACTAAAAAAACTAAAGAAAAAAATGTAATGTAAGTAAAAGCAATTATTGGATTATCGTAATACAGAGTGCATATATCTTTGTGCATAGAAACATTTATACTAAATAAATGTGAATGAAAAAAATAGATTACATGACTTAAAAGCTCAACTTTTAAGCCAAAATATAGACAAAAATAAAATAATGTTGCTGTTTTTTTTTTTTACATTTTGTATTTTGTATATTTTTTATTGCACTGAAAAACTGAAAAACACACGTCTTTACTCTTTTCTTATTCGGCATATACAGGAAGGCCTCCACCTGCTTGGACAATGGACATAGACTTACTCCTCTGAAATGTCCCGCAGTGAAGCATAAAACGCATTTATCTCCATGGAGTTTAGTTCTAACTTTCTATTTCAGTGGAATAATGTGATGTGCCACTTCCAGAAGGTTACGTACAGTCGTGTTGCTTTAAATAAAACGATCGATTTTAAAGTTGAACTCACGTAAACTCAGGCACAGGTTCTCGTTTTACAGTGCAGCCCTGTTTCCCTTAAAACAGCTCATCCATCTGTCCAAATTTCACCTTTTTCCTCCCAATGGCCCGAGGGTTTCTGTGGTGGGACGCGTGCTGCTTGACATTGATCCTAACCATGACGCTTATGTATTTTTAAACACAGGTACAGGTGACCGCCCAGGCACGCTCCGGCCCTTATGCCCACTCTTACATCACACATTTGTTGGAAAATTCCTCAAATTACAAGAAATATGAGATAAAGGCAAAGACGTGATGAAGCTAATTGAGCAAGACACTCGGGTGACACGTGCCAAGAGCCGCCGCGGTGAAACTGAATCTGGGAAAGGCAATGACAATGAGTGCGCCCATGAGCTTATGATACAACAGGTGACACCTACATAAAGCCCAATTACACTGTTATTTGTGTTGGATGGACCGCAGCAGACGATAAGTAACAAGCAGCTGAAAAATTCATCATGATGCTAACGCTGTTAATCCCCTAAACAACACAGGTCTTAACTCAGAACAGAGCCGAGCCAGTGAAAGACTGTAAACTTCTGTAATCCTTTAAAGGTGCACAATAAAACAACACACAGGCGTCTCATATCATCTTTTTGTGGTTCTTATCTATAATTTTCTTGGACATTATAAGAACAGATTTGTTTTTAGGTTTGTAGGATCTTTACGATAATTAGAATAATTTTGACAGGCGAATTTATTCACATCAAAAAGTTTGTGACTTTATAATTAAGCTAATTAACTCTTACAGATTCTCAGAATTTTGTATTTTTCACCTTTTGTATTTCTGGATAGTGTAGTGTACAACAATCAAAGATTAGGTTAGAGTTAAAAGTTAGCAGATAATGATTAAGTAATTACTAATAAATCATCTTATTTCAGACATGTGGCAAATCAAAATGTCACCGTTTCATAACATTAAAAACATAAAAAAGTATAAATACATAGTAAGCCAAGTAAAATACTGTAACCCAACAATTAGGTAATAGAAAATAAAGCTACAACTTGTCTGAAAAGGAGAATGAAGCAAATGCTTATTTGTTCTGTTTCACCTTTAGTAATTATATAATTATATATGAACATTTATATATACATATTATTTTAATTATAAACAGTTCTTTATCCTTTTATTTAATACTATACATGTATCCAATGAATATTCTTTATCAATTTTGTTAATTATTTAATATATCAACTTTATTAATTACGTATTATTACTATTACATGTTCATAATATACGTGATTTCTTCATAACCGTATTTCATCAAGATAATGTCCTGAAGCTTAAGCCTAAGCCTGAATCATTCTTGAGAAACCATTTGTACATTATGAATACACCGTTGTTATTGCATTATAAAGTAGTTATGTTTTACCTTATTTAAATAAATGAGAAATACTATTTTGTTTTTCCAGTTTTATGTAACTAATTTACCTACAGGTCACTATGTTACCTGCTGTTTTATGGGTTTTGTAGATTGGCATTTCAGTTCCTGCAGGGCAAAAGCTCATTTCCATATCGGCCAGTATGTATTATTGTGTGTTTGTTGGTTTAATGCTCGTATATTATGCAAAAGTGACTCTTATGACCCCTATGAACTAACATCAAGGACCATGACGTCCACCCTCCTGTGGGCTCACCACCTGCAGAGGGGTTCATAGGGGGGGTCAGGTGCTATGAGTATTGGGCAGCACGCTGCCCCCGCGACCCAGCCGGATTAAGCGGGAGAAGATGGATGGATGGATGGATGGACTCTTATGACCTTTAAGGCACGTTATAATGTCCCTCTTCAAAAACACACGTAGATTTGTGTTTTGTTTCATTCACACATGGTTCAGTAATCATTTATTATTAGTCTGTCTATATCTCCAAAGCCCCAAATGCTCTGTTCCACCTTGTGATGTCATGTAGTGGTAGTTTTCAAGTTAACAGCTCCTTTTACCTTTTGTTCGGTAGAGATGGTTCAGAGTTTACACCTTTTCCTATTTCTTTTTGTAATGCAGCACAATATGTTGATATCATAATATTTCATGTTGCTCAAATAAATGAACTGAAATGAACTGAAGTGAGACCATTTCAGGGCTAAAATGATCCACATGATTCTTGTGAAAGTGAATGGAGTTTAAAAACACAGTGGAGCACTTCCTGTATTACCACATGACATCACAAGAGAGAAAAACTACTAAAAAAGCAGGATTTGTGTGTTAAACATGTATGAATGAAACAAAACACAACTCCAGGTCTGTTTGTGATGAAGAAACACCATTATAACAGATCAGAAAATAAGAAAAAATAAACCTTTTAAGATGATAAAATTGATTAAAAATGATCAAATGTCATCACTGTTAATAACAATACCAAGTACATTTGAAATTACCCCCATATCTCTTACACCGATCCATCGCTCCATCGGCCTTTTAGCAAATTGTTGAGTTTTTCCCCCGTCACACTGCGGTCACTGTTAAATTCATGGTCGGTGTCGTGTGCAGAGGCAACACGGGGGTCAGAGGTGAAAGGTCGCGATGTCACCTGCTTCGTGGAGGGGACACTCGAGCCAGACACCTGTACACAAGAGCCCCCATTCAATAAACATCACAATATGGACGCTGCCAGCACAGGTCAATTAGAATGGACTCTCACCAAGCCGTTTCCCTCCAGGCATGGGAATTTTCCAACCACAAAAGGTAAAGTGGGTTTTAGTAGTCTTGAAAAACAAAAACGAGACAATTAAAACGCTGTAATCAAACCGTAATTAATTGTAAATAGCTTTTTGATTCAGAGACAGGACAGGTGCAAAAGAAAAGGAGAACACTTGTGTAGAAGATTAGCATAGATTTACATAGCCGATTACCTGCTGCAAAATATGTGGTTTAAAGCTGCATTGTGCAACTTTTCTGGTCCATCAAATCATTTTCTTCATATAAATGTTACTGCTTTGCCTGGAATGTTCCACAGTATGACTTAAACCGATCTACTTTACGTTTCTTCAATTACAGGTGGTTTTATAGCTCAGAAACACCTAGAAAAACAGGCTGTGGAAGTGTGAGCGGGGTCGCCTCTTCACAGATCTGACCTGTAATTTGGTCCGGTTTGGTCTCCATGAAGATAGAAAGGTATATAGATTAGCTAACTTAGTTTCATAAAGGTTATAATTCAGCTGGACTGTCCAGCTTGGGAATTTTTCAGCCAGGGGGACTTTCCAGCTGATTCCCTTTATGAAACTAAGTTCATTAATATGTACATAGATTAACTAACTTAGTTTCATAAAGGGTATAATTCAGATGGACTTTCCATCTTGGGGACTTTTCAGCCAGGGGGCTTTCCAGCTGATTCCCTTTATAAAACTAAGTTCATTTATATGTATATAGATTAACTTAGTTTCATAAAGGTCATAATTGAGCAGGAGTTTCCAGCTTGGGAACTTTTCAGCTGGAGGGACTTTCCAGCTTGGGGACTTTTCAGCCAGGGGTCCTTTCCAGCTGATTCCCTCTATGAAGCCAAGTTAGTTAATTTATATGTATATAGATTAATTTAGTTTCATAAAGGGTATAATTCAGGGGGACTTTCCAGCTTGGGTTCTTTTCAGTCAGGGGGACTTTCCAGCTGATTCCCTTTATGAAACTAAGTTTGTTAATATGTATATAGATGAACTCATTTAGTTTAATAAAGGGTATAATTCAGGGGGACTTTCCAGCTTGGGGACTTTTCAGCTAATTCATTTATATGTATATAGATTAACTAATTTACTACTGTGGGACATTCAAGACAAAGCGATATTGTTTCTGCGGAGCAAAGCACTTGACAGACCTTCTAGAAGAAACCTTACACTGAGCACCTTTTCATAATTTTATATTAAGAACAGTCCAACCATTTTCATTCAAGTGGGTTTATTGAAAAGTCCAATACAACCGATTGCATCCAGTGATTCGCGATAAAATTAAGTGAATAAAGTCTCTAGGCTAAGTTCTCGCTTCATTCATTGGCACATTTTAACACAGTTTTCCCAGCACAAAGGACCTACAGTGTACAATAGTGTCAAAAGCCCTCCACAAAAGTCCAAGGAAACATTCGAATCTCACATATGGGCACCTTCAAATGTCGTAGTTGGAACAGCATTGTCAACACACTCATAATGATTTGATTCAGGACTGCGACAGAAATGGTACTTGGTCTAAAAATTACAATAAACGAAAAAGGAGCGATCTTTGGTCCAACAGAAAAATATAAGTTGTTCAATTTAAGAAAGTGAAATGGGTATGTTATGTTGTAAGTTCAGCAAATTGTGATAAAAGGCCTTACTCATACATTAAGCACATGGAATAATATCATAAATTGTAAATAAATCGTCAGTCCAGTTTTTGCTAGTGCTTCAGCTTCATTTTTCTAACAAATATTTCAGCGTAAAAGTCAGTAGAAAAAGTTAAAAAAGACAACAAAATGTGCACTATGTAACTCGTCAGGTGTAGGGTTGCGCACTTTGCAGGTTTCCATGGATACTAGGGCTGTAACGATATCCAAATCTCGATATTTTCACAATATCCATCTCACGGTACAATATTTATTGAGATAAAACTGTCAATATGCTACTTTTTCCTCTCAAAAATGCCTTCACAAGACTTAAAAGTGCTTAGAACAATTATTTCTTCATGTAGTCCGCACTGAAACGGAGCAAAGGATTATGGTCTATGTAGTTCCCTCTGTTTTTTTCACTATTTCCATATCATAACTATTCATTTAAGCAGAGAAACTTGTGATTCGATATATTGTGATGGTGAGACTTTTGACAGTACAATACCACGATATTTCGGCTATTGTTACATCCCTGGATACGTTATTACATTGCTTGGCATGTTCCACAGTATGGCATTAAACATATCTCACCCAGACCAAGTTATGGATCAGATCGGTCAGACCTGGTTCGCTCTAATACATTTTGCACGGCGTTTTAAGCATCAAAACATTGATCAAAACACTTGTAACTGAATAAATGCAATATGTACACCTTTAATGCCGTACTGCGGAACATTCTAGGGAAAGCGCTCACATCTCCATGGAAACCAGAAGGCGTCAGGCGGTAGAAAAGTTACATAGTGCAACCGTAGGGCTTGATTACAAAGAACTGACATTGAAATAGGCGCCAAATTCATAATAAAGGTAAACATACAATATTATCAGTAACACATAGGAAGACCGTAGCAACACGTTTGTGTCTAGAACCGTAAAATTCTGCAATAAAAATGTCAAAAGTTGAAAATTCCTGTAAGTTTCAAGCAATGTGAAATATATAACAGTAGTACAACCCTATTGACAGCATTATAACCAAGAAATCAAATACAATTCATGTTAATCTGAGCAAAAAGACGACCATAAATTAGTGTGAATTAAGTTATGCAAACGTTTCAAAATAATTACGCATTTTTCCTGCTACAGTTAAACGATTAGAAAATTCTTAATAGGAAATAGACTGGAAATAAATTAAAAGCACATAAAGCAAATGTAGTCATAAAAGTACACGAGATGATTAATTTGAGTGTTGTTCTGTCCTGAACATGTTATTCTACATTTTGAGGCGTTATCAGTAGCTCATAATTCATTCATTTCAATAGGAAGCAGGTGTACAATGAGAGCAGCTCAGTGGTCACAACTTTAAATCATTTTCTGCATATTTTCTTGAGTGGAAAATACCAGCAGTAAATCTCTGTGGTGATGTTTGAGCCAATTAAAATATATTTGTTTTTTTGGTGTTCAAATGAACTTTTGGATTTCAAGTCAAGCTATTTTAAAGTCAGTACAAAAATGTAGTAACTTGTACATGTACATGGGTCAATGACGTATAAGGATTTGAAACAGGCAACGTCTAAAATACAAAAAAATATTAGTTTCTATGCAACTTTTTCAAATATTTACAGTGTCAGGTGCATAAATCTATGTTTAACATTTATATTAAGCATTTTTAGTGTAAAATGTCATGTGGTGCGACCGAGAATAACCTTAAGATTGTTTTATTTTCTAAAACATGGTTGGGCTCACCACCTGCAGAGGGGTTCATGGGGGGGGTCAGGTGCTATGAGTATTGGGCGGCAAGCTGCCCCCGCGACCCAGCCGGATTAAGCGGGAGAAGATGGATGGATGGATGGATGGTTGGGATATTAATCTAAGTTCTGAGTAATATGAAGTGTATAGAAGCAAACTGTTGGCGTTTCTTTGGATTTTTAATGCATATTGATATTTTCTTTTGACAGTCACCTGCTTGTGTTTAATGAACAAACTCCTACCCTGTAAAACGCAAAAAATGAAGAAAAATGCCTAAGGAATCCCATGAATACCCAAGAAACCATAGAATTTCTTCTATTATTAGTCGCACCACATGATGCACGGTCGCACCACATGACATTTTAACACTTTTAAGTACAAAAAACATGCAGAATAACTCAAGATTTCTGAAAAAATGATTTGGTTCCATGGAGGTCAGAGGTACAACAGAAATGTGCTGAATTATTATGAAATTTGAACCTTTTTTAACTGAGGAAACTGCAGTTGGACAGAGTCATAACATTGACCCATATACTACTAGTAATTACATATTTTGAAGCAACAACTTGTTTTGGTTGGTTTCAAAGTCTTACATTGTGCATAAATACAATAGACTGTATAAATAAAGCTCCAGTCAAATGAAACTCAACGTGGCCAGCAGTTGTAGGGGCGAATTTGGAGCCAACAACCGTATTAGAAATAGATTTATGGATGAAAAGCCAAATAAAAACACCAGGATCATGTATATCAGGTTAATACGAACATTTTATGACCAAAATGATGAGGGGAATTGGAACCAGAGTGGATGGAGCCGGAAGCGTGCCCATGCTCACTTCCTATTCAGAATGCAGCGGATAGCAGTTTATGTCGATTTACATACACAGTCTATGGGAAATACCTGTGTTTTATATTATGAATGTTGGATTAAGTTGCGTTGAAGATAATTTGTACTTTTAGCCTTTTTTGGATAAGAACATTTTTTACTTTTTCTTGATTCCATGATGCTGTTATTGCTTCGCCGGGAATGTTTGAAAGCCAAGTATTTCAGCAGCAGAAACACCTGTAATTGAATAAATGGGAGATGGATGAAATGCAGTAAAGTCGACCCTCCACAAGAAACTTTTTTTTCTTCAAAACAGTTCAACTTTTGTCCAGTATTCCTTAACTAGCAGATAATATGAGAGGTGAGTTTACACTTTTGAAGGCAGTGCGAGTGAAGTTTGGATCATTATGAAAAACAGATCAGCTTCACAAACCAGCAAAAAAGTCACAATAAAATGTTTTGCTTAAAATGTAGGCAGACAATGCGGAAAATATTGAGGACTTGTAATAAAATTGTTACAAAGGATCATTATATTTCTTTGGAAGAACCAACTTGAAAGGCAAATAAGGTCTGGGGGAATGGACCGAACAACAAAAATTCAAACAGCCAAAAAATACATTCAGTTTTTTGGCCCAAATGTCCCAAGTTGAACCTTCATTTCAACGATTTCCAGCTTTAAAAATGTTCTGAAAAGAGAAACATTCATACCTTTAAATTATTAAGACAAGTGTTAATCATAGTATACAGTGAATAAGTAGTGATTTGGTGTGGTACAGTGTAAAGGCCGCCTCTACAAACACATTTAAGTCCATTTGAATAACGGCAAATGAACCCCGGTAACAAGCAGAAATGCAGTGAATAATATTAAACAGTGACAACATTGAGTGCAAGTTCACTGTTTGTATGAAGCACATTTTAACACTGAACATGAAGCTGCTAAATACAGGGATCAGTGTAAACCTATGAGGCTAAACCGCCTTTCTACACACGTGAACTAGGAGTGTGTGATAGCACTGAAATTCTGAATGCAACTCATTTTCTCTCATGACTGCACTCAAATTTACATTTTTGAGAAAAGAAATTCAATAATATCACACATTCGTACAGTGAATACTTAAGTATACAGTAGTTTAAGTTTTAGGTTTGGCTGTACAATCATTACCCATCATTACAACATGAATTTTAAAATGTTCATGCAAATACTACAATTCTAAAAGTTTAAATAAAAATGATAGTTTTAAGGTTTCAGCTTGACAATTTTTTTGGATAACACATTAGTGTAATTTGTGAACCTTCAGTTTGGCAGATTTAACATTCACAAACGCGCATATTCTTTTAAAGATAAGAAAAAACAAGTGGGCATTCATTAAATATGATAAATAAAAAAGTGAAAAAATAGCATACTAAAATTATATTAATGGAATAACCCTAAGCAGTTTGTAGCTTTAAAAGTAGAAAGTACCGAGCGATAGAGTCCAGTGTTCCAACAGTGTATAAACACGATTAAACTGAGACGCCTTCACAAAAGATTGTTCTGCAAAAGTCTCCAAGTGCAGCATTGTACATATAAACATGTAGAGACAAGGAAGGCCGTTCAATCTGCAAGCAGCAACACACACTCCCGGGTTTTAGAGTAAATCTACCACATAATTAAAATGTAAACAATACTATTACCACCAGTTTATAAAGGAACGCGCTTATTGCACTTAACGTGAGAGTGGGCCATAAATTACACGATTCCAGTGGTAGAAATGTCCTCTTCTTTATGAAAGTTGAGACACACCAGATGCTGTGGTGATATCCTTCTATAGCCCTGTTTCCTGTAATAGACATACCTAAAGTGATTCATTTGGGGCAAAGGGGGAGAGTTCAGCGCATCTGCAGCAGGGAGGACCACGGCCTCATCTAAGACGTCAGCGTAAAACCAAATATTAACTTCAAAACGAACATTGGTAAACGAAATACAGCTTCATTACAGCCAGTTCTTTAAACATAGGCATTTTGGCTAGAAAATCTCAAACATTTTCTTCAGTATCATAGAAACTTGTATGTAGGAATAATGTTAAAAGGTTTGTTTATCTTGTACTGCAAATGCAAATGTAATGAAGATGTTGATCGAGTTTACAGGTGCATAATGTCAAACTTAAAGGCCCTGTACCCGATTTTTCCCCATGTATTTGAGCCCCAGTACAGATATATTGTATAAGCAGCTCTTGAGATCAAAATAAGTCTGTTGCATGCGTTTAATTATTAATATTGTGCGATTATTAGAGTGTTGTCAGCATGCTAGTTAAAGTTGTGAAAAGAGCTTATAAATGTTGAATGAATGTTCGGGATACATAAGGTAAGTGAAAATGAACTAGTTCTGTTGGAAAAAGACTGGGAAAATCAGGTACAGCGCCTTTAAAACTTGAAATAAATTAAGTTTTCATCAAAATATCTCAAAAAATTGTAAAAGAAGAAAAAACAATTTGATTTTTTTTTACACCTTTTGCACAACTCCAGCCAGTGCTTGGACCATAACAGTTGCTCTTACAGGAGAATATTGTAAAACTTAATTTGTAGTACCTTAAAACGACCAAAAAAACTGGAATTGAAGGAATGACATTTGTGCCGTATAAGCCACAATCATTAAAAGCATTCAAAAGTCTATAAAACCTACATTCACTCATAAAAACTCAACTACATTTGACGTCCAGAAGTCCCATTTGCTCCCATTCGATCCACTGTGTAATAAACTGTTACCAAGTCATTCCCCCCGGTGTTTAGTTTCATTTTTTGCCAAATTTGCCCGCTTTTTTCTTGACCTCGTAGGGCGTGCGCAGAATGCTGGGCGTCTCCTCCATGACTCGGACTAGCAGGTCGTCGATGTAATCCTCCAGCTCCCTTATATGGGCGTCCTTCTTCTTCACTATCTCCTTCTGTTTGATCAGCTCCTGGACCACCTCCTCAAAGGACAGGTTTTGGTAGGCAGCCACATTCTCCACGGGGGTCCCAGCCTGGAGACACAAGCAAGTTTAGTGTAGTTTAGTTTATTTAGCAGGGACAATGCACATCAAAACACTGACCTACACAAAGAGATAATATGTTTGTGCCAGGTTATAGCGAAATTCAGCACCTTCAGTCCCTCACGTTCAGTACAAAATACAGTGTATATTAATGCAATCAAACTAAGGCACATTCTCACGCCTGGCGAAACAGTGGCTTCTTTCAAACCAAACCTGCGCCCATAAAGTGGATTTTAAGGTGCGGAGAGAACTGGGTGTGAATGAGGATACTGAATTGTTATGAAGCTTCGCCTCTTTATATGTTTGATTTTATGAACTAGAACATCAACCTGCCCTGGGACGACACATGGAAATTAGCACTGGCGCTACAACCTGGTACATGCATCTCTCCTGGTGAGGCACCGTCCCTGTTTCATTAAATAAACTAAACTAAAATTCATCAGTTAAATCATTAAGTAAAGCCAGTCCCAGTGAATCTCAGTCACCACATCCATACACTATTTACACATACAGTTCATGTTGCTGTATTCATATAGGCCAAATAAATTAGGACATTGATTCTTAAACTTTTCATAACAAGAACTACCTCAGATATGTGGCCTTCTGAATACCACCAGATCTAAACCAGGTTTAAATGAGGGTAAAATGTGGACAAAAATAATATTACACCATAACTACAGTGGTTCTAAATTGTGATCGACACAAAGGTGGACATAAACATAAATATATTTGACTCTAGCAAAAGGAGAAATTCAGTTTGTCAAATGGATAAAGTTTATTTAGTTGAATACATTTCACAGCTCGACCAAGCTGCTTCTTCAGTTCTGGTCAGAATGTTGGAGGACACTGCCTTAAATCTGCCTTGTTTACAGTTTCTGTTGTTAGCTTGGCCTATTGAAACTGTAGAAACTGTAAACGAGTAGGGTATTAGTTTCAGAGTAATTTCATAGTAGCTAGCTCCTCCCTTCAGGCAGATTTAAGGCAGTGTCTGAACTGAAGCAGCAGCTTGAATGAGCTGCAAAACATATTCGACCAAATAAAGGTTTGTCCAGCCGACAGATTGAATTTCTCCTTTTGCCATGAATTCTACCTGGACGACTGAGGGTTTCTACACATATATTTGACTCTATTAATTAAACATATTCTTGGGAATATAAAAGAGGAGTGTTTTACCTCAGTACAGATATATCATTAAAAATGTATTGTAATATGTTTTTATCCACAACTTCACTTTAAAAACTTCACTCTGACTTCTGCAATTTGTGAAACGCACTTAAACTCATTGCAGTGAATAATTAGAAAACCATAGTAAAGCATTAGGTAGGAAAGCATAACTTTGGATCACTGCAAACTATATTAAAAGCAACTAATTCTGTTTTATTGTTTTTTTTAAGTAGTTACAACATATTTAACTCACAACACAGAAAAACTGGGTAAGAAAAAGAGTGATCTGTGTACATTATTATTTATTATGCATTTAGACAATTCAACCTAACCAGATAAATAAGGACGGACTTTTCTTCTAACCTCACAGCTGTGTTTTGCTGTTTATTTAAAAGACATAAATGGGTGTACGGCGAGTCAACGACAATCTGACAAGTACGTGATATGCCAAGCTCCATGTTCACACGCAGAAATAAACTGTAGTAATTAGATGTGTCACAACCCGTCATATGTTTAAGCCTGTCTCTCATTCACTAATAAAGGCTAATTGGGAGCAGTTAAGACAAGGCAGTTCTCCAGGGAATTAGTATCGACATGTCAATAAAACCAACAGCATATGGTACAAAGCCGTATTGTCTAAACAGGGAGGCCTACATGAACTCAGGTTATTTCGTCTGTCGATTATTGTTTTTACACGGCAAAATCAAATATATATAACAAAAAGTAAGCCTGCACATTCACTACTTTTTTATCCGTCTGTTTCTTCCATTTTATCTCTTAAGAATGTCATTTTCACTGATGTGTAATTACGCCAATCCAAATCGAGATTCAGCTATTTTTGATTGTCAGGGATATATTTTCTTCTCTCTAATTTAATGTCTCTCTCTATTTTTAAATTTGATGCTGATTATTTAAGTTTTGATTTGTTTGTGTTGTGATTTTGATGTATTTCTGTACTTTGTGTACGAATTGTGTGTCACAATTAAACTTGTCTTGCCTATTTTCACCAACTTTGGAGGACGAATTTTCACATTTTTTGTGTTAAATTGCAATGAATATGTTGAGAAAATGAATAATGAAAGAATTACTTTCAATGAGACCAAATTCAAAAATCTAAATGAATAAGAAATGTGTGAAATCGTGACATTTTGTTGTGTTTTACTGCTGTGGTTAATGATTAGCTAATAGTCTTATAATGTAATTGTAATGTCAGGGGTATTTTTAGTCTGTTCATGTGTCCAGGGATTGCAGATGTTAAGTAGCTTTAGTTAAATCTGGTGCAATTCTTTTCTCTTTTTTAAGATTAATTCATTTGTTTATGATCCTTGACCAATGAATACTTAACTAAATGAAAATTGGGACTAATCAATAGGGCTGGGTATTATTGAGAAGTTGCCGATACGATACAAACCTCGATACAAAATGTTTTTTCGATACAGTGCACTTTCGATTCAATCCGATTTGACACAATATATTTCAAAACTTTTTGATATGGTTTGATTAAAATGGCTAATTCATAGCTGCCTTAATTAAAGTCTTAATTAAACCACTAAGTTTGTGCAAAGTTAATATGAAAAATGCCCATTTTAATCATCAAAACAGTGAACATATCAAATGTGTTGCATAAACAAGTTTCCTTTCTCCAAACAAGCAACACAACTGTAGCTCTTTCGCAAAATAATTTAATTAAATATACCAAAAAATACTCTTAGCAATATATCAATACAGCAGACCGTGATATCAATACTGTATCATCAAATTAAACGATACGATATATCAGTATTTCAATATTTTTTGCACACCCCTATTGAGAAATATGAAGGGAAAAAAAGTATTTTGTTATCATCTCGCCATTAAAGGTCACGATTAAAAATGCTCCCATGTAACCCAAGCCTCCGCATGCCCTTTGCCTCCTGTTTGGAGCAGTGCGGTACAGTATGTGCAGATTGGATTGCCCGGCTGTGAGAGGAGCTGTAATGGTTTTTAATGAGGGCCACTTTATCAGCTCCCCCCCCCTCTTCAAAATACCACCCTTATCATCATCCACTCCCACAGCAGCCGGACTCACTGCTGGCCAAAGACAATGCTTCACCTGCTTTAATCTAATCGGCCTCGACAACCACAAGGCTACTGTGTACGTGTTTGTTACTCATGTGGGGACTGTAGGTTTGGACTTTCAGGGGTCATTTCTCCTTCTGTGAAACTACAGCGGGATCATCAGATCGGTGAAGGGCAGGGCAATAGCGTAACAGCATAATAAAAGGTGCACTGCATAAGTTTGGTGTTACAGGGATTCTCCAAGGAGATGTTTGATTTTGATTGGACTCGTTTTTATTTTGAGTTTGTGCCGAGAGAGAAACAATAATCATACACATACTACATATACCTCGTAAAGAACAGAAAAGGACCTCCCTTGAAAAGGAGTGGGAAGGAGAAAAACTTCTATTAACCCACCCCTGTTCATTACATGGTTTCAAAAATTTTAAAATTATGTCGTTGCTGTACATGAATGACAAAACTTATAATTTTTTTTAACTAATAATAAACCAATAAACTACTAATAACTAATAATTACCTACAGCAAAATAAAGTACATACAGTGCATACTAAATATAGTTTTAACCCAATTTCTTTGCTTTCTTTTTGTATTGTACTGTATTATGGCCGTACAAACTAATAATAATGAAGTAAGGATTTTTTCCCCCCCTTTAGGTTATAGAAACTAATAATAATGTTATAACTGGAATGTTACTACTACTACTTGTCTTTATAGGGATCATTTTAATGCCATACTATGGAACAACCAGGTAATGACTTCTCCACCAGAAAAAGTTACTTAACCTTTAAGAAAATGAACTTAAAATGATCTCAAAGACCAGTGTAATCATGTTTTGGATTCACACAGTTTTAAACTTTCTTGAAGGCTTCTCAAAGTCACCAGTTTTCATTAGGAGCAGCGAGCAACACATAGTCACAGCTAAACTTGGGGCTCCCTGAGTGACTATGACCTGGGAATGCACCGATACCGATACTGATAGTAAAATGTGAATATAGAAAACTTGCTGGATCAGGTATCGGTTCAATGATATTGGTCGAGTTGATATCCTGGTTGGGCCTTCAACTGGATGTAATGAGACTATGTACTGACCTGATATAAGCCCATGATATACCATAATGCCTGAACTTTTATTTAAACAAAGTGGAACAAAGTCATAGTTTCAGTATCGGTATCAGAAGTGAAAAAGCTGGAGTGCATCTCTACCAAAATTAACCTATTTAATTCACAAGACAAAATGGGTAAAGTGTCTCTAGTGATAAACCTTCTGTTATGGCACCACCTAAGTCACTTTTATCTCAGTTTGTTAAGGTTAAGGTTAAATTTTACTCTGATGTAGGGCAGGTTTAGGCTTCAAAAATGAACGCAATGGAAACTCTGCAGTAGACACATGTACAGGGGGGTGTGTGTGTGTGTGTGAGGTGAAATGAAATATTTTCCAGTGAGATTAAATGCCCCATGTGAGGAGGGTCTGAAGAACAGAGCCCAGTCACTGATTCTGAACAAAACGAGCAGAGCCAGAGGGAACGTGATATACTGTAGGACTGTAGACAGTGGGCCGCACACACCAGCGGCTGTGTGTGATGTCACCCATTCACTTAAACCGCCTCAAGTCCTTTAATTAGGGACTTATCAGGGTTATTGGCCCAGGACTGACCCTATTCTGACCAATGGGCTGTAATGTAGAAGTGAGATGGCTGCAAAGTTAGCTACAGGAAGAAAACGGCAAGTGCGCAATTATGTTTTAGGAGAAGTAGATACTAAAAACAAGTTTTAAAGCTGAAGCACCTGATTTTCAAACTGTGAAAGAAGGAAGTGCGTGTTTAAATCTGTAAACTAAACTAAACCTTAACACGTCATATAGAAAAGCTAATGGCTCTTTCTTACAAGTTTGCAAAAGGAAATGTTTTATAATTAGCTGAAGGCAGAGTGCAGAGGGCTGATTTTTGTCACAAAGTTCTGTCTTTACAATACATTTGGGAAGAAAACTGAATTTTTAAATATATGTGAAAAAACATTGGGTGAAGCAGCTGTAATGATGATTTAGTACCAGTACAAAATTTGAAAAACAGCGTAACTTTGAAGTCTGTGAACTCTTGTTAACTATTTGAGTATTTTATAACTGTAATTGGCCATTATGTGGAGAAAATATATCTATTTAGTGCTACATATTGATGCTTATGTTAATTTGATCATTTTGAGTTTTTGTGTTTAAATCTTTGCTTTTGAGTTTTTGTTTTTATTTTTGTATTAGACTTGTTATTTCAATTCCCTCTCCCTTCCCTCTCTCATTTCCTCTCTCTCACTCTCTCTCCTTCCGTCTCTCTCCCTTCCTCTCTTTCCCTCCCTATCTCCTTCAATCTCTGCTTCTGTCTCTCCCTTTCTCGCTCTCCTTCCCCCTCCTTATTTCCTTCCCTCTCTCTTGCTTTCTCCTTCTGTCACTCCCTCCCTCTTCCCCTCCCTATCTCTTTCCCTCTCTCACTCTGTCTCCTTCTGTCTCCCTCCTTCTGTCACTCCCTCCCTCTCTTTCTCTCTTTCCTTCCCCCTCTCTTTCCCTCCCTAAGTCCTTCCCGCTCTCTTGGTCTCTCCCCTTCTTGCTCTTCCTCCTTCTGTCACTCCTTCCCGCTCTTTCTCTCTCCCCCTCCCTCCCTCTTTCCCTCCCTCTTTCCCTCCCTCTCACTCTCTCTCCTTCAGTCTCTCCCTCTCTTTCTCTCACTCTTCCTCTCTTTCCCTCCCTATCTCCTTCCCCCTCTCTCGCTCTATCTCCTTCTGTCTCTCCTTCCCTCTCTCTTGGTCTCTCGCATTCTGTCTCTCCCTCCCTCTCTCCCTATTTCCTTCCTTCTCTCACTTTCTCTCCTTCTCTCACTCCCTCCCTCTCTTTCCCTCCCTATTTCCTTCACCCTCTCTTGCTCCCTCTCCTTCTGCCTCTCCCTCTCTTTCTCTCTCTCCCTCCTTCTCTTTCTCCTTCTGTCACTCCCTCCCTCTCTTTCTCTCTCTCCTTCTCCCTCTCTCTCCCTCCCTATTTCCTTCCCTCTCTCTTGGTCTCTCTCCTTTTGTCGCTCCCTCCCTCTCTCTTTCCCTCTCTCCTTCCCCCTCTCTTTCCCTCCCTATTTCTTTCCCTCTCTCTTGGACTCTCTCCTTCTGTCTTTCCCTCCTTCTGGCTCTTCTCTCTCCCTTCCTCTCTTTGCCTCCCTATCCTACCCTCGCTCTCGGTCTCTCGCCTTCTATCACTCCCTCCTTGTATCTCTCCCTCTCTTTCTCTCTGTCCTTCTTTCGCTCCCCCCCGTATTAATGGGGGCCTTGAATCCTCCAGAAACTGCTGGTGTTGCTACTGGTGCTGCTGCTGCTGCTGCTGCTACTGGTGCTGCTGCTGCTGCTGGTGGTGCTGGTGCTGCTGCTGCTGCTGCTGCTGATGTCGCCCGTTGTATAGAGGGGCACATGTGCGGTTCTCGTCCGCCACAAAGAAAAGGTGCGTAAAGCCATTATCGCCGCTCCTCTTCTCATTTAACCATCACTACTACCGCGAACTCCTAACTGCCAGATTTGCTACGCTAAAGCTGCTAGAATCTTCTAATTTGAAACAACACCCTGGACTATTAAGAACAATTATCTAAGGCGCATATAATTATCAAAAGTTCTCATTTTTAAGCGTTTTTTCCACCCAATTACGTCGCACTACCTGACCTAATAGACTTAACACTGTTTCACAACGCAGTCGAATCCGGCAGCACCAATGCGCTGCTAATTAGAGCCGTCGGAGTTTTCAAAGGCCTAAAAAAGATCAATGTTGCCAGATGCTCATGTCAAATAAACTCTGCAATTAAAAACGCTCTTGACGTAATGACATAAGAGTGACTACAGGAGGTCAGCGTGGGTTTTTCTCAATCAGGTGTCAAGTAAATAAGGGATGTAACAATATGTTTTAATGAGGGGGGTCAGACCGAGTTAAACTTACTTTTCTCATCTTGTCTTGATTGTCTTTCTTCTGTCCAAATGTACCAGCTTCACTTCCGGTGGATTTTCGGTCACTGTAACATCACAACAGTGTAAAATTAGTGGAGGAAACTTCAGAACTTGAAAATAAAGTGAATACACGCAGAGCTTAGGTAAATAGGTTGATGTTTGTATTTATGAAAGTATTTACTGCTCTTGTGAATAACGTGGAGTTGTGTAGAAAAGCTTTTAGTACAACCTGAGAATAATATAGATAGAGATTAAAGATAGTGGTTAAATGTTTGGCAATAATTGAGTAATAAAGGAACCAATATAAGAAACAAATTGTGCATAATGAATTGCCATAAAAATGCATGTTATTCAAAGAAATTAGCAATATTAGCAAAGGAAGTTATTAAACCTTGGGAACTATACGCATGTTTAGCTGAAGGTGCACTGTGTAACTTTTTTGACTGAGTATCCACACCTCCCTGTAAGTGCTTTATCTGGAATATTCCACATTAAAACATTAAACATGTCTATATCCATGGAGACAAGCAGGTGATGCCAACATACCAAGGTACAGGTCAGATCTGTGAGGAGGAGACCCAGCTCATGGTGAGATGTGCGTGTTTAAGGTATTTTTGAGCTACAGAAGACTTGTATTGAATAACATCTCAGAGCAATAACATCTCCATGGAGACAAGGAAGAGGCAGACCCTCCACCAGAAATGTTACACAGTGCACCTTTAGCACATAACCCGTTCTATCTAGGGATGTTTCGATCCGATATTTAGTATTGGTATTGGCTCACGATGCGGCTCTTTTATGAGTATCAGACAGTCACGTGATCCGATCCAGTTTCACACGTTTTTGCAGCACTGACAAGCTTTACGGCAGCCATAAATCAAAACGCCGCCATGTCCACTGTGTGGGACTTTTCACTCCAACAGAACGAGAGTCAAACAGCGACACAATTGCTGCAAACAAACAGTTTCTCGTGGAGGAACCAGCAGAGCCACTTTAACACTACCAATTTGATTCGTCACTTACAAAAGAATCATCCGGACAAGTTTGAGATTTACAAGAGCAAGGCGGCAGCAAACACAGCAGCAAACACCGGCGGAGGCGAGGAGAGGTCGGTCAGGCTTTCGTCGTCTAATGGACATTTTGGAGCTAAGATACGAACTTCCTTCACTGCACTACATTACATAGACGACACTACCGGAGTTATAAAAAAAAGTATCAGATCTGCGTCGGATCGGTATCGGAAAGAGCACTCCTTAAAAAAATTGGATTGGATCGGAGGCCAAAAAATGTTGATCAAGACATCTCTAGTTCCAACTCCAGATTCCTCCTGTTCCCATGTTGTAAGTGGCCAGAGCGCGGTCGTATGCAGAGGCAGCAGCAAATGATGGACTGAAGCGCTCACAGATAAGTGCTTAATTGTGTGGTCTATCGCTCTGTGGATCTCATTACTGCAGCTCAGAGGGCCTCCTTATCGAGCCGGACCCTCTAAAGACCCTCTAATGACACCTCCACACTGATAAAGCACAACTTAGCCACTCCAAGTCTTCACAGAAACATACAGGAAACACACAGGAAAAACAGGACACCAGCTCATCACAAGTATTCTAACAATAACAGTCGACATCCCAGGGCCCCTGGTGAAGATATAATCAGCAAGGTATTTGAAACTTCACCAGTGCTGTCAGGAGTATGCCCCCGGGTTAGGGTCGCCCGACGGGGAAACAACCACCACCCCTGGGGCATCTGAGTGGGAGAAGCTGTGGTAAATATGGTAGCTTTCGTGTGAGGCTGCACAATAAACTACTGTATTTTAATACGGCTTAATACTATAAGTCGCACCAGAGTATAAATCGTATCAGCCAAAACATGCATAATGAAGAAAAAATATGTATACGTCGCACCAGATTATCAAATCAGAGACCGAGAACCGACATTTCATCTTGAAAGGCAAGTTATAGAAGTTATAATAATAAAAACAATGTATCATTCATTTTTCAATATAGAACTAAAAATAAGAAACCAAAAACACAACTATTTTCTTTATTATTTGTCTCTAAAACCCAAAAAAAAACGGATAACGATTTGTTTTTTGATTTTTGAGATAGGATTCATATATATAGTCTATGGACTGTCAGTGTGGAAAATGTAATATATAAGTCGCACCTGAGTATAAGTATAAGTCAGGACCACCCAAACCCTAAAAAAAGTGTGACTTATAGTCCGAAAAATATGGTAATTAAAATATAAAAGAGTATGTAATGTAGTAATAAGTCAAACTAGTGTAATTGCTTTTTCATTTTTTATTTTTTTAACTGGTTTCTAGGCTTCTAGGCTTTGTAAATAAAAGCCCCCTATGGACAGATGTTGAAAATTAGCACAATATCTCTGTTATTGCTATGTCAATATAACTTTTGAATCTAGCATTGGTCATAGAAAGTCTTAAGGTTACCAGTGAAGACAAAGTTTGCAAATAATATTAGACTCAAACTGGAATAGTTGTAAATGTGTTCTGTTTTTATAATTATCCTGAATATGAATTAAATCCTATTCTATTTGATTTGTAAAATGTGAGAGCTTGACGAGGGGTTGACATTATGACTTTAACCCAAAATATAAACAAATATCCAGTGATTATCTGTGTCTTAACCAAACACAGCACCTTGGTTTGAAGTTGGAGCTGAAGGGGTTGGTGTGTGCCTGCTGCCCGTTGTTGGTGAAGGGGTTTGGGGTGCGCAGGTCTCCGGTGCTCCCCAGTTTCCCGCCGTTGGAGCTGCTGCTGCTCGTCTTCTTGCCCTCCTTCTTCCCGGTCACCCTCTCCAGCAGACTGACCTTCTCCTTCTTCTCCTTGCTGGGCCGGTCCCACAGCTGTGGCCCGCCCCCCTCGCCCTCAAACGGGTTGCCTTTGCGTGGGAGCGTGGCGTACTTCTGTGGCAAAGCGTCCGTGATATCAGTGAAGGGGTCAGGGCGGCCCTCTCCGTCCTGGAAGTCTGGCACCTCGCTGTGGGTGCGCCGGTGAGGACCTGAGCTGCCTGTGCACAAACACGAGATACACGAGTTAAATCAGCTGCACAGAATAATAATGTATGAGATTTATACAGAACCTTTCAAGATCCCCAAAACACTTGTCCTGGACTATTACATTTTAGAAAATCTTTTGAGGCAAAGGACGTCTACATGAATAAGATGTAAGAAACCTACGGTAATAAAGAGGAATGAAGCTGCTGTGTAAAATCAGACACAAGTACTAATAAAGTTGCCAATTATTAAAGATGCACTGTGTTTTAGAGTTTGTCAACTGCTTGTCTCCATGGATTTCTTATTGCCAGGAATGTTCCTCAGTATGGTATTAAACTTGAGCATTTAGGTCATTAAGGCTACATTCAGACTGCAGGGCTTAATGCTCAATTCTGATTTTTTTTGTGAAATCTGATTTTTTTTTGCGAGGTCGTTCACATTTTCAATTAAATGTGACTTGTATGTGATCTCCAGGGTCAACTTTAAACGCCCCAAAAGTGTCCTGCATGAGCATTGGAGGACACGACAACGTCACAGCAGCGAGTTCAGTGTTTACGGAAGTCGCCTAAACACGGACGCTCCACTGAGCACCTGGAGATTTTAAAGTTGATGTTGTACAACTCTCAAGATTCAAGATACTTTGTCATTATGCAAGCATAACAAAATTTTGACGGACTCCCGGCTACAGAAGAATAAAAATAAAGATAAAAGGCATCATAAATAGATAAAAACCATCATAAATAGATAAAAAAAGCATCATAAATAGAGTTCCAGTAGGGTAAAATGACTGTTTAAGTGACTCGTGGGAGGAAACACAACTTCGGCCTAATTCAGTGAGCAAACATGTCGGCGTTGGGCTGTATTGGCTCTCAACAGGTTCTTGTTACAGCACAATAGCAGACCTCTCGCTTGTTCATGACATGTAGGTCGGATGTAGGTCGGAGGAATGCGTCCAGGCCGTTCAGACTGAAGTCGCATGTCTAAAGATTGGATATGTATCGGTTTTAGGAGCACATATCCAAGTGTCCCGGGTCGCCTTTGAAAAAAATCGGATGTGTGTCATTAAGACTGTCATTAAAAGATCAGATACAGGTCACATACGAGCAAAAAAATCAGATTTGGGTCACTTCAGGCTGCGGTCTGAACATAGCCTGTTTTCAGCATTTTAAAAATCCATTAAAAAAACAACAAATCTGACCTGTAACTCTTTGGACCTAGAGGAGTTTAAAGCAATACAAATTTCATCCACGAAGCAGATTGCACCAAAGCAGTGAAGTCATTAATGTTTTTGACATATTTAATGAGAAATGCTGTATTTTATATAATCTCACATGCGCAACAGCAAAAAAAAGGAATGGGAATAGGATTTTTTTTTTTTTTCATAAGCAACATTATTCTTCTGATGGACGGGGTAAGGCTGGTGGTCTTGTTTTGAGCACGGCGCTGTGGGCTCCAAGGAAAATATGAACCACTTCTGTACTCCTCTTTCTAATGCCTTTGAATTATTGTGACCTTCATTCAGATTTATGTCAAACCATGTCCACATTTGATCTATGGTCTGGCAGTTATTACATAGTCCACGGTTGGTTCAGGCTTTATTTCTTACGCAAGTGTCCAGTTAAAATGTATGTTTATTTTATTTTAACTGGGGTGTAGCTGATAAAGATTAGTGTACTTATTTTATTTTCGTAACTCTATTCTTCTTCTGGTCGGATGCATGTCTGTAATTGGTGATAGATGAAAGTAATTCTGATGCAAAAGCTCCATATAAGCTGTATGTATGTATTATTACCATTATAATACTGTAATAAGCTTGATATAAAAGAGCAAAACAAAACACGATCTGATCTCCTCACCTCCAGTCTCTTCTATGGAGTTCATGGAGTCCAGTTTGGGCCTGAAGTTGTTCCCGATCAGGTCCGACATGGAGTGAGCCGCGGACAGTTTCTGACCTCCAGCCAAAAGAGGCCTCTTCACTTTGGTCTCAGATCCTGCTGCTGGGCCGGAGGGACGTCCCACGGGGGCTCTGGGCTCCGGGTCCAGGGCGGACCGGGGCAGGATGGCAGAGGAAGTGTCGGAGATGCCGCTGTCATGTTTGCGACCTTTGACCTTGTTTTTGAGCTTGAAGAAGGGCGAGCGCGGCTTCTCCTTCATGGACAGGTCGAACATGCTGGCCGTCATGTTGTTCCTCATGAACTGGATACTGACCTGGATATACAGATGGTACGATAGCAAACTTATGTGTTTTTATTATAGTTAGAAGAAATATCACTATTTAATTATCTTATTCACATTATTAACACCATAAACAAGTGAAATTTTTATTTTTTTTTTCTTTCATTGTTGTCGTCTAATTTGAGCTTTAAATAATCAAACTTTCTAAATGAAAAGTAAAAATGTGACGTAAACAGCTACACAAAAAGCTCTTTACATGTAGGTTGAATTGCAATAATGTTCTACAGTTATGTTTAATTATTTCTGAAGTTCTACATTAAATTGCGGCTTCAACAATCACATTATATTAATTAGCCGAATAATCTTGACAACTTTACCTGGATCCGGCCACGCTCCTTCTTCTTGGCGCCTGGTTTGGACTCCAGTGGGTACCAACTACAAGTAAATGAGATTGCAGTGAGTTTTTTTTTTTTTTTTTTTTGGGGGGGGGGCATGCAATATTAACAAAAGTGTATCTTTGTATAATTTTGTGAGCAAACCATTTTTCAAACAATATTAAACAGTGTTATGAAATGACATAAGTTACAGTACAAGTCGGAAGTTTGGATTCACCCTTTCATTCAGTGTTTTTTTCTAAATGTTTTTGACATTTTAGATACAGAAGACATCAAATATATGAAGCAAGATATACTGTGTGGAATTATATAGCAAAAAAAAATTGTTAAATAAAGCAAAAGTTGGCTACCGGTATTTATTTATTTATTTATTTAGAAGTTGTTTTATTTGTTTTTCCTTACTACATAATTCCATACATCTTACTTCTTATACTTGATGTCTTCTATTAGGGGTGTAACGATATCCAAGTCTCACGATACCATATCGTCACCTTATGAACCTCACGATATGATATTTATTGCGTATCGTGGGAAAGCTCACGATATTACAATATTCTACATAATAACAAGACTGACATCATAAAATGCTTTGACCAGTCATTTGGTACAACATTTATTGTCATTAGGGATGTAACGATATCCAAATCTCTCTGTACGATATTTTCACCATCTACATCTCACTGTACCATATTTCTTGCAGTATTTTCTGGAGGCTCACAAAACTGTAAATATGCTATTTTTTCCTCTAAAAATGCCTTCACAAGACTTTAAAAGTGCTTAGAACAGTTATTTCTTCATGTAGACGTCACTGAAACAGAGTAGGGGTGGGCGATATCTCGAGATTTAAAATATATCGAGATATTTTTGAAACTCGATATGAATTCTGACATATCGATATATCGCTATAATGCTTATGTTTACTTCTGGTTTCGCCGCTTCGCTTGTTTTGCCTTCTTTGTGCCGCGCTCGCCTCCGCCTCCTCGCTTATGTCCCCCGAGCTCCTCCGCGGAGCCTGGAGCTGGCCTCGGACTAAACCAGGACTAGGACTAAACCAAGACTAAACGCGGCCGCAGAGCCCGGGGCTCGGCCGTGGACTAAACCAGGACTAGGACTAAACCAAGACTAAACGCGGCCGCAGAGCCCGGGGCTCGGCCGTGGACTAAACCAGGACTAGGACTAAACCAGGACTAAACGCGGCTGCAGAGCCCGGGGCTCGGCCGTGGACTAAACCAGGACTAGGACTAAACCAGGACTAAACGCGGCTGCAGAGCCCGGGGCTCGGCCGTGGACTAAACCAGGACTAGGACTAAACCAGGACTAAACGCGGCCGCGGACTAAACCAGGACTAGGACTAAACCAGGACTAAACGCGGCAGCAGAGCCCGGGGCTCGGCCGCGGACTAAACCAAGACTAGGACCAGGGCTCTACAGTGCGCCCATTTCATTCACATTTGAGAGCAAATATTTCGTCGTGCGAACGTGGAAAACAAAACAGGCGCATCTATGTGAGTGCTTCTGCAGCCACAATAAGCAGAGATGCACAGACGTAACGTGACGAGTTAAACTTTCTAAATGCACCTGCCCAGCGCGAGCGCAACCACATGACACCTCCTACCGCGCACGACTCCAGCATACGAGCTCCGCGTGTGACGATATCACTCATACCAGTCATACGAACAAACTCCGCTTCAAAACACACCCGCGCCCCCTTAAACGAGGAGCGCCCCGCAGCAGGACCCACACCTGACCCACCACTCAGTAGACACCCCCACGCCTGGACTTCCTTCTCCGCCAAAGCGAGAGCTTTGTCTTGGTCTTGTCTCGAACTCAAGCGCATTAGGACTCGGTCTTGTCTCGGACTCAAGGTCTGAGTGCGGTCATTTTTCATTAAGGCCGCTGCTGTCGGCACTAAACTCATACCGGTGTGCGGGGGCGTGCGGGGCTTCTCTCTGCAGCCTGTGCCAAATGCCAAATAAATCCATTTGTCACAATGTGCGTTTGATATGGTAAAGAGACTAAATACCACTTTAAAACAAGAGAATGTAACTCCAGTTTGGAATTTGAAAATACAGGTTTAAAAATCCTACACAATTTATTCACTTTGAAGCAGTTTTGTGTAAAGTGTCAGTGGAAGTTCTCTTAAAGAAGAGGTTCTTAAACTGTGGGTGAGGGTCCAAAAAGGGGCACAGAGTGTTTAAGTGCATTACTAAATGAATATTAATCAGAAAAAAATTGTTTTTTTGTTTTTGCAGTAGTTTGGGAGGGGGGTATTTTTCCTGTAAAGATATCGAGATATATATCGTATATCGAGATATAGCAAAATATATCGAGATAAATTTTTTGGTCCATATCGCCCAGCCCTAAAACAGAGCAAAGCATCATGGTCTATGTAGTTCCCTCTGTTTTTTTTTTTTTTTTTGCGATTTCTGCATCAGAACTATTCATTTAAGCAAAGAGACTTGTGATTCGATATATTGTGATGGTCCATATCAGTGTGAGACCTTTGATGATACAATATCACAATATTTCGGTTATTGTCACATCCCTATCTTCTAATATGTGTATGAAATGTAAAAAGAAATTTAAAAAAAGCCTGAATGAGATGGTGAGTACAAACTTTTGAGCGGCAGTGGATGTGAAGTAACAGTCAACTTAACAACAAACAGGAAATTAGCTTAGTTTATAACATGTATTATTTGTTTTCCATTTTTAATCAGCTCTTTTTTCCGTATTTTAATTATAAATGATATACATTAGACAAATGATAGACATTTTCCTTTTACCATCTATGTCTTTGGAGGCTTATAATAGGGTTATTTATCTAAAACTAACATAATTTGTAAAAAGCCCAGTCAAATCCGCTAAAAGACCATCAAACAATATGACAAATGGTGAAAATAACCCAAATTCTGTCTAATGTGCTCTGCCTACTTCTTTGTGGGCAACACTGAAAGGTCTAATTTGAGCAGACTAATCCACAAACGCAGCAGCTTAAATCATTTGACTTTTTACTAGTGAGAATGCTATTTATTATTCACAGGATAAACATTATTCTTTGCAAAACTGAACACAGGAAATAGCCTCCTGCGCAATAATATAGACTATTTCAGAGCGCTTTTGGCATTTATTTGTTTAACCTGTGCTTTTTCAGCTGAGAGTAATGGGATTTGTGCCTTCACTGTGAGCAAAATAAAGTGGCATTTGCACAAATCTGGCCTTTGTTCAGAAACGCAATGACAAGCAATTGGGAAACTGCAAAGCCACAGCGCGGGGCTCACCAGCCGTTCATACATGCGAATGAGAGCGGCCCGGTAACAGACCAGGGAGGGTCCAAAGAAACAAGGACCAAACTGGGCTTTAGGAGTTAGAATTAATGCAGAAATAGGTTTGAGAAGTACTTTTGTTTTTAAATCTATATTTTTTGATGTTGTACTTCATAGTAGGGTTGGATGATATAACCATTCGTGCACCTAACTTTATTTTATTTTATTAAAAGTCATAAATTTCACTGACAATCAAACACAAATAATTGGATAATTTCAGCTCTGCAATTGCCACTCTCTACTAGGGCTGGGTATCATTAAGAAGTTACGATACGATACATACCTCGATACATAGGCTACGATACGATACATAACTTGATACTGTGCACTTTCAATTCAATACGATATATTTCAAATTGATTCGACTTGTTACTCGCTGTAACAAAATAATTTAGTCAAATTTACTAAAAAAAACACTCTTGGTGATATATTGATACAACAGGCCACGATGGTGATACTGAATCATCACATTAACAACGCGATAAATCAATATTTCGATATTTTTTGCACACCCCTACTCTCTACTGAACAAAATGAAAAAGGAGCTGTTAACTTATAAACTACAGCTTCATGGCATCACAAGGTGGAGCAGAGCATTTTGAATTTTGGGGATGTAGACAGACTAATAATAGAGGGATATTCAAATGTGTGTGAATTAAACAAAACAGCTCTGGGTATTTTTGAGGAGGTTTATAGTTCACTGCTGTTGTCCAGTTACATATTGTCCAGTGGAGAGACATGGTCTCTCTTTTGATGCTCCAATAATCTGCTTCTGTCCTACACTAACTACGTCAGAGGAAAATCTAATTATTTTATTACCAACATATTTACACTTTGGACCAAGGACATGTTTTATTATAGCATATAAAGCATCATTTTAATTCCTTCTTTCTGTCTGTAATCTAATAAAAACAAAGTGCTCAAACAGAAGACTTTTTTAAATTCCTGTCATCCGTCTAGTGCTATATCCACTTCACTCCCTCTTCAATATCCCACTCCTTACAGGCCCTTCCTCTCCTCCTCCGCTCCTCTCTTTCCTCTGCTCCTCTCTCTTTTTGCTGCTCCTCCCTCTCTCCTTTCTCCTCTGCTCCTCTTTCCTCTGCTCCTCTCTCTCCTCTCTTTTCTCTGCTCCTCTCTCTCTCCTCTGCTCCTCCCTCTCTTCTTTCTCCTTTGCTCCTCTCTTTCCTCTGCTCCTCTCTCTCCTCTCTTTTCTCTGCTCCTCTCTCTCTCCTCTGCTCCTCCCTCTCTTCTTTCTCCTCTGCTCCTCTTTCCTCTGCTCCTCTCTCCTCTGCTCCTCCCTCTCTTTCTCCTCTGCTCCTCTCTCTCCTCTCTTTCCTCTGCTCCTCTCTCTTTTTGTTGCTCCTCTCCTCCTGTCTCTCCTCTGCTCCTCCCCTCCTCCTCTCTCCACTCTGTTCCTCTCATCCTCCACTCCTCAGGCTGCTCCTCTCTCCACTCCCTCCTCTCTTCCTCTCTCTCCTCTGCTCTTTTCTCTCCTCTGCTCCTGTTTTTGCTGCTCCTCCTCTCCTCTCTGCTCCTCTCCTCCTCCACTCCTCAGGCTGCTCCTCTCTGCTCCTCTTTCTCCTCTCCTCCACTCCTCAGGCTGCTACTCTCTCTTTTTGCTCCTCCTCTCTGCTCCTCTCCTCCTCCACTCCTCGGGCTGCTCCTCTCTTGTGCTTGAGCTCAAGGCCAAGACAAACGTCCCTCCATCCTCCCCCTCTCCTCTCCCAGTCCTCCCCCCGTCCTCCCCCTCTCTTCCCGGGGCCGCTGGGAAACTCCGCACAATCAACAAACACAGGTGCGCGATAATTACCCGCCTGCTGCTGGGAGATCAGGGCGCCTCCTCCCAACGCCTCGATATCGCCGCAACGGGCCACGCTGACCTGCTAATATGGGCTCGAGATACAGTATCAAGGGTCCCGCAGCATTGTCAGGGCGGGTTTAGCCAATGAGCTAAGAGCCGGAGGATTCACAGGGGGGAGAGGGGCTTGAGAAACTGCACAGCCCCGAGGTGCATCTGCAAATACAAGCAATCTGCGCTGATTAGGACGTATTGTCACTGTCCTGGAGGAAGGCACAGGGGAGGTATGGTGGAAACCCGGACAGGCTAATCAGCAGCAGATACACCGCGGTGGTCAGTCCGGCTCATGTAATGTAATCGTGACTCAGTCTGTGACCCCGTTTAGACCTGGGTGTAGCCAAGACCTCATCACCGGATCATTTTAGAGATTTAACTTAACTGTCAAAAGAATTATAGACACTCCTTCTGATAACATCTGAATGGGAAGAGTGAACTGAATTGATTTTTAATATGTTTTTAGTGTCCACTTGTGTAATAAAAAGCCGCAGTGTAATAATTACGGCTGCATGATGGATTTTCATATGTGATGTGGTTAAGTACTGCAATAAAATATTGTGATATTTTACAGCAATGCACCAACACAATGCTGTGTTGAATATTGGCGTTGAACATTTTGATGGATTGGATATATGTTTCCGTGATATTGATTCAGCTGATATTCCATTTTGGTCTATAAACTCATGCAATAAGATGATTTATTGGCCAAAACATCTCATAATATTAAACTCATTTCACATAGCCGTTTTGCAAGTACTTTAAATCAGCAGTCTCCAGCCTTTTTCCTCTGGAGAGCTACTTTTACATAACAAAAATGCCAAAGAGCTACTAGTTTCAGCGCTCACAAAAAATCAGTATATATAAGCCTTATATATTAGTTAGATGCCTATAAAACATTAAGCATTATCCATTTATTAGTGTACAGTGGTAACAGGCAATAATTGAATAAAATTTCTCTTATTCAGCACAATACGTGTAATTTAGAAATCCTTTGGGGAGCTACTTGGAAGGGGGTGGAGAGCTACAGGTTGGAGACCCCTGCTTTAAATGATACATAACATTTAGAAAGGACATTTGGATAATTTTTGTGTTAAAAGGAAATAAATATCAAATCTCAGTTTATATGTGTGCCTAATTTTACAAACGAGGCTCAAATAAAATAAAAAACAAATTTTTATTAACCCTAACCCAGCAAATTTTAGTCAGATGGAGAACCTTGGTTCTATTTTTTATTATCGATTACTATATGAGCAACAGCATACAATTAGTATCATATTCCACACACAATTTGCAAGTATCCTGAAATTTATTCCTAAATCCACCTAACCCCACTCTCTCATTTATCAAAGAAAATTAACATTAACATCAGCTCATATTGCAGTACCAGTACTATTGCGATCTACTGTGCAGCCCTAGTACATCTGCTCTTTGAGTCTTTCTGCCCGTGTCTCTGGGTGGGGCACAGACAGGAGCACAATAGGCAGATGGAGCTGACACCTACATGGCAGGCAACCATTCACTACAGCATTCTTTTACTATGGCCAACAGAAAGTCATACATTTTCATCTCCATGGCATGCCTTTCCTTTGTTTAGTATCATAAATAAAGGAGTGACAACACAACATAGCGTCTCATCCTATTTTACTGAGTTTGACTATGACAAAAATGCAAAGGAGTCCGCCTCACCCAAGTAATAGCTACTTTCTAGACAGTATACACCTTAATGCTACCTCATAAGTGGCTTAATATTTGTATCTTAACCTTATCGTTGTTATTGAAATGTGGAATTTTATCGCAGTCAATCTGTCATGACAAAATACGGCACAGCCCTTATCTGTTCAGCATGCTCACTTCAATGGTTGAAACGTAAGGTAAACAAAGGTGGAAGCAGGTCAGGCCTCGTGTAAAAGGCGTACAAACTAAATGCATTCACAGGATTTAAAACCAGCTGTTTCTATAGCGATGACTAACAAGACATGTTCAGCAAGCTCCACTAGTTTTAAAGAGGCACACACGACAGCAGTCAACACGTCAGTAATCACTCTAAAAATAATCTCTCAACAATGCGAGCTGCTTTATAGCTAAACCCAAAAACAACAAGATAGAAATATTGCAATGGTGCTAACTGGACATATAAGCTGCAGTCTTCAGTCTCTAAACAAATAACTGTGAGCAAATGTGTCTGGTGGATCAATTTTATCCTTCAAAATGCCACAATAAAGTCTTCTTCAAAAGGAAAGACAATACAATGCAAAATGGTATTCAAATTGTCTGGCACAATGGAACCAACAGTGAACTAATTAAAACTAAAATACTGCTACATCGTCACACCGCCAAAGGGTTCAAATACACGGGTCTAAAATAGAAAGAGGATATTAAATGTATTTGTCATGCCATCACCCACTGAGGATTGAAATACAGTGTCTGGTTAAGTTTGACACTTCCTCTTTAGTCTGTCCTTGTGTAAATAAAGGATAAATCTAATACTTATTTGATCCAAGTGTTATTGCAAGCGAGTGGTTTTCATAGTGGTGTTGAGGGAAGAATACTATAGTGGTTAAATAAGAGGTCTGCCGCCAACAGGACGTCAGTAAAAGCATGTGGTTTGGAGCAGAGTGCAGACTTTGGAGTAGAGAGGTCCAGATGATTTGGTTAATCAATAATTGTGATCATTCAGGTCAGGATAATATAATTGTAAGGGATAAAAAAAAAAGCATTGTGAGCATTTTAGAAGTTATAGTCATTTCAATCCAATCTAGACTACAAAGACGTATACTGCTTTTTTATGTGGTTGTTGCATAATTTAGTTTTACATTAAGAGAGAGTCATTTCATAAGGTCGGCTATATTCGACATGAGCGATAATGAAATAGCATGAAAGAAAATTACGGATTTCACTTTTGTTTTGTTATGTGTCCACTGGAACTATTCGTTAAATCGTGATGTTTCTCCTCAGAATAATCTCAACACTAAAAATGTATATTGTGACATCCCTACTTTAGAGGAAAAGAGTTTCTAATTCTGGTTAAAAAGTTAATTATGTAAAATAATATACAGGTCTATGTAGTTTCAATTTGAAATCTATAGATCTATGTACATTAGCATTGATTGTTGCAGAAAATTTCTGTGAGCTGACATCTGCACATAGCCATATTATATGCTAATAAAGGCAACACTTTGGTCATTGTATGCAGTGTAGTGCTAGTGACACTGCAGTAATAGTACTAGAAGTAAAGAAAACTTTTCAGATCTTATCAGTGTCATTGAAGGAAATGTTATCAAAACAAATGCAGCCTCCATGACACACCGTATCCATTTTGCATGTCAAGGTTTGATAAAAAAAAAAAAAAAGCGGAAACCAACTGGCAACTATATTCCTACATTTTAGGAGGCTAAGGTGATATAAATCTGTAGAGTATTTAATTGGTCACCAACATTGTCACATCACAGGCAAAATTGTGTTATTATTGCGTTATTATAACACTCAGTACTCACTCAATTTTCTTTCGCTCCTTGTTGTCAAAGATTTCATTGAGACTGATGGTCCTTTGCCCCAGGAACTTGTCCATCCCGACCAGAGAGCGGTGCATCACAATGAGGATGAGCTCGTACACCTCAGGGTTCCCCTCCACCAAAAGTCCAGGTAACTCAAACGATGCCTCCTCTCTCCAGACCGGGTTAAGCGTCTTCTCTGCCACCGATGTTGAGTACTTCTCTTTGCCCAGCTGTATAATGGTGTAGGCATCATTGGTGCCATTTTTGCCCTTCGCAGATAAACCAGTGGCTTGTAGGACAGTGGCTTGGACATGGGTTGGAAACCACTTTTGAGACTGCTCACCCAGCGACATTGTCAGTGTTTAGAGAATAACTAGAAATTCATGCATTTATTTTGAATGTGCAAAAAGCAGCAAACATAACTACTATTTATTGGTCATGTCAGTTAGCGAAATGGTTACAATAATATTAGACTATATACAGATAATGAAAGGTGTGTCAGACTGAGTGAGCCTCATTCTCTGCCGCTGCACAGATGTCCAAGCCACTCATGAGTCATCTGAAAGAAGAACAAAAAGATTCATCAAATTTCCCAGAACAAACATGAGTCAAAGGATCCAAGTAGAGACATTTAAATATAGTGTTATTACTGGTCTAGTAAACTTAACTATATAGAGCAAAGACCACCTGTGAGGACTTGTTAGGGGCTATTATTACAGACTAATCAAACATGTCTCCTGCAGAGAGGGGTGATGTGTCCCAGAGCTGAACATCCGACCAAAGCGGTGATCTCAGTCTGTGTCACACTGCGGTTAAATTATAATCTCCTGAATAGAGGAGGGAATGTTTATTATGATTACTGGTTTAATAGCCTTTCTTTAATATAGAATCAGTGACTATCCCTTCATAATGAGTACACGTAGCCTACGTTTAAGGAGGTTAATGAAACAAAACACATAAATAAAGATAAAACACACAACAGTGTCTATTTTGACAGAGAAATGTTAGAATTATCTTGACAGCATTCAACAGATACATGTTGTGCAAAACGCTGCCTAATGCTACTTGTTGTGAGGCCAAAAAATTGACCAGATAAATTCCTACAATCAACATTATGTATGACTGTTTTGTTAGAATTAGACAAACTTTACTGATCCACAAGGGAAATTATTTGGACACAGTCACAATATAATATAATAACAAAACGTAAAAATCATAATGGTAATAATAAATTCTAAATAAATAGCAAAAAAAAAAAGATAGCAAGAAAGCTGTCAAATAAGGCATACTTATATAAATGTATATGTACAAGTCAAAATAAAAATAGAAATGTTAATGTGAATGTATGTTTAAACAATTGTCAGAAATGCAAATGACTCACTGATGTTATAATGACAATAATGAAACGAATGTACACACTGGAAACATACATTTTATTTACAATTAACCTGTTCTGTCAAATCATGGTCAAGGAGGCAATGAGGAGCCTACAATGACAGGGATTAGTCATTCTTTTCATTTTTACAGCTTTCATAAATGTAACGTGATCTCAAACAATCTGCAATGTGAAACAGATGTTCTTCTATGTGTAAATCTGAGTAAACAGGTAGAAAATAAAAATTTAAATAGTTGATGTGGGTAATACTGCAGAATATCGACAGCTACATGCGGCTAGCTGCGGAGCTAACAGGCTGACAACATGAGGAACACAGCGTCTTACCTCGGTGTCATTTTCACCGATTTGAGGAAGACTTTGAGTGCAGAGGAGCCGGTCTATGCTGATTCCCTCATGCTGTGATTTAAGAGGCAAAGAGCGCCCCAAAAAGGGTTATTTTCAGCGGACACTTCTGCTGCCCATCGCGGTCCTACTGCACTGAAAGCAACGCGAGCTCTACTTCCTGCTTTGGCGTCACTTCCGCATCGCAGCGTCAGACACGTCAGGTATGTAAAACAGGTATGTAAAAATAAATGGAAAATATGGGTATCAAAAAGGAAAATGGGGCTCTACAAAAAGGAAATGAAGGCTGTAAATTAAAAAAAAAAAAAATTAAGGCTTGACAAAAAGGAAAATAAGTCTCTAAATTAAAAAAAAAGGAAAATAAGGCTCTAAAAGGAAAATAAAGCTCTACAAAAAGGAAAATAAGGCTCTAATAAAATGAAAATAAGGCTCTACAAAAAGGAAAATGAGACTCTAAAAAAGGAAAATGAGGCTCTAAAAAGGAAAATAACACTCTACAAAAAGGAAATTAAGGTTCTAAAAGAAAAAGAAAGCTCTACAAAAAGGAAAATAAGGCTCTAAAAAAAAAGGAAAATAAGGCTCTAAAAAAGGAAAATAAGTTTCTAAAAAAAAAAGGAAAGTAAGGCTCCACAAAAAGGAAAATAAAGCTTTACAAAACAGAAAATACGTCTTTGATAAAAGGAAAATAAGGCTACTTAGATAAAATAAAATAAAAATAAAATAAGGCTACTTAGATAACTGCAATTCTATCATTTTAATTTCGATGCAATTGTATCTCATGTGTGATATAAGACAGATATTGTTGTTGAATAGCTTATTTGTCATTTCTTATTTGCCAAAAGAAAAAGGCATCTTCTAATAAACTTAGACTTAGACTTTACTGACTACAAACTTTATTGATCCACAAGGGAAATTATTTTGGAGCTCACACGTCACAATATAATATAATAACAAAGAGTAAAAATTATAGATGGTAACAGGAGACAGGTGTCAAATAAGACATAATTATATAAATGTATATGTAAAAATAAAATATGAAATAAGTAATAAAATATAAAATCTCAGCTATATGTATTCAAGAGACAAGACCGTGCAACAATGATATGATTACTGACAGGACATAGGGTTATCTGTTACATAAGGGATACATAAAACTTAAAGCTCATTAAATTAAACTCAACACTTCAGGACACAGAGACACTGTTACACAATAAAATCACCTATGCTATGGCTTAAACTTGTATCTATCTTCAATCCTCATCTCAACAATGAACAAGCTGGTTGTGTATTTATTTGTTTATTGTGGCCTGAGGTCTGTATGTGTTTAAAAACTTGAATCTTGCAGTGTAAAATAATGATTTGCTTATGTTATAATTAAACACAAAGCACCAGAAAAGCACAATATGTCTTCTTTAAAGTACAGCCTGTGTTTGCCTGAAATGAGATGTACTAAAATGGTAGTTTATGGCCTGAACGGAAACATGTGTAACACAAGTAAAGCATTCTTCCCGAGATGTGCAGGGAGATATGACCAGTCTAAAATATCAGAGACATGAAATTCAGCTGAAACGGTGCCAAGCATTTACAGCAGGATGGATATAATGCTACACGAAAATTGTGAAGGTTGTGTGTGTAATACAGGTGGTCCGTGTGATGTGTGTGTGTATGTGTGTGTTAGGCTTCTCAAAAGTTTGTAAAATTATATAAATATAATCCATACTAAAATTCATTCTAACAAAAAAATCACATTAACAGGACAAAATCTGAGCACTATTTAGAGCCTTAACAGAACTAGATCTCACAGCAGCATAAACAAAGTACATTTATTCCATTTTGTTACTAAAAATGAGCATGTTTTATCTTCATTGTGGTATCGTAACTGATATCGAGTATTGAGTCAATTCCTTAGCCTCAAAATGGAGTATGAAATTGTAATATCGTGACAACAGCAGTAGTGTGCGTGTTAGTGGGGTGTGCTCGGGGGTCCTCTCTCTGTCAAACGGCTAAATCATCCAAACATGGGAAGTGCTTTTGTCTCCTGAGTGGGACATGCAGCCTCAGATAAGGGTCCCACTTGAATGAACACAGACATGCATGTCACCCTCTTGACAAGTGCATCTTAAGCAAACACACCTGCCCATGTTGGCTTTATCATCCCGACACAAGCACAGAGTATGTGCACAGCAGGCCCGTCCATCAAATAGATTATTGCTCTTATCTAAAGTACATCTCTGAATGAAATGCTCGGGCTTAGTGAAATATTAGGGCACAAAAATGTAAGGCACTGCCCCCAGAGTACACAAGGTTCAGCTCTGTGTTTGGCTTTAATAAAGACAGTAAAGGCCCTTTAATAGGATGTTTCATGAGTAAGAAACAGGTAGAGATACATTATGAGATGTTATTGTGAGGATGTCAATTATGAACCACTTTTTTTATTAGGGTCACTCACTATCGCTGGGGGCACTGATTTGCAGTTTGACAGAGCAAACGTTTAAGTGACAATTATTAAAAGAGGGAAAAAAATAGTGCTGTCAAACGATTAATTATTTTAAATCAGATTAATCATACTTTAGAATTTTGATTAATCACTATTAATCGCAGTTAATTATTCTTCAAAAAAAGACCAAAATGTTTTGACAAAAATGCAATTTTTTGCTGCTCGGCTTGTTGGTACAAGTAGCGTCGTTGCTGCCGCTGAATCAAACACATGTTTTGCTTTAAGATGGTATTTTAAACTTGTTGTGCTTCTGTGGAAAGAGAGTTCAGTGCTGCAACATCTGCAAACTCCCTTAGTTTTATCTAAAGTCGCATCAGACAGTTTTTTGAAGAGAAATTTGCTGCTGAGCACCAGTCACAGTCTTATCTTCACATCCGCGTATGGACAGACCTGATCACTGACCTAATAACCTGCGCCGCCTTTCAGGTCACCATCCACACTTTCAATAGAAGAGTATGTGCGTTCAGAATAAATTGTGTGATTAATCTGCATTAAAAAACATTTGTGCAATTTTTTTTGTGATTAATCACATGTGTTAATGCGTTAACCTTGACAACCCTAAAAAAACACACTTTTAAAATGTCACAATTGTTGATTTGGAGATATGCAAAATTAGACTACAGAGTATATTATAGATGTTCATAAAGAATATTTAAAATGCAAATAGGTATAATGGTATTGTGATGGAAATGTATATTCTCAATCTGTCTGTGTAAATAAACCTGATCTAATTAAGACCAGAGGAGTCATTAACATGTGGGAAAAACTCAGTCTCCGAGTCAGGAAGTCTTTTGTTGTCTTAGCTGTCCTCAAATATAAGTTAAGTTGGTTAGCACAATCTGTGAACAAAAGTCACTCTGCTTTGATATGTAACTATATTTCTGTATAAATACTCAGAGCTCAGATGCTCTGCGGGAGATACGAGGGGCCTAAACCCTGTCCATATCTGCTGTAACAACAATAAACCTTTGTCTGCATTCCAAAAACTCATCAGGCTTTGCAAATGGATTTGTTATTTTTTCTTCAAGATCTATATAATTTTCCATAACAGTATAAAGTGCAATATACTTGTATCTCATTTAAGACACTTACAGGCACCTTTTAGCACATGATGGATGGAGATACTTACCATTGAAATACTCCAAAAACATATTGAGATATTCATTTTTGGCCCACCTCCACTTGAAAGTGATTCATTAAACAGCCTTGAATCTGTATCACCATTGCCTTTTACAGTAATGGAACATTTGTAGTTCCACTTTTGTACAGTAAGTATCTTCAATTTATGTCTAATTTGGAAGTTATAGTGTGGACTGTGATGTGTGCTTTCATTCAAATACATTTCAGATATATTATCCTGAGCGGTGTATGACTACTTCTCCCGGAGAGCCTTTAATCCTCCTATCAGGGCTCACGTTGCTTCAGACACACTTTATTGTCTTCTGCGGTTACGCTCGATAAAACTCCATCCAGGCCCTGCACCGGGGGTCACGACTCCTCACCTTAATTTGCCAATAAGTCAAACACTTTCCTATATTAGCCTCTGCAGGGACATCACATGGCCGGATCCTGCTCTTTCACCAGATAAAACTTGAAAGACACCGCATTCCTACATCAGCTGTGGCTTTTATTGCCTGCAATGAATACTTAGGTGCGTTTAAAAACACAAAATTATGTCTTAAATCATAGAGGGGTAAAGTGTGCTGTCTGCTGTAGTATTGGACAGAGTTGGGGGTCATAAACTGTCCAACATAGAAAGGAATCTACTACTCGGAGTGCACATGCTTAGCTGTATTACCTGTAGACCCTAATAGCCCCCCATCCTCTCTATGCACATGGTTCTAGTTTGGGACCATTTCTCCAACACTATATAGGTTGTATTACGTTTATTAAACACTTTAAAAAATCCCTGGCCGCAAGATTGCCCATATGCTACAGGGTTTCAGATGACACTGACATCACGGCAATCTGGAGACCTGCAGCGTTTAATAGGGAACGTTCATGTTCTACTATTTTATGTAAAAAACCTGCACAAAAACTGCACCATTTGGGTAAAATATGGGATTCTCTGACATTGTAAATAGATGTGAGTCTTTTGTTTTACTAGTATTTGGTTCAAAGTTCACATTTTAATATCTGAAAGAAGACTGAAATATGAACTGCTAAGCCAAAAGACAAATCCTACGCATTTCAGAACATATCTAAAGGGCTAAACTACAGAGAGTCTCGTTGTTTGCAGTGTTGGCTATTTTATTTTAGTATGTGAAATCATTCAAATAATGAAATTGCAATTTTAGTTTGATTGTGGCATGACTTTTAGCCTTAATTTGTATTGGTGAAGTACAATTTTCAAATTAAATTGCCAAAAAAATCAACTGTTTCTCAGTGGTTGGGTAGAGTAGCGTCTTATAGCTTAAAGATGCACTGTGTAACATTTCTAGTAGAGGGTTTATCTCCATGGAAACATTATCGCATTGTCTAGAATGTTCCACAGTATTGATTAACCCCTTAAAACCTGAATTTATATAGATGTATATTGAAAAAATTCTTTTGCCTTCAAGTAAATGGTAAATTAAGTTGAGATTATTCATTTGAGCTATAGAAAAAATAAATAAATATAAATTTGAGTATGTTGCAAATTTGCAACAATTAGAAACAAACACTTGCTGCGATCTCAGCTTACATGTATCTCAATCCAAACGGTTTGTTGCATATTTTAGAGGATTAAACCTGCCACAAGGGAGAAAAGTGGGTTACAGCACTATGCTACTTTATAAGTCAGATCTATGGAGAGTCGCCCCTACTCACACAAGGAATTATTGGATTTTTGAGCCATAGAAACACCTGGAATGAATAAATGCTAGATGGATATGTTTAAAGCCATACTTTGGAACATTTCAAGCAATTACATCTCCAGAAAAGTTGAGCACCTTTAATGCTTTGTGAACATGTGATAGAATAATAATAATGTGTTAATTTTTTCTGAGTAGACATTAAAGTTTGCGTCAGTTTCTTGGTAATTACAAAGTTGAAATAAATATAATAACATTCATACAGTCATTTTACTATAACATTCGGCTATAGCTGACCACAGTGAACATTTGTGGATTCTCCTTATAGACATTACATAATCCCATAATATAAATAATTCAGGAATACTGTCAGGAATCATCATATCCTCGAATTTGGCCTCAACCATCATAATATGTGAACGTATGAAATAGGCATGAGGCGCGGTAGAGGAGCGGACATGTCGGTGATGTCAGTGCGAGCCTTAATGCGGTGCAGGTCTACAGCTTTGGACACAAGACTGATTTAAAGGGCCTATAGCTTTTAGCCGAGCGAGCAGTTAGATCACATGAATTTTAATAAAAAAAAGAAGGAGAAGGCAACAAATCACCCCTCTTTGCTCTCAGGAATGTTTTTGTGCGCGGCTTTGAAATATGGGTGCAGATGTGCGTCGCAGAGAGCGCATAGCAGCTAAAAAGGGCTGCTGAGCTGAAGAGCATGTCACTCCCTAAAGGCCCAGATTTCTTCACGAATCCTTCAGAAAGAGTAAGTGAAACGATCAGCAGCCTAATATCCACTTCTTTTGCTATTTTGGTTCGGACAAGAGTTCAAATGTGTCCGTAAATTTTGCGCCGGGCTTTGCTTTCCGGTCTGTTGCTTGTTCACCTGTCTGTGATTCTCAGAGGTCAGCAGGTACAAGCGGAGGAGTAGCAGGTGATGTAGAAAATGTTGGGAGGAAGTTCAGCAGGAGTGTCCATCTTTTGACTGAAGTGCTTAATCTTATAGCTGGCAACGTGCTGATAAAAATGGAGTTGTTATCAGAAACCCTGTATGATATTAAACTCAAATTCAGTCCTCCGATTGGTCAGTTCTCTCATGTTCAAGTGAGTTTCAAGTGGTTTTAACCAATCACAGCAAACGTCAGATTACTAAGTGCTGCATTTCGATTGATTTGGGCATATTTGAGCAATCCACTGCTGTGCATTCAAGGTTTCTGTGCTTAGAAAAGTGTCTATGTTTATCCAGTATTTCCTATATTACACAAAATTGATTCTTGTGAGCATTTTTGTCTTGTTAGAATGTCCTCATCTCATTAAAAACGTACCAGAGTTGTGTTTTGTTTCATACATACATGTTTAAGTAACACTTTATTATTAGTCTATGTAATATAACTCTAAAGCTGAAAATGTTCTGTTCCACTTTGTGATGTAGTAGTTTTTAAATCAACATGTACCTTTCTGGAAAAAATTATGAACTAAATTAAATTAAAATGACTTAAATTGTAAATATATAGTAAAATTATCTACCAATGGAATAAGTTCCTTCAATCAAGCAACATTCGATTTTCATTCTTATTTTAAGTGCAAAAAGTTGTTATTTTTCTTATTTTAAGTGTAGCAAGATGTATTTTCATATTTTAAGTAAAAAAAGTCTTGTTCCACTGGCAGATAACTTTACTTTTCACTTGTCAAGTGAAATTTACTCACTGCATGATAAAACTTTTCTTAATTCAAGACATCTTAACTTGGCTAGATTTTAGTTTTTGCAGTGGAAATTATCCAAATGATTCTAGTGAAGGAGTATGGAGTTTAAAAACACAGTCGCACGTCCTGTATTATCACGTGACATCACAAGGTGGCACAGTGTGTTTCACTGTTTTTGGCAGCCGAGAGAAGAACACAGCGTGCAAATTTCTCTGATCTGGCCAAGATTTTAAAACTTATATCAGGTTATTCATCTTGTTTTCAGATTTATGATCTACTTACTAGTTCTGAGGCGGCTTAATTCTAGTCTAGAGGTAGTTTATTTTAAGATTGTAAAATTATCTGTCCATGCAGCAAGATAATTTCACGACTTTTAAGATTTTCTGGTAGATTTAAGTGTTTACTGTATATCTTAAGCTCTTTTGCAGTGTAAATGTGCAGGGTTTGTGAGATAAAATGTGTAATGTGAAGGAAAAAATGATATTGTCGTTACCTACATTGTTTGGATACACTTTCTAGGAGTGCAAAATATGTTTATGATGGCTGGTTGTACCACTGTACATTTGATAGACATGCACATATACTTAAATGCGTTATTTGTGCTTGTGTGTGTTTAATCCAGAGTGAATTCTATATTAATTTGATCATTATAGCTTTACATTAATTCATATTATATTACACAGAGGCCTGCACAAGTAAAGCACTCGGCAATAGTAATGAATATAGATTGCTTCCTCATAACCCGCTAACACAAACATCATTACTAAAGCTCAGGAGCCTTTTGCGTCTGTGCACATAAAAGCGTATTGTTTTCATTGTCCGGCCGTGAAATAAGGAGCCGAAACTAAAGACAGATAGAGCTACAGCCGGTCCCCCCGAAGGCCTTTAAATTAGTGCATTCTTACATGCGCAGTTTAATGTCAGCAGCACACTCCCAGGTCAAGCCCGAGATGGGGGGGAGGCAAGGGAGAAGGGGAAGGGGGTGCAACAGGTGTCCAGAAAACCCCCTCCCCGTCCACTCACCCAGTCCCAAACCTCACATGTGTATGCCCCGCAGTCAGCCCATAAGAACAGCACGAAATAATTCACCCAAACGTTTTTTCGGGAGGGACGGAGTTCAGAGGGATGCTAATGACAAGAGCATGCTCGCACACTGAGGGCGGCTGTCAGCTCTGAATGTATTGGAAAAGGCAGAGGAGAGGTTAGGTCACCCCCGGACTCTTATATCTGGGTGTAATCCTCGACGAAGGATTGCAAATGTCCGGGAGAAATTGGTGGTTTTGTTTAAGCACATGGTACAAGCATTAGCGGCGTTGTGCTGTCGCGGCCTGGAGTGGATATGATTTAAACAGGGTCATAAAAGTGTAATGAACGCACGTGTGAACTGTTGTTCGCCTGAAAAACTCCAAAAACAGCGCTGATGTAGAGCAGGAATAAACAAAGACCTAACGAAAATGTAGAGCAGCAGCAGTAGTAGTTACAGTAGCAGCAGTAATAATAGTAAAAGTAGTAGAAGGAGGAGGAGTAATAATAGCATAATAGGAGCAGGAATAGTAGGAGGAGGAGAAGCAGTAACAGTAGTAGTAGCTGTAGCAGTAGTAGTAGTAGTAGTAGTAGTAGTAGTAGTAGCAGAAGTAGTAGCAGAAATAGTAGCAGTAGTAGTAACAGTAATAGTAGGAGGAGGAGGAGTAGCAGTAACAGTAGTTGTAGTAATAGTAGTAGTAGTAGCAGTAGTAGTAGTAATAGTAACAGAAGTAGTAGTAGCAGCAGTTGAAGAAGTAATAGTAGTAGTAGTAGTAGTAGTAACAGAAGTAGAAGCAGTAGTAGTAGTAGTAGCAGCAGCAGCAGCAGCAGCAGCAGTAGTAGTAGTAGTAGTAGTAGTAGTAGTGGTGGCGGTGGTGCTGCTACTGCTGGTGGTAATAATGTAGTAAGTGGTAGTGGCAGTGGTACTGCTACTGGTGGTGGTAAGTGGCAGCGGCGGAGGCGGCGGCGGCGGTGGTGGTGGTAGTGGCGGTGCTGGTGGCGGCGGTGGTAGTGGCGGTGGTGGTGGTGGTGGTGGTGGTGGTGGTGGCGGTGGTGGTGCTGCTGCTGCTGGTAACGATGGTGCTACTGCTGGTGGTAGTGGTGGTAGTGGTGCTACTGGTGGTGGTGATGATGGTGGCAACAGCGGCGGCAGTGGTGGTGGTAGTGGCGGTGCTGGTGGCGGCGGTGGTGGTGGCGGTGGTGGTGGTGGTAGTGGTAGTGGTGGTAGTGGTAGCGGTGGTGCTACTATTGCTGGTAGTGATGATGGTAGTGTAGTAGCGGTGGTGCTACTGCTGGTGAGTATGGTAAGCAACGGCAGCAGAGCGGCGGCGGCGGTGGTGGTGGTAGTGGCGGTGCTAGTGGCAGCGGTGGTAGTGGCAGTGGTAGTGGTGGTGGTGGTAGTGGTGGTGGTGGCGGTGGTGGTGCTGCTGCTGCTGGTAACGATGGTGCTACTGCTGGTGGTGATGGTGGTAGTGGTGGTACTGCTAGTGGTAGTGATGGTAGTGGCAACAGCGGCGGCGGTGGTGGTGGTGGTAGCGGTGCTGGTGGCAGCAGTAGTAGTAGCAGTAGTAGTAGTAGTAGTAGTAGTAGTAGTAGTAGTAGCAGAAGCAGCAGCAGCAGCAGCAGTACTAGTAGCAGCAGCAGTAGTAGTAGTAGTAGTAGTAGTAGTAGTAGTAGTAGTAGTAGTCATTGTAGCATAAGCATAGGTAGAAGTTGTAAAAGCATTAGTAGTATTAGTAGTAGCATTAATAGTAGTAGCAGTCATAGCAGTAGGCTATACCTCACCAGTAGTTGTAGAGGGATAGTGAGAGTAGTAGTGGTAGTAGTAATAGTAGTATTTTACCTTCTAATTTACACTGCTAGTTTTACCTCTGTTAAGTATCAGAAGCTACAGGTCCTATAGTAGTAGTAATAATAGTAATAGTAGTAGTAGTAGGCCCTTGTTATATAAAAGTACTATTTGAAGTAGTGGGTAGTTAATTGGACATTGCAGCACTGGTCGCAGTAGCAGAAGTACACATACACACATACACTGTTTGTGTAGTACTTTCAGACTACTCCTAAGGAATATTCAATGACAGTATTTTTACTAAACTCGTAAAACACTATCTTCATCCCCGGGCGACACGTTTCTGAATGAATGCAGACGGATGGGGGATGTTTTATGGTGCGTTTAAAAGAAGTATTGTTAAATTATATGTAAAGCTCAACTCTTTATCTGATCTAAATCCAAAGAAATTTCATTGCAAAAGTCTGTTGGCAATCCACACAAGAGTTCATACATCAAACATAAGGCTCATTTGAATAAAAACACACATGTATTCACTAAGAAGAGATTATTAACATGCTGCGACATTTTACAGCAAAATCACTTAAAGTCATTTGAAGTAATGAATGTAAAACATGCACTAAATGGCTGTACACATTACCATTTAAGATGCTCTCTGCTTGGTGCCATTTGCATAAGATGTGTGTTTTAAATTCACTGTATATTGATGTAGACTTGAATAGTGCGTTTTGGGATTGGTTTGTGCATTAAAACATAAAAGTAGTATTACCTTGGCCGTATCCACAGACCGGGAGCGAGTGGGCTGTGTCATTATGTTCCCCAGTCACAGCCCTGGTGCTAGCAGCAGAATGCAAGCAGCTTATTACCACTTTGTACATGGATAAACAACCCACACACTCACTCAGTCTGCACGCGCTCTCACCAATTTGCAAATATTAACAATAAATCACTGTTTTTTTTACACACAGGAAACGTGTCCTCGGATGCATCTGAATTACAAGAAAACAGTATCGCCTACTTCACCATTTTGTAGATGTATATGTTAATTGGTGTCGTTACAATGAACATTTTAACAGACATATAACTCAAAACTAAGGAAACAGCTCACTGATTTTGATGCCATGGACTGTATAAAGAAGTGGGGAAGATTGTAAGGGAGTGTTACATGAAGCTCACGATGTTTGCCGTTATAGGAGCAAATTTGAGTTGCATATTAGGAATAGGAATTTATTTAACAAAATATAAACACCAGGATCATGTAGAGTGGGTTAATATGAACATTTTAAAACCAAAAGGACGGGCCCACTGCAGCAGTTACAAAGAGAGGGGCGACAAAAAAGCCCTACTCTATTCACGCTTACGTCACAAACCAGGAAGACGTTTGGAAACATGCGATGACAACTTCCGGCTGGCTCTGTTCGCGATAATAAGTCTGACAAAATCTAGAAAAAATGAGAAAATGGCCCAGTTTTCTTCATCTCCATGTCACTGTAGCGTTCCTTTATTTTTGGCTAATCAACACTTCCAACCATACCTCAGTTTCCATCATTTCCCCGCTGATGCACAACTCCGAGTGCACTGGGTACGTGTGATAGGCTCTATTCACGCTTACATCACAAACCAGGAAGACGTTTGGAAACATGTGATGACAACTTCCAGTGTAGTTCCTGACACTAGGCTCTTCGATCAACTGTGAACAAACACACTGAAGTAAATGATCGTTGGTAAAATGAGGACTGCATACGTGCGGTTTGGAATCATTTGAGTTGTGCGGGGAAATGATGAAAACTGAGGTATGGTTGGAATTGTTGATGAGCCGAACATAACGTAACGCTACAATGACATTTAGATGAAGAAAACTCAGCCATTTTCTATTTTACCTAGATTTTGTCAGACCTACTACCGCGAACAGAGCCCGCTGGAAGTTGTAATCACATCTTTCCAAATGTCTTTCTGGTTTGTGACGTAAGCGTGAATAGAGCCTATTGGAAACAGTGTCGATGGAGCCGGAAGTGCCTCCATGAACACTTCCTATGTGAAACGTTGCGACTAGCGGGTTAAAAATGTCCATTCAGTCTATGTTTGATGCACAAGAATGATTAAAAAGTGGTTCTACCAACCAAAACCACTTTTTGTACTCAGAATTTGATCTTTTACCTTCAGGCAGACGATTCAGAGCCATCAGACATAAAACTAACCGTTATAGGTTCTCATTTATCCCTACAGCGATCACTTTCTTGAATAAGAACTAGTTGTTCTGCATTATTATTCATCACATCATGTGCCCTTGGTCTTTTAGGTTCTTATCTAATGAATTGTAAGATTTAAATATTTAAAGTAGTATGCTCAGATTTTAATGGTTGTTGCTCAATGAATTGGATTTTGTGTGTGGACAAAGACTACTTTTAATGATTTTTTATTATTTTTATTTATTTTTTATTTTTTTATTTTTTTGATATTATGAACGTGGACTTTTTGTTAATTGTATTTATTAATATTTATTATGGTGGACTTTTGGATTTGATTAATTTAATGGAGCTTGGATTCAATGCTGCCAGGAAGCGGATATTGTATTCACAGTGATCTATTTACCTATTGTATGTTTTTATGACTGTCTTTGTATGTGAATTTGTATGTTCTGCAGTTTTGGTGGTGCTGTGGCCCAAGACAAATTTCCTTTCGGGGACAATAAAGTTTACCTTACCTTACCTTACCTTACCTTACCTTAAAAACACTCTTTTTTGTTAATAGAATGTCATTTTCAACAGATTTGTGCAGTGGTTAGAGAACGTTTACACTGATTGAAATGCCGAAGGTTTGAGTTCTGCTGGTTCCTTGGGCAAGACACTTCACGCACTTAACCCTGAACCCGGCGTGTCAGTAGTTGGTGGTGGTCGTACGGGCTGATGCCGCAGATTGGCGTTTCAGAATGAATAACGACTACAGTGTGACCTTTAACATCTCCACTGAGACAAAAAAGTGGCAGACGCTCCACCAAAAGAGTCCTATAGTGCACCTTTAAAATAATACAGATATATCTACTCTTTACCCCCAACCCATCTCAAATTGTAAGAATAGACTGACTCCTGCTCACCTCATGTGCTATTGTAATGATAATGTGAAGCATTACAGTCTAAACGCTGTCATTTCACTCTGACTTTATCACTCTGACAGCAGCGTGTCAGAAGGTCGAGGCAAATCCTGACCTTTGTGTTTCTGCTGTTAAAGGCCATGACTCTGATAATAGAGATGACACCACCCAAGATTACACTGGGAATCGGTTATGTCAATATAAAAAGTGCAATAGATCAATAAGCTCTGTATAATGAGAAACAAACTGTGTCCCAATGATGTTATCGTCCTCCATTACTCGTGTAATCCTGACCTGAGAGAAACTGTTGACACCAGGAAGATACTGGAGACTGAATGGTGACTTTTGTTATATGTGATGTGTTTGATCTGAGACACTTTTGTACATGTTTTTAGACTTTTTGCTAACCACTTTGCCACACGCTTCTTTTTTTGTGCACAGAACAAATTCTAAATGGTAAAAGTGATAGTGATAGTAGGCTTACAGTGCCCATAAAGTCAATTTCTTTGCTGAGAGAGTGAAGTTATATATTATAATTTATAATATACAGCAGATCCAAGTCTCAGTAGTCTTAATTTTAGTCTTTACTGGACTGTCAGCCCCTTGTTAGCCGCATTTGTTGATTTATTTCCATCTCTGACAGCCCCAGTCTTCACAGTGGGTCCCTGAAGAGCTGGTTTAGTGCAGCCCATGCACTCTAAGCCCCTCCATTTGCCTCTAAATACATTTTTAAATATTAAGGTGCCCAAATCTCATTCTAATGTTCTAATATTGTGACTCCAATGCGAATATGTGTTCTTTGAAAACAATTAGATCAAAGTATTCATCAAAAACATGTAACTTATCTTCTGAACAAACTGCCGCTCCCCTGTAGCCCGTGAAGTGGAGCCTGTCCCTGGTCCCTGGGGTGGTTCGTTCCCCAGGTCAGAGCCTCTTCTCTGGGACACTTCTCAGCCTAATCCTCCCGCCGGGGACATGTCCTCCAGATGTTTGGATCGCTCTAAACATGGGCCTCTGCTTCCTGTTTGGCACTCCATCTGAACTTCCATCATGTGTTTTAATAGAAATCGATACGTTCCCTCATGTGGGGCGATGACATATTGATAAATGAAGGATGACTGCCGCATTTTGTCGCCGTGACAACAAAGGTCGCAGGCCGTGATGGAGAACGTTAAAGTTTATCACCTCCAAAGGGCACGCAGATGACATTAAGAGAACCACTGTGATTGGCGTCTGCCGCTCGGGCCTTTTGTCATTATACACGCCCACTGTACTGTCTGATTAGAAGTATTAGTGTTTTTTATACTATGTTTTTTTTGTTGTATAACATAAAACGCAAATACAGCTCCAGTGTTACTGCTAACCACATAAGGATGTTTATTTATTATCTATGTGTCTATTTATTATCTCTTACACGTCACCACCAAGATCAGTGACAGTCGTGGGGATGGCTCGCAGCAGCTGAAACAAAGTAAAAACATCTCACAAACAGATGTCTGCACAAAAGAAAACCAATATAACTACAGTATATATATATATATATAAGTAAAGCAGACGAATGTTACCAAAGTAATTAAGAAAGTAATGGGACTGATTGAACGCTGCCTTGTTGTTAACATTTCCTCTGAAAATTCCTTGTATGAGGAGTACCAGTATAACTTATTTTACCAATCAGTCCAGTCAATAGGCCTAACTTTATTTATCCCGAGCAATTTCAGCAAACTGAAGTTAAAAAAAACAATAGACATATTTTACTAACTCCAAAAGATGCAAGTCCAAAAGGTGTTTAGGTAGGTGGTAGTTTAAGGGGAGTAACAGCCCTCAGAACAAAAGTGTCTCTCCTCTGTGTCTGGGCATCACAGTCAGAGTGCAGGAGAAAAAAACATCTTCTTGTATTCGGTTTAGTGTGAAGGTATATTTTGCATCTCAATAATATGTTTACTGTCAAATTGTAAGTCTGTGCTTCTGTGTTTTTCACAGTAAATGATTTGCATCTTATCTTTAACCATCTTTTTTTATTTAAATGTCTTATCTTACACAAAATTGACTTTAGCCATGTTATAATGTTGTTACCAAATCAAAAACATATCAGGAGTTTTACCTTTTAGTTCAGGAGAGATTTTAAATTCCAGAAGTGAAATCAATTAAATAATTATAGTGAAGATGTATGGATTTTTTTTTTTTTAGCAATAACAATTCGATATATTGTGCTGCCTTACCATATACACATAAATGTCTATATTAAAACATATCCATATACATGTATACATATATATAAAAAAGACACACAAAAGACATAGAAAAAAATAGTTACCCTCATTATAATGAAATGTTACTGTAAACAGTTAGATGGAATATCAAAAATTAATCAGCTGGTCATAATTCCTTTTCATACAAGTATTAATGTATATATGTGACCAGTGACCAGACGTCTCTATTTACCCGGGACAGTCCCAGTTTTGAGCCCTGTGTCCCCTGTCTCAGCAGATTTATCCAAAACCAGTGATTTGTCCCAGTTTTCTATAAGAAATGTCCCATGTGTCCCTATTTTTGACCAATCTGATCCCTGCCAACAGTAAAGAGTGGCATAAATACAGACAAGCGGCTTAAAAATGAACAAAACACAAAGAAAATGTGACTACACTGATTCACATTAGTGCTGAGTGCAGAACAATTTTCCATAATTATGCACTCGTTTCACAATTTTATTATTACCAATCCCGTTTTTTTTATTTTGAAAATCTGGTCACCCTAGTTTTACCTCATGAATGAAACAAAACACAACCCCAGGTATGTTTGTGATGAAGAAACAACATTATAACATACAGTAGATCAGAAAAGACTCTAATGTGGGCCACTTAAACCTGTCTTAATGTTAGTCTTTTCTGGACTGACTGATAATTTATTTCCATTTCTGACATGGCCCCCGTCCTCACAGTGGATCCCTGCAGAGCTGGTTTAGCACAGCCGATGCACTTTTAAGCCCCTCCATCTGCCTCTAAATACATTTTCAATTATGAACCTGCCCAAATCTCATTCTAATGTCTCTGCGCAGACACATTCAGCCTCAAATGTGCTGCTATTTTGCCCCAGAAAGCCCAATTTGTTGCCCATCAATTGCCCCAGCTGCACCTAAGAACATCCGTGCAAAGGCGGATTAAATATTCCTGTATTTTCCTCATCATTTGTGAAATACATAATTATATCTGGCTGAGTGGATTACAGATCATTGATTCTCCCTTAGTGTAAATATAGCGTTGAACCTCGCCCAGTAAAGATATTGGGGGTATAAAGGGTTTGTATACTGTGCTTGGCAGGGCTGCACAGTTCATATTTGATGTGAATGGCTAATCCTCCGAACGTGTGGGTGGGACGATTAGCGCGACTGAAAATATGTTTTGCTTTGAAAACTCCAAACACCAAAACTATGAATAATTAGCGGAGAAAAGCAGCCAGTGTGTCGCTTGTGAACTCAGACACGACGCACTTATGACGAATTGTGTTAAGTGAAAATAAAGTGTGCTGTTGTGGCGGGGGTAATTAGCGGTTTTAGTGTGGAGAGGCTGACTTCAGGGACCACCTCTCTCTCCGGAGACGCGGCCGCTGCAGGTTTGACAAAGTGGGGAGACGTTAATAGTCATTTTTTTGTCATTAATATTCAAAGAGTTCTCAGCGGCTTAATGAAAACAATGACTTGGATTGGACACACGTTTAATGCAACACTGTGTAACTTTTTTAGCATGAAAACAACATTGCGATGGTTTGTTTTATAGAGTTTTGTGGTGAGTAATTATAACTAGCTCTGCAGTTGGAGCAGGTGGAAGAAATTACTTACATTTGCATTTTAGATTTTAGATTTGGTGGTCAAACCTCACACGCCAACTACACCAAAAGATGTGAGCTTCTTCTGAGCTTTAAGACATGTTATAATGCTGTTACTTCCTCAGAAACATACCTGGAGTTGTTTTGTTTCATTCACGTGCTTGATTAATCATCTCCAAAGCTCAAAATGCTCTGTTCCACCTTGTGAGGTCATGTAGTGGTAAGTTACAGCTTCCTTTTAACTAAGTTCAGTAGAGAATGGAAATTCCAGGGCTGAAATCATCCAAATGATTCTAGTGATGGTGTATGGAGTCAAAAACACAGTGGAGCACTTCCTGTATTACCACATGACATCACAAGGTGGAACAAAGTGTTTTCTGTTTGAGAGAAGAGCACATATTAAATATGCAGCGTTTGTGTGAATGAAACAAAACACAGTGTTAAAATCGACTCTCAATTCTCAATTTTAACATTTTCTCAGGGTTTATATGAGTCCGATGTGTTCTTTAAGTTAATTTAACATTTTTGGAAATGTTAACACTGGACCAAAGTTCCTGTTTAACCCCGAAATCAAGAGTTATATTAAATTTTGAGAGTAAATGGAAACACTTTGTAGGGTTATCCTGATTTAGCGAAACAACACACAGAGGTGTTTTATTTTTACACTTTATTTTAGTTAATTTAAGATGAAATTATGTACAAAACTGGTTCAAACTCATCTTCTCTCGCGGGATTTTGAAGCGGTGGGTGGGAGGGGCCAATTTAACATGTTGAATTAACTTCAACCATATCAACTCTGGCAAATAACCCCAACTCAAACCCCCATTTAACTTTCAGATAGTTAAAATAACACTTTTTATGGTAAAAACAACTCTGAAATATTTTAAACCTTCAGTTTTTTCTGTGGAGGTTGGTTTGTGAGGAAAGTTCTTTAGAACATAGATCAGAAAATAGCATAATATGGGCACTTTAATAAACCAGATCTTAAATAACCCTCTAGTTTTAGATGAGATCACCCAAACTTTGCCTAACAGTTTCTTAGCATTTCTCCACAGCAAATCAAAATATTTCTGGCTCTGGTTTTCATGATTATTCAACCACAATATGTTTTTTTTTATTTATTTTTTTTTACATATGACATGCAATTATCAGGAGAAAAGTCAATATATTATTATTTTTTTTTATTTACTTATTTATTTGTAGGACCTATAGTAGACACTTTCTATTTTCCATTCTTGTTTTTATAATCATTGCCTGGACATATATTTGCATATTTCACCGACAAGTCCAGACTGCTACAAAATAATTGGTTTTACTACGTTAAGTAAAACAACTCATTCCAGTTAATGAAAGTACTATTTTAACTTCATTTGTATATTTGGAGTATGACAGTCTGGTATTTTTACATCTAAAAATACATCTTTTACTGACAGCGGCCTAATATGACCCACTTTTACGAGCCGGACTAATAATAATGTTTTCTATAGAAATCAAGCCCCTTTCTGTGGAGTGTTCGTGTGCGCTGCTTATGTAACGTGCCTTGAATGTTTCCCATTATATTTGACACTTTTGTTTATAATACCGGTGCAGGTCTTTCAGTCACCTCATGTGCCATGGTATAATTAGAATCAGTTATTCAAAACATCTTTGGAAATTCACTCAATTCAGAGATGGGAAGCTTTTAGAACGGTTACGACGAGAGGATATTTAGCACAAAAATGGAAGGAAAGAGCGTTTTTTTTTTTCCTTTTTTAATACAATAGAGGAAAGCAGCAATTAACCAGCGCGTAGCTACAAACACTACCCCTGCTGTCACTAAAAAATTAAATCTGTCAGCAATTAGACGGAGCCCTAGAAGCACTCGTAATGGGACAAAGGGTCAAAAGGAACGCGGGTTAGCAATTATTACGGCCAATCGGGCAGCGTTATTTATCCAAACAGCAGGTTAGACGCCCAATCGCCTCCATTGTCACTTGTTGCAAAGGGGAAAAGGGGTTGAAAGGGGTGCCACTTAATCCAGGAGTTGGAGTGGGGCGGGTTTGGAGTGGCATAATCCCAAGATTGATCTCATTCTCCTGTGTAAAGCGGCCATGTTTGAAGGTCTTTAGAGCAGGAGAGGAAGGAGGGAGGAGGTAGAGGAGTATCAAAGTCTCGCAGGTCAAAAGCCCATAGAAAGCAGGTCTGAAGAGGTTTCACATGAACAAGAGAAGGGTTCGATACAAGTGGATAGAAATATATAATAGAAGAAATAGAGGGGTTCTCACGTGAGCTATGAGTAAACTAGTTTTTTTGGGCTCTTTTCTGATGGAGAAGATATCCCGTATTGTTAAACTCAAGAGGGGTTTATAGGTCTAAATGTGATTGAACTGTTCCGTTTGATGTGCACAATAGCTCGACATGTTCAGCTATTTACTACTGACCCCAGAAATAATGAGCTCCTATTGGGCGCATTGGGTCACTGCATGTGCATGGAAATTTAAGATTTGAGTTCGGTCAGAAAGTAAAAATGCAACTGGATTTGAAAGAAAGGACAAATCTTATAGAGCTTTGGATAAAAAAAATGTAATATTTCTGGTCCTATGCAAAATGTCCATAAAGATACATTAGTAGTAATAGTATACCTTTATTCTAGCTCTTTATTTATTAGAATTAATCTGATTTGTTGTGTCATTGACTGTTTTTTGTTTGTTTATGTGCTATTTGGATGTGTTTTGTATTGTTCATTGCTGCTTGAATAGCACTTTGTAAACCTTGTTTTTAAAAGTAAATAAAGATGTATTACTAGTAGTAAAGAAAAAAGTCACAGTATAACCCGATTAACTGCTGGGCCACTCATATACTGTATATTTATCACACTATATTGTCAGAATATTGTTTAGTATTTAGCATTTTAATAAAAATAATACAATAAAGTCTAAAATTCCCATTGGCTTAACATTAGGCTAATTGAAAATTGTCTCAGATGTGACAACTACCTCGAGCTGAATTATAATATTTTATTTAAATATGTATTTTGAAAATGTCTAAGGATAAAATTAGAGAAGTGTAGTAAATATAAGTTTTAGTTTAAAGGCGCACTGTACATTTTTGTCTGTGAGTCCTTCACATTGTTTTTATGTTCTGTCATTGTTCTGTCTGGAATGTTCCACAGTAGGACATTACCTTACAGCTCTACCTGAGAGGAAGGATGGAGAAAAGCATTTGACGGACCTTCCATCAGAAATGTTACACACTCCATCTTTAATCCATGAGCAAAATCCATGTTAATGATTAAATAGACAGCATTATTTTCTGTCAGTCATCATATCATTGTCTGCCTATGACCTCCTGTTTAAAGCTGAGATTTTATTACTTTTTTACATTTTATTTTGACTTGTACATTTACGTTTATATAATGATTCCTTATCTGACACCAATCTCTTGCTATTTTTTTGCTACTTATTTAGAATTTATTATTCCCATTTATATTTTTTACTATATATATTTTACTTTACTTATATTTTTACTTGTTATTTTATATTATATTGTGATGTTTGAGCTACTGTGTCCAAATAATTTCCCTTGTGGATCAATAAAGTTTGTCTAAGTCTAAGTCTATTACACTAGGGCCTATATGGTACATGCGTCGGGTAAATAAAATAAATGTAAGATGGAACAAAACTGCTATATATATATATATATATATATATATATAAAATAAAATAAAAGTAATAAAAAATTATAATAAAAACATTAAAATGTCACTATCACTGAGGAATTAATAAACAATGGACAAGTGAAAAAAGTAAGTGGGGGAAAAAAAGCAATATATATCTGAATCATTACTGTAATATCATGGACTTCTGCACTACTGCAAATACTTAACAGCCATCAAAACTCCACTCAAAACTTCAGCTTAAAATAATTAACCACATCTTTAATTTAAATTTTAATTGGACTTCTGGATGCATGAGACTCGCTTCATTTCTTTGAATGTTTGAGGAACAAGTCTGTGTCAGCACTAGACTTATCACAGTGTAAGATACGGGCGCCGGGTTCACCATTCTCAAGGCTTTTAGTTCACCCGATTTGTTTGACTCAATTACAACGACTAGAAAGACCTAACACGCCAAAATGATACTGTTTAATATTTCATAATTATGAACTTCGAATAAAACTTTATGTTGACTTCTTGTTAAACGGGATGGAGTAATTTTAATTTAGGTACAAAGTTATGGCAGTAAAAGTGGTCTGTACCTGTTTGATATTTACACAATTACCTGCTTGAATAGACTCGACCTTTTAATAAACACAGTCATTACAATCGCGTATTAAATTAGCTTCACGGTGCGGCAAAAGCACTTATCAGAAAACTGTCAGAAACTTTCCACAAAATGAGTTTAGGTGTAAAATACTAAAGTAGAATAGCTATAAGATAAGGGCTTGTATTAGGGTCATTCCTGATCTGCTGCATGTTATAAGGTTGTTTCCTCGTCACAAACGGACCTGGAGTTGTGTTTTGTTTCATTCGCACATGTTTAACTCACAAATCCTGCATATTTAAAACACTCTCTTCCACCTTGTGATGTCATGGGGTGATACAGGACCTGCTCCACCGTGTTTTTAGACTCCAAACACCTTCACTAGAATCATATATGGATGATTTCGGCTCTGGAGTTGCTCATTTCTACTGAGCTATAAAAGGAGCTGTTAGCTTGAAAACCACTTCATGACATCACAAGGTGGAACAGAGCATTTTGAGCTTTGGAGACGCAGACAGACTAATAATAAAAGATGAATCAAACATGTGCGAATGAAACAAAACCCAACTCGGGGTATGTTTTTGAGGAGGTAGCAGCATAATAACATGGCTTAAAGGTGCATTGTGTAACTTTTCTGGTGGAGGATTCGTCAAATGCTTTTCTCCATGGATTTGTCTGGAATGTTTCTCAGTATGGCATTAAACCAGACCAAGTTACAGGTCAGATCTGTGAAGAGGCGACCCCGCTCACAGTTAGAATGCCTGTTTTTCTATGCAAAAAACAAAATCTAGTCAAGTTAAGATGACTTTAATTAAGAAAGTTGCATCTTGACTTGAGTAAATTTCACTTGACAAGTAAAATTATCTAAGCGTTTTAGTACTTAAAATATGAAAATACATCTGGCTACACTTAAAATGAAAAAAACAACAACTGTGCGCTTGAAATAAGAAACAAAATCAAATGTTGCTTGAATTAAGAGAAAAACACTTATTTCATCGGCAGATCATTTCACTTGTCAAGCTGAATTCACTCAAATAAAGTAAAATGTTCTTAATTTAAGTCATTTCAACTTACCTAGATATTGTTTTCTTTCCAGTGTAGATATTTTTGAGCTATACAGTGCAAAAAACAATATCTAGGTAAGTTAAAATGACCTTACTTGACAAGTAAAATAAAAACATTAGATTTAGTTTCTTATTTGAAGTGTAAAAAGTTGTTTTCTTAATTTTCGTGTTGCCAGATGCATTTTCATATTTTAACTACAAAAAAATAACTACAAAAATCTTGTTGCACTGGCAGATCATTTTACTTGTCAAGTGAAAATTACTCAAATCATGATAAAACTTTCTTAATTCAAGTCATCTTAACTTGAGATCTTAGTTTCTGCACTGTAAATCCACCTGTAATTGAATAAATGTAAGTTAGAGCTGTTTAATGTCATACTGTGGAACATTAACACTGCCATATCCATAGAAACAAGCAGGCGACGGAGCCCAAACCAAAAAGATACACCTTTAAAACTCATATGAGTCCATTTTGCGTAATCTGGGACCTTTAATGAGAAAATATTTAGAATTGTTTCATAATAAATGTCTTTTCTTATTAATAAAGAGTTTTGCCGCTCATAAAATCCATCTTCAAATCATTTTGTGTTTGTATCATGACCAGAGCCACAGATGGAGCGCAGTTATTGCTCTTGGGCGTAGATTAGAGGACATCGCGTCATATGTGGGAATGTCGTGTGGCTTGGGGTGAAAAAATATTGTTTAATTCGATGGAAAACATCACTTTTTCCCCCTTTTAAGACGGTCCCTGGCAGATCTTTAAGTGTATTTTAAGCACAGTCAATTCAAGACGAGTCACATTTGAGTCGTAACTGATGTTGTTAATGGGGTGTTATCCAAGACAGTTTTCCCACAAAAGTAAACTCATTCTCCTGTTTAAGTTAAAGCCGCATTGTGTAACTTTCCTAGTCGAGGGTCCACCACTTTCTTGACTCCGTATTGCTTTGTTTTTTTTGTTTTTTTTCCTGAAATGTTCTGCAGTATGACATGACAGCAGTTTTGAGAAATAAAAACACTTGTAACCAAATAAATGCAGGATATAGTGTGGAAAATCATAGTTAAAACATAACATCACCATAGAAATAAGCAAATGACAGATCCTCCACCAGAAAAGTTACACAGTGCAGCTTTAAAATACTGCCAATGGAGGTAGAATTACGATAGCGTCCTTAGATTCTTCGGTTACACCACATTATCTGTAATTGGTAAAAAGTTGTGGAAAGTAACGAAGTACAAAAGTAAAAGCACTGCGGATACTTTTCCTTTTTACTTATAGGTGTCTGTACTTTCTACTCTGTTATATTTTTAAGTGGAGTGAAAAGTAAACATATTTTTTCTTTTTATGAGCTTGTTCATAATCTGAGAAAACAATTCAATTAAAGGTCTTGGTCCAGGTCTCAAAAACAGACCTGGAGGAAACAGCAGGGAGACTCACCAGAACACAAAGACACAAAACAGAACAGGAAAACCTCAAATCAGCAATATCAGAGCACTGTAAAAGAAATAACCACATTATGGATCAGAGAACAAGTTCAAACGCTGAATCAGGGGGGACAGTGAGATCAGGAAACGAGGCACGGACAGTATTAACCTCCTGGGGCACCCTCCTCCAGAGAGCAGCGGGCGACGGGAGGTGTGGTCAGACTGAGCGACCTGCAGGTCCATCAGGCCAACCGCCCCTACAGGAAGTAACAACAGCTGATCTACGACACGTCACCACCAACACCGGGGACAGTTCTGAAGATGCAGCAGCCGAAACATGTCAACAAGGTAAATACACTTTACTACACTGTCTTAATAAAGAACCTAAGAAGTTATACCTGGAGTTGTGTTTTGTTTTATTCAAATGTTTGAGTAACTCTTTATTATTAGTCTGTCTACATCTCCAAAGATCAAAATGCTCTGCTCCACCTCTGTTAACATCTCCTTTTACCTTTAGTCCAGTAGAGATTGGCAATTCCATGGCTTTAATAATCTAAATCAGGGGTCATCAAACTAAGGCCCGCGGGCCAACTCTGGCCTCTATGCCCTTTTGACCGGCCCTCCAGCCCCTCTTCCCCCCATCACATGAACTGGCCCCATCAGGCAGTCCTCAAAAGTTCACATGGCCCATTTTTTTATTACTTTTTGGCAAATAATAACAGGTCTGCATCTTGTATTTTGTTGTTTTTTCAAGTAAAAATGTTTTTTATAGATTTATATTTATTAATATTTGTATGAAGTATTTATATTTAAGTAATTATATGACATATTTGCATTTGACGCCGAATATTTGTCACCTGACAAGCTCGCGATCAAAACAGTGACAGTCGACGCACATGCAGAAAACTGTAATGCAGTTAAGGACAGCAAAATTACTAATGTTAAAGCGTGAAAAGTTGACTGAGAGTGTCGAGTTTCCAGTGGATGTTTTGTTGTTGTTGTTCAGTGTTAGGACCGAGCAGTTTGTCTGATATGTAAAGAAAGTGTGCCGGTCCCTAAGAAACGCGCCTAACCCGACCCCGGCCCCCATCATAGTCAGGAGCTATAATATGGCCCCCAGAGAAAAAAGTTTGGTGACCCCTGATCTAAACGATTTTAGTGAAGGTGCATGGAGTTTAAAAACACAGTGGAGCAGAAGGTGGAACAGTGTGTTTTCTGTTTAAGGGAAGAACTCAGTAAAAATGCAGGATTTGTGTGTTAAACATGTGTGAATGAAACAAAACACGACTCCAGGAGTGTTTGTGATGAGGAAACATCAGAAAACTGTAATATGGAGCCTTTAATGAGCATTTCAGTACATTTACTTAAATCAAATTTCTCATGTGATACTTTTACTTGCTATATTATACTGTATTATTGTATTATTGATGTTTTATTTTGTTCCTGTATCTGTACTTTTGAGTAATACAGTTCATAACTACACAATATAACTCCTAAAGTCCACTTTTGTTCTTGTACTTGTGGAGCAGTGGGAGACAGAGCAGCTTTTCTCTGTTAAAACGAACAGTAGGATTTCCCTCTTTTGGTAATGCGTTTATCACACACTCTGTAGTGTTAGTCCAGATCGAGATTTCGGGGACCACGCACGATATGTTTCAGAATATATTTGTAAAAAGTCCTTAAAAACACGTCAGGACCAGGCTGGTGTTCGGGTTTTGTTTTGTTCGTGACACATTTGAACACAAGCGTCGGCTGTAGCATGTGAAGAGCTCATCTGTTCTCATTGTTTGCGACCGTTTTAAACTTGCACAAAGACTTTTCTGTCATTTATCAGACCTGGAGACGTCAGGACATGTGCAGAGGTGGAAGAAATATTCAGTTATGTTAGTAAAAGTACAGATACTGGAGCCAAAAATACTCAAGGAAATAAAACTATCACATCTAATCTAAATAAAAGTGTACATAAAGAGTCAAAAGTAAAAGTTTTGTGCAGATTTAAGTTGTAATACAGCTTCAAATGTATGGATTTTGTTCATTTTCATTGTTCAGTTTTGTTCAATAGAAACAAATAAATCTATATTTTTCTGCTGTTTTTATTTGTTTGTTTGTTTGTTTGTTTGTTTGTTTTTTGCTCAGATTATAAATGTGTTAAAAAAATAAATCTCTCAGCTTTTTCAGTAGGTCTAAAACTATAATAAATAATACTTTTGTGTTCAAAAATGCAGTGGAATAGAAATTACAGAAACTTGCTCTCAAATGAAGTAAAATCAAAAGATCCACTTTAAAATCTAAGTACAGATTTACAGATAAATAAGATTTGGTGGCTCGTGATTTTCGAAATTTTCTCTGACATAAAGAAATAAATCAATCTACCACATGCACAGTGCCAAAATAATAACATATAAAATTTTAGGTTAAAAAAAATCTTACATTATTACGGCCAATGATGTAATGTGTGTCTTTTCTCAGTCTTTACTATTGCATTGGTTTCAGAATGGTAAAAAGTTAGGACCGTTGCCATAGCGATTAACAATGTAAAAACAAATTATAAATATAATCGTAACAGGAAGAAGTCAGGAAAAAACATGCTGCATATGACAGACAGATGAAACCCATGAAAACTACTTCTACTACTACTTTATTGTACTTACAAATACAATACAGTACAATACAAACAGGTATTTCTCACTATTTTCACTACTGCCCATAATATCACCACTATTTCCACGACTAAACACTTTCATAATCACATCTTATTTGGGAAGTTTGGGTTAAAAAATCCCGATGAGGAGAAACACATCAGTGGAGTGAAGTTGTTTCTTGAAAAATGCTTTTACAGCTTAAACAAATTTAATAAGACAGGTTTGATTGACAGCTCGGCGCTCTCCTACAATGTCGTCTTTTAGCTCCGCTGCATTCCTCCGCAACAGCTGTGCTCCCTCTCTTCCCTCACTTTCCTTCTCCCTCTCTTTCTCTCTTTCCCTCTCCCTTTCCCTCTCTTTTTCCCTCACTTTCCCTCTCTCTCTTTCCCTCTCCCTCTCTTTCTCTCTTTCTCTCTTTCCCTCTCCCTTTCCCTCTCTTTTTCCCTCGCTTTCCCTCTCTCTCTTTCCCTCTCCCTCTCTTTCTCTCTCCCTCTCTTTCTCTCTTTCCCTCTCCCTTTCCCTCTCTTTTTCCCTCGCTTTCCCTCTCTCTTTCCCTCTCTTCCTCTCTCTCTCCCTCACTTGCTCTTTTCATTTCTCTCACTCTTTCTCTGTCACTTTCTCTCCTTTTCCCTCTCCCCCTCCCTCTTTTTCCTCTCCCCCTCTCTCTTTCTCTTTCTTTCCCTCTCTCTCCTTCCCTCTCAATCTCTCTCTTTCCCTCTCTCTTTCCCTTCCCTTCCCTCTCTTTCCTCTCGATCTCTTTCTTTCTTTCCCTCTCTTTTTCCCTCGCTTTCCCTCTCTCTTTCCCTCTCAATCTCTCTCTTTCCCTTCCCTTCCCTCTCTTTCCTCTCGATCTCTCTCTTTCTTTCCCTCTCTTTTTCCCTCTCTTTCCCTCTCTCTCTTTCCCTCTCAATCTCTCTCTTTCCCTTCCTTTCCCTCTCTTTCCTCTCGATCTCTCTCTTTCTTTCCCTCTCTTTTTCCCTCTCTTTCCCTCTCTCTCTTTCCCTCTCAATCTCTCTCTTTCCCTTCCTTTCCCTCTCTTTCCTCTCGATCTCTCTCTTCCTTTCCCTCTCTTTCCTCTCGATCTCTCTCTTTCTTTCCCTCTCTTTCTTTCCCTCTCTTTCTTTCCCTCTCTTTTTCCCTCTCTTTCCATTTAAATCACTTCTTTCATGATCATAAATATTCTGTATTTTCAGTTTTAGCTTTAAAGATGCTGCTCTTGGTTTTGTTTTGACAAAAGTCCAGTTACGTTTTTCTTCTTTTGATAATTTCACTGATTTGTAAGATTTGAATATTCTGGATTCATGGTTAAAAATGTTTGTTTGAGTTTCACATGAGGCTTTTCTAGGACTTAAACCAGGACTAGAGCAGGACTAAACCAAGGACTAAACCAAGGACTGGACCGGGACTAAACCTGGACTAAACAGGACTAAACCAGGATTCGACCAGGACGAAACCAGGAATAGACCAGGATTAAACCACGGGACTGAATCAGGACTAGAGTGGGACTAGACCAGGACTAAACATGGATTAAACAGGACTCAAAAAAAGTTTTAACCAGGAAACAATGTACTAAACCTGGACTAGATCAGGTTTAAACAGGACTAAACCATGGGAATGAAACAGGACTAAAGAAGGATTTAACCAGGACTAAACCACGGCAAAACAGGACTAAACAGCACTAGACCACTAAACCTGGACTAAACAGGACTAAACCAGGATTAAACCAAGACTAGCCCAGGACTAAACAAGGACTGGACCAGGACTAAACCAGGACTGGACCAGGACTAAGACAGGACTAGACCAGGATTAAACCATGGAACTGAATCAGGACTAAAGTAGGACTAGACCAGGACTAAACACGGAATAAACAGGACTAAAAAAAATTTAACTAGGACTAGACCAGGATTAAACCAGGACTAAACCATGGGACTGAATCAGGACAAGACTAAACCAGGACTAAACCAGAACTAGACCAGGACTAAACCAAAATTAACATGACTAAAAAGGATTTAATCAGGACTAAACCACGGCAAAACAGGACTAAACTAGGACTAGCCCAGGACTGAACCGGGACTAGACAATGATTAAACCAGGACTAGACCAGGATTAAACCATGGGACTAAATCAGGACTAGAGTAGGACTAGACCAGGACTAAACATGGACTAAATAGAATTTAAAAAAAGATTTAACCAGGACTGAAGAAAGACTAAACCGGGATTAAATAGGACTAAACCAGGACTAGACCCGGATTAAACCAGCACTAAACAGAACTAGAAGAGAACTAAACCAGGACTAAACCAGGTCTAAACCAGGCCTTAACCAGGACTAAACCAGGTCTAAATCAGGTCTAAACCAGGACTAAACCAGGATTAAACCAGCTCTAAACCAGGTCTAAACCAGGACTAAACCAGGTCTAAACCAGGTCTAAACCAGGCCTAAACCAGGATTAAACCAGGACTAAACCAGGTCTAAACCAGGACTAAACCACGACTACACCATATATTAAATCAGGTCTAAACCAGGTCTAAACCAGGTCTAAACCAGGACTAAACCAGGACTAAACCACGATTAAACCAGGACTAAACCAGGTATAAACCAGGACTAAACCAGGACTACACCATATATTAAACCAGGTCTAAACCAGAGCTAAACCAGGTCTAAACCTGGTCTAAGCCAGGTCTAAACCATATAGTGAACCAGGTCTAAACCAGAACTAAAACAGGTCTAAGCCAAGTCTAAACCAGGTCTAAACCAGGACTAAACCAGGTCTAAACCAGGTCTAAACCAGGTCTAAACCAGGACTAAACCAGGACTAAACCAGTACTAAACCAGGACTAAACCAGGACTACACCATATATTAAACCAGGTCTAAACCAGAGCTAAACTAGGTCTAAACCAGGTCTAAACCAGGACTAAACCATATAGTAAACCAGGTCTAAACCAGGTCTAAACCAGGTCTAAACCAGGTCTAAGCCAGGTCTAAACCAGGTCTAAACCAGGTCTAAGCCAGGTCTAAACCAGGTCTAAGCCAGGTCTAAACCAGGTCTAAGCCAGGTCTAAACCAGGTCTAAACCAGGTCTAAACCAGGTCTAAACCAGGAATAAACCAGGACTAAACCAGTACTAAACCAGGACTAAACCAGGACTACACCATATATTAAACCAGGTCTAAACCAGAGCTAAACCAGGTCTAAACCAGGTCTAAACCAGGACTAAACCATATAGTAAACCAGGTCTAAGCCAGGTCTAAGCCAGGTCTAAACCAGGTCTAAGCCAGGTCTAAACCAGGTCTAAACCAGGTCTAAACCAGGTCTAAGCCAGGTCTAAACCAGGTCTAAACCAGGTCTAAGCCAAGTCTAAACCAGGTCTAAACCAGGTCTAAGCCAGGTCTAAGCCAGGACTAAACCAGGTCTAAACCAGGTCTAAACCAGGTCTAAACCAGGACTAAACCAGGTCTAAACCAGGTCTAAGCCAGGTCTAAACCAGGTCTAAACCAGGTCTAAACCAGGTCTAAACCAGGACTAAACCAGGACTAAACCAGGACTAAACCAGGACTACACCATATATTAAACCAGGTCTAAACCAGAGCTAAACTAGGTCTAAACCAGGTCTAAACCAGGACTAAACCATATAGTAAACCAGGTCTAAACCAGGTCTAAACCAGGTCTAAGCCAGGTCTAAACCAGGTCTAAGCCAGATCTAAACCAGGACTAAACAAGGTCTAAACCAGGACTAAACCAGGACTAAACCAGGTCTAAACCAGGTCTAAACCAGGTCTAAGCCAGGTCTAAACCAGGACTAAACCAGGACTAAACCAGGTCTAAACAAGGTCTAAACCAGGACTAAACCAGGTCTAAACCAGGACTAAACCAGGACTAAACCAGGACTAAACCAGGTCTAAACCAGGTCTAAACCAGGTCTAAGCCAGGTCTAAACCAGGACTAAACCAGGACTAAACCAGGTCTAAACAAGGTCTAAACCAGGACTAAACCAGGTCTAAACCAGGTCTAAACCAGGTCTAAACCAGGTCTAAGCCAGGTCTAAACCAGGTCTAAACCAGGTCTAAGCCAAGTCTAAACCAGGTCTAAACCAGGTCTAAGCCAGGTCTAAGCCAGGACTAAACCAGGTCTAAACCAGGTCTAAACCAGGTCTAAACCAGGACTAAACCAGGTCTAAACCAGGTCTAAGCCAGGTCTAAACCAGGTCTAAACCAGGTCTAAACCAGGTCTAAACCAGGACTAAACCAGGACTAAACCAGGACTAAACCAGGACTACACCATATATTAAACCAGGTCTAAACCAGAGCTAAACTAGGTCTAAACCAGGTCTAAACCAGGACTAAACCATATAGTAAACCAGGTCTAAACCAGGTCTAAACCAGGTCTAAGCCAGGTCTAAACCAGGTCTAAGCCAGATCTAAACCAGGACTAAACAAGGTCTAAACCAGGACTAAACCAGGACTAAACCAGGTCTAAACCAGGTCTAAACCAGGTCTAAGCCAGGTCTAAACCAGGACTAAACCAGGACTAAACCAGGTCTAAACAAGGTCTAAACCAGGACTAAACCAGGTCTAAACCAGGACTAAACCAGGACTAAACCAGGACTAAACCAGGTCTAAACCAGGTCTAAGCCAGGTCTAACCCTGGGCTCTGGGCCTTGAACAGGTGCGTCCTTGAAAACAATAGTCCTGATTACTTGAATAACAAAGGGCCCAGTGACGGAGTTCGGGTCCATTAAGCGTTTCTCAGGTGATTAGACGGAGCCGGTGGTGCTGATTGGCGGAAATGTCCCCCAGATGCTTTAAAGGCGGCTCTGTTGTACCTGTAATTATCCCACATTTAATGAGGCTGTTCTAATGAGGAGGAACATGAAGTCAATATTTTGGTAGCAGCTGGGAGCAGAACATCTGCACACAACTGTCTAAAGTCTGAGGCCCAGTGTGACTGGGCCTTTTCACGGCTCCACAGAGGAGGTCTGTGCAGGTGGAGGCCGCGGGGCAAAATATAAACTGCCCCCTCCGCCTGCCCTCTCCTCCTCTTCCTCTCACTCTCTCCTCCCTCACTTTAACCTTCCCTTTCTCTTTTATTTATTTTATATTTGTTTATTTCTACCTCCCTCTTCTTCTTCTTCTTCTTCTTCTTCTTCTTCTTCTTCTTCTTCTCCTCCCTGTTCCTCTCCTCTTCCTCCCTCATCCTCTCCTCTTCCTCCTTCATCCTCTCCTACTCCCTTTTCCTTTCCTCCCTCTTCTTCTCCTCCTCCTCCCTCGTCCTCTCCTCTTCCTCCCTCTTCCTCTCCTCTTCCTCCCTCATCCTCTCCTCCTCCCTTTTCCTTTCCTCCCTCTTCCTCTCCTCCTCCTCCTCCCTCTTCCTCTCTCTCCTCCTTCTTCCTCTCCTCCTCCTCCTCTTCCCTCTTCCTCTCCTCCTCCTCCTCCCTCTTCCTCTCTCTCCTCCCTCTTCCTCTCCTCCTCCTCCTCCTCCCTCTTCCTCTCCTCCTCCTCCCTCTTCCTCTCCTCCTCCTCGCTCTTCCTCTCCTCCTCCCTCTTCCTCTCCTCCTCCTCCCTCTTCCTCTCCTCCTCCTCCTCCCTCTTCCTCCTCTCCTCCTCCCTCTTCCTCTCTCTCCTCCCTCTTCCTCTCCTCCTCCTCCCTCTTCCTCTCCTCCTCTCTCTCCCTCTTCCTCTCCTCCTCCTCCCTCTTCCTCTCCTCCTCTCTCTCCCTCTTCCTCTCCTCCTCCTCCCTCTTCCTCTCCTCCTCCTCGCTCTTCCTCTTCTCCTCCCTCTTCCTCTCCTCCTCCTCCCTCTTCCTCTCCTCCTCCTCCTCCCTCTTCCTCTCCTCCTCCTCCCTCTTCCTCTCCTCCTCCTCCCTCTTCCTCTCCTCCTCCTCCCTCTTCCTCTCCTCCTCCTCCTCCCTCTTCCTCTCCTCCTCCCTCTTCCTCTCTCTCCTCCCTCTTCCTCTCCTCCTCCTCCCTCTTCCTCTCCTCCTCTCTCTCCCTCTTCCTCTCCTCCTCCTCCCTCTTCCTCTCCTCCTCCCTCTTCTTCTCCTCTTCCTCCCTCTTCCTCTCCTCCTCCTCCCTCTTCCTCTCCTCCTCCTCCTTCCTCTCTCACAGGTGTCCATCTTTGCACTGAAAAAAAAACTGCTCGCATAAAATGACTTTATTTTTTGCTCTAAGTTTGAGTCGTTTTCCTCCGTTTTTCATTCATTCACTTCCCAAAATGAGTTGACTTTCCAACATATTTAAGACACTTATTCAAACAAATTATGGTTTGGTAGAAAATTCACTTGAAATGAGTAAATATGGTGATTTAGCGAAAATAATATTAAAGTCACATTAAAAATAATAAAATAAAACAAGTTAAATGTAAATTGTTTTAAAAATAAGGCAAAATAAGAGTAAACTTCAGGCTAAACCCCTTAACTCTTGTGTTATGCATCATTTCTGTGTTAAATCATTGCAATATGATTTATGAATAATGTTAATTGACCGAAGAAAATAAACAAACTAACTAAAAAATTTATAAAAACTCAGATATAGAAGGAATAATAAAATATCTTTCAGATTTGTTTCTGGTAACAGTAAAAAAAAAAAAAAAATTTATACAAATTGCGCTAATTCTTCAATTTAGAAAATTGTATTCACATTTAACGTTATTCGCTCTCTCAAAATACATTTAAACAAACTAACTAAAAACAAAAGGTCAGAATTGGGAGGAATAATAAAACATGTTTCTGATTTTTTTCTGGTAATGGTAAAAAAAATCAAATACAAATTGTGTTAATTCTTCCGTTTAAGCTATTTTATTCACATTTCACATTTTTCACTCTCTCAAAATAGATTTAAACAAACTAACTTAAAAAAAAAGGCAGAATTAGGAGAAATAATAAAACATGTTTCGGATTTTTTTCTGGATAATGGTAAAAGAAAAAACATCAAATACAAATTGCGTTAATTTTTCGGTTTATTCCATTTCACATTTAACATTTAACATGATTCACTCTCTCAAAACAGATCCATATAAAGTAAAGTAAAGTAAAGTAAAGTAAAGTAAAGTAAAGTAAAGTAAAGTAAAGTAAAGTAAAGTAAAGTAAAGTAAAGTAAAGTAAAATACCATGCTTTTGCTTTTTGTTTTTTCGTTCCTCCCGCCCCACAGCACATGGTAGTTCTGTTTCCTCCTGCACGACCCTGACACTCTCGGCTCGTTGATTTCCAAAGGTCAGAAATGAAACTCGGGGCAGTTAACAGTAAAAGATATCTATTCTCTGAGGCGCACTTTTGCTCCCCCGAACTTATCACACACTTTTCTTCAAATGCGTTGCACCTGGTTGGCTTGACAGACCCTCATTGTGATTTTAACAGCCCCTCATGTGAGCAGGCCGGGGGGGCATGGGGGTATACGGGGGGGGTGACACGGGGTCTGCAGGGCGGGTTCCTGCGTTTGAAGTGGGCATCTGGCCTCAGCATTTGCATTTAATGCCCTTCAGATTACTTGTTTTAACTCGTGCTAAACACCTCGCCGGGTTGGGGCTAATTTGATGAGGTCATGGTGCGACCCGGTGAACCCCCACCCCCCGTCTCTCTCTATTGCCCCCCCTCCCTCCCCTCCTACTTGCCCCTGTCCCGTCTGTGGGTGTGTAAGTGAAACCAGCTGAGTCACACGGAGCTGCAGAGGAGGAGGTGGCACTTTGGGACAGGGGCAATAATCCAGTAATGTGTTTAGAATAATATGGGGCAAACGCTAACAACGCCACAGCACGGGTAAAAAAAAACAGTATGTAGGTGAGTTAAAATGACTTAAATTAAGAACATTTTACTTTATTTGAGCAGATTCAACTTGACAAGTAAAATTATCTACCAATGAAATATGTGTTTTTTCTTAATTCAAGCAACATTTGATTTTGTTTCTTATTTTAAGTGCAAAAAGTTGCAGTTTTTCTTATTTCAAGTGCAGCAAGATGTGTTTTTCACATTTTAAGTACAAAATGTCTTGTTCCACTGGCAGATAATTTTACTTGTCAAGTGAAATTTACTCAGATCATGGAAAAATGTTCTTAATTCAAGTCATCTTAACTTGATTTTGTTTTTTACCATGAGTATTTCTATGCACTGGAAAAAAAAAACAATCTCTAGGTTAGTTAAAATGACTTAAATTAATAACATTTTACTTTATTTGAGTTTATTCAACAGTAAAATGATCTACCAGTGGTGTTTTTACCTTCTTTCAAGCAACATTTGATTGTGTTTCTTATTTTAAGTGTAAAAAGTGCGGCAAGATGTATATTCATATTTTAAGTTAAAAAATCTTACTGCACTGGTAGATAATTTTACTTGTCAAGTGAAATTTACTCAAATTATGGTAAAACTTTCTTAATCCAAGTCATTTTAACTCGACTAGATTTAGTTTTTTGCCGTGTGTGAGCAATTTTAGCACAAACTTATGTAAATAAAGTAAATTTTAGTTGTAAAAGTCCATGCGTTTATCAAACCTAAGATATGTAAAGTAAATACAATGTTGGCCATATTGATTTTACATTTTAAGTTTTTATTTTCTATAGAAAGTTTGCTTTTGTTGAGAGTTTTAGTGTTTTTTCTCTTCAATACATTGGAGAGCAAGATGCAGCAATGATTAAAACGTGTGTTAAATCAAATCTAATGCGTTTTCATTATTATAAAAAGATTAAAATGTGCTTTACCCCATTTGACTCAACAAAAAAAAGTGAAATACTGTAACATCTCCAACAAACATTTACAACAGACATCAGATTTCATTTTAATAGAAACAAAAACACTCCTAATTGCTGTTTAAACGTATAATTTCCCAGCATTCGTTCTGGCATTTGGGTGGGCCGCGCGCAGGGATCCCAGCCTGACCCGATCCCAGCTCCGGTCTGCAGCGTTTGACCCGCACGTCCCAGAACTCGCTCTCCAAAAACTGACTCCCCTCCCCGAGCCAAACGTGGTGTCCAAACCCCCACCGCGCCCACCTGGAAACCAAAACAAACAGGAGCCTCTTATCGCTCCACACTTAGAGCCGTTTGTCCCACATCCACCGACGTTTGTGTTCAGAAAGTCACTTCAGGACAGTTTTTATGGTCTGGATCAATCTTAACAAATGAGGGATACGAGATGAGGGGTAAATTCTACAAAATGAACAGTGTGTGTGTGTGCGTGTGTGTGTGTGTGTGTGTGTGTGAGAGGGACATGACCCTATTATCCCCTATTACGGGACATTTATTTTCCCTCGCGGAGCTGTACTTGACTTTAGTTTCACGATTTGGAGAGTGGAAGCCTTCGAAGTCCAATAACATCAATCCTGAGATGCCGATTTGACAAAAGGAATCTGCTGTTTGTACTCTGGAAATTTTGGATTAAGAACAAATTAATCTCATGTTAGGAGAAGTGTAGAAATAACTTATAATATTTTTTATATTTTAGATATTTACATTTTAGATTTTGTTTAATATTAAAGTAATTTCTACTTCTAATATAAATGTAAAATTATTTAAATAATATATATTTACTTACTTTATTTAGTTGTATTTATTAGAGTATTTTTTGAATGGGGTAAAATTTTACTTGACTTTTGTTGGCAAAAGGAGACATTCAAGTTCATTTTGGTTGAATACGTTTTGCATATGTTTTCGAGCTGTGAGACGTATTCGACCAAAATAAACTTGAACTTTTCCTTTTAGTGTGGATTCTACCTGGATGACTTTTATTGAGTTTGTTTTTTACTTCAGTGTTTTAGAAATTCTTTTGCTGTACTTTTACTTATTTTTTTTACTAATTGTTGCAAGCACTTTGTGTTGTATTTTTTGAGAAGATTAAACTTGACAAGTCAAATTATTTGCCAGTGAAATACATGTTTTTTTCTTAATTCAAGCAACATTCAATTTAGTTTCTTATTTTAAGTGCAAAAAGTTTTTGTTTTTTTTCTTATTTTAAGTGTAGCAAGGTGTATTTTCATATTTTAAGTACAAAAAGTCTTGTTTCACTGGCAGATCATTTTATTTGTCAAGTGAAATTTACTCAAATCATGATAAAACTTTCTTAATTCAAGTCATTTTAACTTGACTAGATTTTGTTTTTTGCAGTCTATAACACAGAAAACAACTCAAACTTAGTTCAAGTATTTTAACGTGTATTTTTACACTGGACGCAAAGTACAAAAACATAACAAACTCCACATACATTTTAGTTTTGTTACTTACATTTTATATAATGATTTAACCTGAAAAATGAAATAGGAAATTGAAATATTTGACTAGTTAAACGTATTAATGATTTTTGACGTAACAATATTGGTCCACTGAGTACAATAACGCGCCTAAACACTCGAGACACACACTTGAGACATGAAAGCAAGTGTGTGGGTGCGTATGTGTGTGTGTACGGGTGTGTTGTGTGTGTATATAAGTGTGTGTGTGTATACGTGAGTGTGTGTGAGGAGAGGGGGTCCGGCGCAGAGCTCCTCCGGAATGTTTGTGAATGGGACCCCGCTGCAGACCTCTTAGATCCGGACTCAAGTGCAGACCTGGTCCAGCCTCCGGAGAATAAAACCACTGCTGCTTTTTGAACCTCCAAGGCCACCGTCCCCCAGGCGCCTCTCCAGTGTCAAAGGGCTTTTGATCAGTTCACAAGTTACAGTTTTGCCGGGGCCTTTTTTCATGCAAATGGGGGAAATGTTCAAATATAAGTGGGTCTCTGTAGGACGGAGCGTAAGAGGCGGTTCGCTCTTCAGCCCGGTCGCCATGAGAGCGCTCACGGCCAAGGACTCGAGTGAAAGAGAGACCCAGACTGCCCCGAGAAGAAGAGGAGGAGGAGGAGGAGGCTTCTGTGCACCGCCACTCCACTGTTTACACAAATACCACAGCGCAACACGGATTTACTATTGTAACTTTGATATGTGCATTCTTTAAAGCTCCATTGTGTCACTTTTCTGGTGGAGGGTCTGTCAAATACTTTTCTCCATGGACATGTTATTCCAACTTTATTTGCGTAGCGCATTTTATAAAATATTTCACTTTAAAACGTCAGCAGAATTATGTTCCAAACACAAGGAACGAATAGAAACAACAGATAAAAGAATAACAATAAAATCAATGAACAAAAATAATAAAATCTATAAATAAAGGCAGTACTAAAAAATAAAAAGATAAAAACAATAAATAAAATTTAAAAAAAATAAAACAAAACAAAACAAAACAAAACAAAACAAAACAAAACAAAACAAAACAAAACAAAACAAAACAAAACTAAACTAAACTAAACTAAACTAAACTAAACTAAACTAAACTAAACTAAATTAAATTAAATTAAATTAAATTAAATTAAATTAAATTAAATTAAATTAAATTAAATTAAATTAAATTAAATTAAATTAAATTAAATTAAATTAAATTAAATTAAATTAAATTAAATTAAATTAAATTAAATTAAATTAAATTAAATTAAATTAAATTAAATTAAATTAAATTAAATTAAATTAAATTAAATTAAATTAAATTAAATTAAATTAAATTAAATTAAATTAAATTAAATTAAATTAAATTAAATTAAATTAAATTAAATTAAATTAAATTAAATTAAATTAAATTAAATTAAATTAAATTAAATTAAATTAATATATAAAAGACCCAGAGGACCATTGCGTCTTGTATTGCTGTCTGGAATGTTTCACTGTGTGGCATTAAAACTTTCTATCTTCATGGAGACCAAACCAGGTCAAGTTACAGGTCAGATCTGTGGAGAGGCGACCCCGCTCACAGTCACAATGCCTGTTTTCTAGGTCTTATATGTAAGGCAGAGCTGTTTAATGCCATACTGCGGAACATTCCCGGCAGAACAATGACGTATCCATAGAAACAAGCAGGCGACGGAGCCCAAAACAAAAAGTTAAACAAATCAACAATGTTAACAGTTGCACGAGAGCGTGAATAATGAGGAAAACTGCAAAATGGTTAAAAATGTGATCATTAGAAGTGCAAAGGTATTTGACACAATTTAATAAATAAAATAAAAATAAAATGGAGGTATTTTTAAAACAAGAAACATTATAGCTTTTCTGTAATTAAGCGCTGATTTGCAATTTTGAAACACATGTTAGGACGTTATATGTTGTAGAGGAAATTTGATCATTAGTTATTAATTTAAAAACGCAGTAGAAAGATCTTAAAAAACACGGGATAGTTTGGGATGATTTGGGATTATTTTGGTGTTATGGTGGGAATAATATCAGCATAATAAACAATATCACTACTAAATGATTCAACACATTTACTATTATATTATTTAGTCTTAAAGAGGCATTGTGTAACTTTTTGTTTGGGGGTCCGTCACCTTCTTGTTTCTATGGATATGTCTGAAATGTTCCACAGTATGACATTAAACAGCTCCACTTTACATTTATTCAATTACAGGAGATTTTATAGCTAATCTCTATTGAATTAAAGGTAAAAGGGAATATGAAAATTACCACTTCATGACATCACAAGGTGGAACAGAGCATTTTGAGCTTCGGAGACGTAGACAGACGAATAATAAAGGGTAACTCAAACACAAAACACAACTCCAGGTGTGTTTTTGAGGAGGTAACAACATTATAACACGGCTTAAACCTCACAAGAGTCAGTTTTGTGTAACGTAGCCCCTTTATTTAAACTACTATGAGCTAAGAAACGAATATTCTCAATGAAAACTCCCTATAATGAATCCTGGGGCAGAGTCAGCATGAGGCAGTGAGACCAGCCCGGGCTCAGGTGGGCTCTGCAGTAGGACTTTGACACCCCCAGTGCCCCCTGTGCCCCCCCAGTGCCCCCTGTGCCCCCTCCCGTCTCTTTGTACCCCTCCACCTCCACACTGACTCCCAATTAAAGGCTTAAGGGCAGATTATCAGAGCTATTCTCCAAACACATCCACAGGCTTTCCCACAGCAGCTTCTTTTGGACCATTTGGACAAGCAGGATTTTTGTGTGGTTTCATAAAAATAAATAGTGTAAAAATATGTAATGATGATTGAGTGAATGTGTTTTATTTTCTCATTTGTAAAATTTCTGATGACAGATTTAGTTTTTTTTTTTAAATTATTATTATTATTATGCAAAGAAACATCACAATTTAACCTACTGACCCTGACCCTTTCTTGTGTTTCTGTTCTGCAGTACTGTTTCTTAAGCATTAAGTAGTTTAGAGCAGGAAATCACACATGTCCGCAGTACTAAAGTTTTTTTCCTCAATAATACTGTGCAGTTCAGAGCCAAAATTCCTGAATGATGAAGAACCGTCATGTGTTTCTTTCATTTTAGAAAAGTAACTGTATTCTGAACACCACTAAACAGTAATAATAGTAACAGACTGACTGTACCCGAATACAGGTACTTAGATAATTAGTTAGTTAGTTAGTTAGTTAGTTAGTTAGTTAGATTCAAACCTGCACATACAGTTCACATAACATCATAACAATACAGATGAGGATACAAATATGCAGGTTTGAAAAGGTGATGGGTGAAGCAGAGTTTGTACATTTCCAGTCCCCTCCCACACTTCACAGGACAACACTTAATAAACTCTTATACACAATAAGACCAAACAAACATCCCCACATCAGACACCAGGGACGTGCACAGGGGGGTTGCTCTGTTGCCCTGGAAACTGCCCATATGGCCTCCTCGACTTAAGTTGCCCTTCCGAGGGGAAAAAAATATATATATATATTTTTTTTTAATTGGTTGAAGGTTTTCATGTATGAAAATGGGGGCTCGTGCCCTTTCTTCATGTCAGAGCAACTGCCCCTCAAAATCCCTGTGCACGTCCCTGTCAGACACCACACTTAAAGTTGTATTCAGAATATGTACATGTCTTCAGTTCAGGCCTGGGTCTCCAGGGCTGCAAATTATCGTTTAGATCGTTTTAAAATGTTTGCACTCACATTTTAAGCAGGTAACATAATATCATTAAATGGAGGAGAGCTGTATTTGCACCACTTTAAACTCAGTTTGATCTGGACCTGGACCTGGACCTGGACCTGGACCTGGACCTGGACCTGGACCTGGACCTGGACCTGGACCTGGACCTGGACCTGATTCACTTAGTTCCCACCACTGAATTTAAATAGTTTATATAAGAAGAACAGACTTAATTGAAATTTTGCTCCTGAAATGTTCATGATAATGTTTTAAATTGTGAATAATTGACTGAATAATCTTGACATGTTGCCGGATTATGCTTACATTTGTACAGTGAATATATTTAGTTTAGTTTAGTTTTTTCAATGATGCCTTTTAACCATTTTTAAAGGATTTCAAATGAATGTTTAGGCCTGATACAGTCCTAATTCCTCTGTAAAAGCCCAGGAGCACTGGCCAGCAGGGGGCGCATGGACGAGCAGCAGGTGCACTGCAGAGTGACACTGAACTGATAATGATGAAGTGAGTTATAATGAAGAAATAGAGTAAACATGGAGGATCACAGAAACAAATATGAACAAAACCGCTCTTCAGGAATGTTACTGCTGATAAAAATGACAGTTGTGAAGCACAGATGGTTGTTTGGTAACTCAGAGTCCCTTTAAGAGCAGAACGTGAGGTTAAATAACACAGGTGACGTTGTTTTCACTGTGGTCCTGGTCAGTCACATTAAAAGGTGTGAGACGTCCTGACTTTAAAATTCTGTTCTGAGTTTAATTTTCTCGTTTGTTTTTCTTGGCTCTTGGAAACTCGTCTTTTTCTCGTCTATTAAACTTTACGTTAGTGGAAATGTGGAGGTGGAATGAAGGACCAGGGAGAGAGAGGCTGAACTAAAGTCTTTGTCAAGGTCATGTTCCAATGGAAAGAGCCGACAATACTGGTTATAATCCTACACCCGCCCACTCATCCACCCATCCACCCATCCACCCTTCCATCTATCCACTCATCCATCCACCCATCCATCCATCCACCCATCCACTCATCCACCCATCCACCCATCCACTCATCCACCCATCCACTCATCCACCCATCCACCTATCCACTCATCCACCCTTCCATCTATCCACTCATCCATCCACCCATCCACTCATCCATCTATCCACTCATCCATCCACCCATCCACTCATCCATCTATCCACTCATCCATCCATCCACCCATCCATCCACCCATCCACCCATCATCCATCCATCCATCCATCCATCCATCTATCCACTCATCCATCCACCCATCCACTCATCCACTCATCCACCCATCCACTCATCCACCCATCCACTCATCCACCCACCCATCCACCCATCCATCCATCCACCCATCCACTCATCCACCCATCCACCCATCCACTCATCCACCCATCCACTCATCCACCCATCCACCTATCCACTCATCCACCCTTCCATCTATCCACTCATCCATCCACCCATCCACTCATCCATCTATCCACTCATCCATCCACCCATCCACTCATCCATCTATCCACCCATCCACCCATCCACTCATCCATCTATCCACTCACCCATCCACCCATCCACTCATCCACCCATCCACCCATCCACTCATCCACCCATCCACTCATCCACCCATCCACCTATCCACTCATCCACCCTTCCATCTATCCACTCATCCATCCACCCATCCACTCATCCATCTATCCACTCATCCATCCACCCATCCACCCATCCATCCATCCACCCATCCACCCATCATCCATCCATCTATCCACTCATCCATCCACCCATCCACTCATCCACCCATCCACCCATCCACTCATCCATCTATCCACTCATCCATCCACCCATCCACTCATCCACCCATCCACCTATCCATCCATCCACCCATCCACTCATCCACCCATCCACCCTTCCCTCTATCCACTCATCCACACATCTACCCATCCATCCATCCTGCCTGACCCCCTTTCAACTGTGTGAGAGAGAAAGCAAAGAGAGAGACACAGCAGAGAGAGAGTAAAGGGGGTAGAAATCTGAAAGAGAGAAAGGAGGATATAGAGGGAGTGAGTGGGAAATAAAGAGTTAGTGAGTGAGTGAGTGAGTGAGTGAAAGAGAGGGAGAAAAGGAGAAAAAGAGGGAGAGAAGGAGAGAGAGCAGAGAAAGAGGGAGGGTGAAGCAAAGAGAGGACAGAGTGAGTGAGACAGAAAGAGAGAAGGAAGGAGAGAGAGAAATAAAGAGGGAGAGAGAGGGAGGGAAAGACAGAGAAAGAGGGAGAAGCAAAGAGAGAGGGGAGAGACACAGACAGCGAGAGAAAAGGGGGGAGAAATCTGAAAGAGAGAAAGGAGGATGTAGAGAGTGAGTGGGAAAAAAGAGTAAGTGAGAGAGACAAAGAGCAGGAAATAAAGAGAAGTAAAGAGAGGCAGTGAGAGAGAAAGAAATAGTGAGAGAGGGAGAGAGGGAGAAGTAGTGAGAGAGAGAAGCAGAGACAGAGAGAAAGTGAGAGGCAGGAAGAAAGAGAGAAAGAAAGAGAGAGGGGAGATAGTGAGGTAGGAGGAGGAGAAAGAGAGAAGCAGGAAGAAAGAGTGAAAGAGAGAAGCAGGAAGAAAGGGAGAAAGAGAGAGGCAGGAAGAAAGAGAGAAAGAGAGAGGCAGGAAGAAAGAGAGAGGGGGAGATAGAGAGACGGGAGGGGGAGAAAGAGAGAAAGAGAGAGGAAGATGGGGCAGAAATAGAGCGTGAGCGACAGAAAGAGTGAAAGAGAGACGGGGAGATAGAGAGAAGCGAGAGGCAGGAAGAAAGAGAGAATAAGGGGGAGATATGGAGAGAGGAGGAGAAAGAGAAAGTGAGAGGTAGATGGATGTAGAAATAGATAGAGAGGGAGCACAACCGACAGCAAGAGAGAGAGAGAGGGGAGATAAAAGAAAATATAGAAGGAGAAAGAGAGGAAGTGAAAGAAAGACAGGGGCAGAAATAGAGAGAGAGAGAGCGGAAGTGACCAAAAGAGCGAGGGGGAGATAGAGAATGGGGAGGAGAAAGAGAGGAAGTGAGAGGCAGGAAGAAAGAGAGAAAAAGAGAGATGGGGAGATAAAGAGAAAGAGGAGGAGAAAGAGAGAAAGTAAGAGGCAAGAAGAAGGAGAGAAAGAGAGAGCAGGAGATGTAAGAAAGAAAGTGAGAGGAAGATGGAGGGCAGAAATGAGAAAGAGAGGGGGAGATGAGAGAGGAGGAGAAAGAGAGAAAGTGAGAGACAAGAAAGAGAGGAAGAGAGAGGGGAGATATAGAGAGAGAAGGAGAAAGAGAGAAAATTAGAGGCAGGAAAAAAGAGAGAAAGAGAGACAGGGAGATAAAGAGAAAAAGGAGGAATAAGAAAGAAATGAGAGGAAGACAGGGCAGAAATAGAGAAAGAGAGGGTGAGATAAAGAGAGAGATGAGGAGAAAGAGAGAAGCGAGAGGCAGGAAGAAAGAGAGAAAGACAAGGGGAGATAAAGAGAGAGAGGAGGAGGAGAAAGAAAGAAAGTGAAAGGCAGGAAGAAAGAGAGAGGGGGAGATAGAGAGAGAGAGGGGAGGAGAAAGAGAGAAAGTGAGAGGTGGAAGGGGGCAGAAATAGAGAAAGAGAGGGGGAAATAAAGAGAGAGCGGAGGAGAAAGACAAAATTAGAGGCAGGAAGAAAGAGAGAAAAAGAGAGGGGGAGATAAAGAGAGAGAGAGGAGGAGAAAGAGACAAAGTGAGAGGAAGACGGGGCAGAAACAGACAGAGAGGGACACAAAAAGTGATACAAAAAGAAAAAGAGAGAGAGGGTGAGGTGAAAGAGAGAAAGAAAAGAGAGGGAGCGCGGTTCTTGGTCCTGTCCTCAGACCATCCGAGGCCTGCCTATTATCTGCCAATTAGCACCAATTGCAGCGGGGGCATTAGCATTAGCATTAGCACTCTGTTCTATATTTGCTAATGCCCCCTCCTCACCCCGTCTTACCCGCCCTCCTCTCCGCACTCATCAAGATAGTCCGCTCTCTTTCGCCTCGTTCCCGTTTCGAATAAAAGAGGAGCGCTTTAATTTGGCGTTAAGAGGCGTGGAATATGCCGGAGCAGCAGAGTCGGGGAGTGATGGAGGAAGAGGGGGAAAGAGGAGGAGGAAACCAGAAAGAAAGAAAAAAGAGGGAAATCATTTTATAGGCGACAGTGTGAAGGACTTGTCAGAACAGGCGGCCGTGTCCTGTAGGCGGCGACTTTAGACACGTGACGTCTGTATGTGCGTAAAAAACAATATCGAAGAGGATAAAAGATGTAAATTATCTGTACTTATTCTGGAGAGTTTGGATGAATTAGTTTAGATGTGCTGAATGAACTTAAAATCCAGAAAGTAAAAGTTGTGTATTGAATATTGTTACTCAAGTAGAAGTATTATTATTCAAGTGTAAAATTAAACAAAAAAGAAAATTTGTGATAAATTCTTGATTGGACCTGTTTGATTTGAAAAAGTTGTCATAAACATAGCTCATTTATATAAAACTTTATTAAGACTATTTATTTATTTAAGACTATTATTTAAGACTATTATTTATTTTTTATTTTTTTATTTATTAAGACTATTATTTAAGACTATTATTTAAGGCTATTATTTATTTATTTATTCATTCACTAAGGCAATTTATTTATTTAGGAATATTTGGACATTTAAAATTCTTGTTTTAGCCAGATTTATTCTCAATAAAATGTGTGTAATAGTTGCTGTTGTTTTGGAAAGTTAAAGGTGCATTGTGTGACTTTTCTGGTGGAGGCTTATTTCCATTATGATGTTAATTCTTTTGTCGGGAATGTTTCACAGTATGGCATTAAACCTTTCTATCTTCATGGAGACCAAACCAGAGCAAGTTACAGGTCAGATCTGTGGAGAGGCGACCCCGCTCACAGTCAGAACGTCTGTTTTTCTGGGTATTTTTGAGCTATAAAACCACCTGTAATTAAATAAATGTAAAGTAGAGCTGTTTAATGTCACACTGTGGAACATTTTACACAGCAAACAGTGGAGGGTTAAAATTTCAGAGTTGTTTTTAACAGAAAAAAGTGTTATTTTAGCTATTTGAAAGGTAAATGGGGGTTCAAGTTGGGGTTCTTTGCCAGAGTTGATATTGTTAAAGTTAATTCAACTTCCCTTAGTGTTAATTTGGCACCTCCCACCACTTCAAATTTGACCCATTTTTGTACGTAATTTCATCTTAAATTAACTAAAATAAAGTGTAAAATAAAACACCTCTGCGTGTTGTTTAGCTAATTCAGAATAACTGTACAAAGTGTTTCCATTTACTCTCAAAATGTGAATATAACTCTTGATCTTGGGGTTAAACAGGAACTTTGGTCCAGTGTTACTTCATTAACATTTCCAAAAATATTAAATTAACACTAGAAGAGATTGGACTCATATAAACCCTGAGAAAATGTTAAAACTGATTCTGCGAGAGGCAATTTTATCACTCAGGCAGCGCAATGACATCTCCATAGAAACAAGCAGGTGACGGATGTGCCAACAAAAAGCTACACATCCATCCATCCATCTTCTCCCGCTTAATCCGGCTGGGTCGCGGGGGCAGCGTGCTGCCCAATACTCATAGCACCTGACCCCCCCTATGAACCCCTCTGCAGGTGGTGAGCTACACAGTGCACCTTTAAGTTATACCCCTCTTGAAGCTTTTTACAGTTGATATTTCACACCAGGTTCGTTTCTGTTTAGTGTTTAGTGTTTTGTATCTGTTTTATTCTAGCGTTATCTGTTTTAGAGTAGGTCAAACATGCAGCCTGTGTATTGTTCTGTACAGTGGAAGCGCTGGGATTAGCCGAGCCTATTACATTAGCCTAATAAGTGGATAAAGCGGCTCCTCTTCCACTACATACGATCCTGTAGCATTAGCGCCGGCGGCTCACGGCTAACGGCACCACATTTCTCATTATAAAACAGTGATGGGGCCACACAGCTGCACAGTGCCCGAACACGCCGACATTCACAACTTTTATCAGAGACTAAGAGGTGCCAAAGCAGTGAAAATCTATACAGGCATGTTCGTGCTGCAAAGTGACTGCAACCCAAGTAGTAAAAGTACTTTATGGAGAGATTGCTCAAGTTACTTTTGATTTATGACAGGAATAAACAAGGAGCAAAACCGCACAGACACAAACAATACTTTTATAACTAATAATTATGTCAGTAAAGACGTGTGAAAATATGTGGGACTGTGCAAGACTGTGAAATCCTAAGTACAACTAATTTATGAGTTTGTGTGGTAAGTTGATACCTGCAAGCAAATATTTTAAAAGTATTTACATAAAAATCACTCAAATTCACAACATTAGCCTAATTCATATACTTTTTTTTAAAGAATATTTACAATTTCAGTTCAATAACAAGAAAAATGTAAAGATTTACAATTCAAAATTTAATACTGACATAATTAAAACGTGATAGTGGTGGATGAAGTACTCGATTTTGTTACTTAAGTAAAAGTACAGATACATGGGCAAAAGATTACTCAAGTAACAGTAAAATTACCACATGAAAAAATCTGCTGAAGTAAAACAACTGAAGTACTTTAGAATTTGAAAGTTGAATTTCTCCACTGTGAGATCAATAAAGTCCTATCTTATCTTAATTTACTTTAGGAGTAATTAAGAAGCATTATTTTATATATCCATATTTGTTTTACAATTAGAGCATCAAATGTAGTCATTCTGATAAAGAATTGAACTGATTTTAAGTGATTCAGTTGACCTCTTAATTTTTCTAGCTATTTTTGTGCGTTTGGTTTGCAAGTTGGGACGTTTACTCAGATAAAATGTGATAAAATACTGTAAGTCTCAGCCATTTCAGCAGGTGTCAAACCATAAAGAAAAGTACTTTTTAGTCAAATGTAAAACATAGTGGAGTAAAGTAAAAAGTATCCACTGTACAATGTAAAAAAGTAAAGATATGTAAAAATCATACTTAAGTATTATACTTTTACTTTTGTACTTTTATCTTCCACCACTGATCATAGGATGTAGCTATAAAGAAAAGTACTTTTTACTTTTTAGTCAAATCTAAAATGTAGTGGACAAGAAAGCACAGATACATGCTCTTAAATGAAGTAAAAGTAAAAAGTATCCACTATAAAAAGTAAAGTACAGATATATAAATCGTATTTACGTAAATATTGTACTGTTACTTTTGTACTTATATTGTCCAGTGCTGGTTATAGGATGTTGGTTTACATTTGATTCAATAAAAACAAAACATATAAGTGTTTGATTGATAAATAACTACACAAAAATGTAGTGGAGAAGAAAATACAGATATGCTCTCAAATAAAGTAAAAGTAAAAAGTATCCACTGTAAAATGTACTTAATTAACGTACAGATACCTAAATATTGTACTTAAGTCTTGTAGTTTTACTTGTGTACTTATATCTTCTACCACTGGTCATAGGATGTTAGTTTACATTTGATTCAATAAAAACAAAACTTATAATTGTTTGAATGATAAATAACTACACAAAAATGTAAAAAATTACAGTAGTCAAAAGTAGTAAAAGTCAAAAGTATCCACTGCAAAATGTAAAAAAGTAAAGTACAGATACCTAAAAGTCGTACTTTACTTTTGTACTTTATACCTTCCACCATGTTTATAGGATGTTGTCTTGCGTTTGATTCAGTAAAAACAAAACTATAATTGTTTGATTGATATTAAATACACAAACGTCATGAATGAAGTACTGTAATAGTTCTCCAGGCAGGGCATAATAATATATAATACCAAAATGAAGTTGCTTTGAACATCCACTCAAACAAAATTACTACTTTAGTGAATACAGCATTGTAAGTCAAATAAAGAGGTGCTCAATTAAAACGTATCTTTAAGAAGGCGGATTTTACGGCGCAATTTACCCAAATAGTTCCTTAAGTTAATGTAATACCGCGCTGTCTGCTGCGGGTTACTACTGCGGACTTTTTGTTTTGTTTTTTTACAAGGGAAATCCAGACTGGCACAGCAATAAACAAAGTCAACAAGCCCCTATCAATTTAGCAAACCCCAAACGATCATGTTGAGTCCTCTGCGCCGGGACTTTCCGCCCAGGTGACTTTTACGATGCAAATGTTTTATGCTTTGCACATAATGGTGGTCTATGAGGGGCTAATGTGCACGTTCTGGTGGGGTAATGACAGAGGGAGGGCCGCTGTCGGGGCATGTCGCAGGCTGGGTTACGTTAGCAGGGTTTTATATATACGGACAGGCAGCTTTCAGACACTCGTGTAAGCAGTTTGGAGCGTGGAGACCGGATATAAAACAGCAACAGGACGACGTAAGAAGAAGATGAAGACGAAATGATATCGTTGTTAATTAGTATAATAATAATTCGACACATTGGAGCAGTTTGATGAATTGAATATGGGGGAAGTGAGTAGTAACATATATTTGAAGTACTTTTTTGTCAAGGATGCTATTGTAAATAAATAAACCGCTTGAAAAACTGTAAACAAAAACATTATAAATTCCCAAACGGAGGCAGCTGGAGGCAAAAGTGAAGTGGAACATAATGTGATTTTAATGGGAAAACTAGGATTCATTTCAGAATATCACAAATTATAAAAAATCAAGGATAATTTGGAAAATGAAAACCACTCAGATCCATGTGAGTGATATCAGAGCCCAGTTTAAAAACAATTACAACTGTGTGTTACTTTATTTGTTTATTTGACAAGAGTTTATGATCAACACTAAGCATTTTTACAAAGGAAAAATCCACATTTTGAGGTTTTACTGGACAAATCCTGACAGAAATGTTGAGACCACAACACTGTAAACCAGAACGTTCAGAGTAAGTAAATAGATGATGTTGTGTAAACTCAAAGGTTTAGAAATAGTCCTACTTAACTTAATTATGTCAAGTTGCTGTAACATGTTCTTCTTTTTGAGTAATTTTAGCAAATATGTTTTGATTAAAGTGAACTTTTGTGAGTATAATTGAGCGTAACTTAAAAACACAGGAACAACTTAGTAGAATTAACTAATTAAAAGTCCTGTTATTTCTATTGTTTCAAATGGGGATGATTTAAAAAACAAAGTTCATTTATACAGTACATGCTAAAATACAAGACAATTTCAAAACTACTGAGTTGCCGTAACAGAAAACTGAGTCTCATTAACTGCAAATATTTGAGTTGAGGTAAATAAACACTTTTAATTCAACTTTTATCAAAAGGTACAAGTAGCAAGTCCAACCTTTTAAGTTCTGGAAAATTGTGACTTTTAAGTTCATCAACTTAAAACAATTGAGGTAATCGATTGCCTCAATTTTTTTGAGCTCTGGTAACTTCTTCGGGTTTGCAGTGGCAGATATATTACACATTTCACCATAAATTGTACTTTTTGTCTGAATTTAGGGTTAGCAAACTGTATTTTTCCATCCTTCTGAACAGAGAAGCAAAGTAAATAAGATTTGTAGATTGGAAATTGAAAATAGCTGCTTATTTTTTGTTTTATTGCCATAAAACCATGAATATTTAGGTCTGCTCGACAGTTAATCATAGTAAATATATTATGTTAACTCCATTTTGCCTCCACTCCAGAGTGTTGAACATTCTCATGATATAAGATTTGAAAGGGTCTATTAAACAATAAATCATCTTGGTTTATTTTTGGGATTTTTGGGGGGGATTGTTTTGCTTGTTTTTGTTTGTTTTGTTGTTGCTTTTTACCTTATTTGATCATTTACTCTGAGGACTTTTCATAATTCAAAAGACATATATTTTTTTATTTTAAATGTGACCACTATAACAACTTTTCTGATCTTTCATCAGTCTGAAACCTATTATTGTCCATCACTTTAGACCTGGAGTAATCCTAATTTTGGCCCGTCGTAGAAATGACCCAAAATTATAATTACTTTAAGCAACTAGAATCACTGGTTTAACTACTCGTACATTTAGGAGTAGTTTTAGGACTCCGCTAAATCGAAGCAGCAATGAAGACGTAAAAAAAAACCAAAAAAAACGCAAAAGCAAAAGCTGCTACAAGCAAAATTTCCTGAAATAAAAATTGTAATTTCAGATCAAAGTGAAATGTTGGAGAATGACCCTTATTACAGCGTGTGGGCACATAAAGCATACTGCAGTGTGAATATGGCAGATTGCATAGAAAGCTGCTCTTTGATGTTAACTGTCCCGTCCAATTAGGCCTGGGGAGATTTGGTGAGCTGTAGCCGGGCACATATCGGCCCCGTGCGCTGTTGCAACCCCACGCCAATCCCCACGCCAATCACACGCGGCACGCCAAATTTAGAAGGAATTAAATCACGTTTTAGGGGAGCAGTGAGGTGTTAATACTGAGAGAAGTGGCTAGTTTGGAGTTTGAAGTTTGGGGAGGTAAGAGGGAGAGAAGGATCAAACATATTTAAATGAATTAAAGTCGTCATTACGTATTTGCTGTGTAATTGATGCCAGAGACTCGTACTGGAAAACGCTGCTGGTAAATGATGGCGTTTTCTTGGGGTTTGAAAGACTGTTATTTGCAAATAAATGGAGTAGGCTCTTAAAATATTGTTTTAATTATGTACGTTTATTTTCACAAGAATATAAAAAGGCAGTTTGTAGTAAAATATAGCAAATTTTCTGTATGTATTTGATAAACTAAGACCTTTTGATGCATCTGTGGATAATTTTGAGGATACTTTTGGAGACGTCATACCTTATTTGAAGTAGTTTTATGGTTTGTAGTACCATTATCTTTGGTTTGGTTCTTAATGTTTATTGTTTTGAATCATAATTTTACTTGCACGCAATATGAAGCATTAAAAACTACAAATTTACAAACTTTAAACAATGCATCTGGTTTAACCTAATGTAATTGCTGTGTCCATATGAATTAAATAAAATATATTTTGTAGAATCTGTCTAAAACTCTTTGTTGTGTTCAAATAAAAGAAAATAAATAACTGATGTTGAATAATGGAAACACTATAAAACTGTTTTAGACTTCAACAAACTTTATTGCTCCGGAAGGGAAATTATTTGGACACAGTAGCTCAGACATCACAATATATGATGATGACAAAGAGAAAAAATATAAATGGTAATAATAAATTTAGCAAGAAACATATGTAGGAAGAAACCGGTGTTAATAAGACAAAATTAAGGCAAAATATAATATAGAAATATAGTAGTATAAATATCTCAGTAAAGTTAATAAAAATTGACTATTCCATGCAAAAAAACAAGTTATAAAAGATGAGTTCTAATTAGTAAGTTTTTCTTTGCTCAATTGACATAATCATTAATCACAATGATTTAACACAGACATTATGCATGACTACGGTGACCAGATGTCCCTATTTACCCGGGACAGTCCCAGTTTTGAGCCCTGTGTCCCCCTGTCCCAGCAGATTTATCCAAAACCAGTGATTTGCCCCAGTTTGATACAAGAAATGTCCATATTTTTGACCAATCTGATCCTTGCCAACAATAAAAAGAGTCATAAACAGTCATTTGTTTAGGTAAAAGATACAAAAGCTGCTTAAAAATGACCAAAACACAAAGAAAATGCGACTATACTGACTCATGTTAGTGCCGAGTGCAGAACAGTTTTCCTTAATTACGCATTTGTTTCACAGTTTTATTATTAACAACCCAAACCAGGGATGTTCCAGTTTTTATTTTGAAAATCTGGTCACCCTATGCATAACACAAAGTTATTCTACAGACCGAAGGGGTTCAGGGTGAGGTTTTAACACTTATTTAGCGTAACCCTATTAACATATAGAATAGGATACAGTTTTCTAGTTTTCCCCTGCGATAGTCCGCTTCAAACATCTGTGCACGGCCTAATTCCCCGTTGATTAGGCCGGCGCTAACACCGAGCCCCTCGCGGTTCCACTCACTGCGTTTCCTGGTGGGCGTGGCTCAGGTGAGGTCAGAGGTGGCGGGTCATTAGCGTCGCCGCTTCCCTTCGCAGCGTTAATACGGGCCCGTCCGCAGAAGCCCCTCTCTCTCTCCCTCCTTCACTGTTTTCTCTTGGTCCAGTGAAAACAATCCTGATGTGTTCCTCCGGCCGCTAGATTGACCTTACCCTTGGGCAACGCCACCGCACCGGCATCACACCCCCACCCCTGCTCCAGCTGTTGCCCCGCTCTTACCCGCCTCCGCGCCTCTTCGCTGGGAGCTTTTGGCCGTGGCTGCGGGCCCTTCCTGCAGGTGTGCTCGCGTCGCCGGCTGTTTAATTGTGGCTTCGCCGTATGTTTTCTCTCTCTCCCGCTCTGTGGATGTGGATGTATGTGGCTCTGGCTCTGGGTTCGATTGAGGGCCTCCGAATGCCTTTCAGAGCCTAATCCTCCACACTTAAGCCCTTCCTGATGGGTTCAGCTCCAGTTGAACCAATCCACAGTGAGAAGCCCTGGGTCCAGTTTGGCTATGGACCTTTTGGCCCTGTGTTCTGGCATTAACATGGGATTGTAAGAATTTCTAAAATGCAAACTGGATCTTCACTGCGATGTTTCCTATTCTGCTTTGTTGCTATATTTTCTTGGCCAAGTTAATTAATGTAAAAAGATATAGAGTGGGTCATATGGGTCAGTTTGATACAGAGATTTTTTTAGATTTTAAGTTGAAGATTGGTCCTGTTGGCATTATTTGTTGTGCCCTGGTGCAAGACAATAAACGCTGCCTTAAAACTGTTGATTATCAAAGTAAAAAAGAAGGATCACAAATGGACATAGAGAAGACGAATATTTCACTGTTGCTTCTTCACTTTAAAGTGCACTGTGTCTTATCTGCTCTGTTTGGATTTGTCCACAGTCTGGCACTAAACTTATCTCAGGAGACAACACCAGGTCAAGTTACAGCACAGATCTGTGGAAAGGTGGCCCTGTTCACAATAAGAATGCATGTTTTCAAGGGCTTTTAGAGCAACAACAAACACCTAATGCTATATGTGGGTGAATATGGAGAAAATACCGGAAAAGTTAGTGCAAAAGTAGTGCATCTTTAATGCTAGCTGCTGAATAAAACAGAAACAATGAAGAGAAGTCCACATTAGGCCTTATATAATGCCCCACATGTTCGTGTTGTGAGCGTTTAAAGTGGAGCTCTCCTGCTGAACTCCGGCTCACACACACGGGCCTAATCTCCCTCTCTGCTCTGCTGTCTCAGTAAACACACCGCTCTGCTCCACCTGCTTCACAGCCCTGAGAAATGGAGTGTTCCTGGAGAGTTGGTGACCTCTGACCCCGGTGAGGCGGAGGATGGGGGTGCCAGCAGCCAATGCCCTCCTGTGTGGCCAACTGCCTTTTAACCCCATAATTGTTACAAGGCAGCTCCCGGCGGCGGCGCAACTCGCTTTCCGGAAATGGCTCTTAAACAATCAAATAAACGCACATGAGAAGAACGGGCCTGGGTTTGGATCCACTGGACACCTGGAGGGTAACGGCTAAACTCCTATAAGAAGCTGTTTATTTGACCTGGTGAAATACATTCGGTCTTATTTGAAACTAAGCCATTCATGTTCCACCGCACTATCCTCATGGGTGCCTGATCCAGCTCATGTGTTTGAAGATAACAGGTGACGACACTTAAAGCTACAACATGCAACTTTTATACCAAAAAACTGACAGAAATAAAATCATATGTGTTTTTAATGAGATACTGATCCTTTGGCTATAATCTTCCACAGTATGGTTTTATATATAGAGCTGAAATGTGGTTTTAACTTTGTATTTCTATCATTCCTATGACACTCCCAAAAAGTTCCACAGTAAACCTTTAACCACTGTGTTCACTTATGATTATATTTATTAGTAATTGTATTGCTGTTGTAATTCATCCATAAAATGTATTAACAACATGGACAGTCCCTGTGTGGAGTGTGTGGAGCCTGAGCAATTATATATTGTCCAGTTCTACATATTTTTCTTGTCTTTTGTTACGTCATGTCACGTTTGATCCATAAATGTTCATTCTGTAATTTTATTGTTTTTTATTCTGACTTAAAAACAAGGTCCATGCACAAACCTGTAGACTTTGTGTGTGGTATTTGTCTTTAGAACCTATTTACATGTTTACTCTATGCATCTGGGAGGGTTATTTTCGGGGCATCTGGGTTAAACTTAGATAATTCCTGAGCTATACTCTCCAAACCAACATCCTGCCTCGAGTTCTGCAAACAGTGATGCAGTGTGATCGAACAGGTGACATTAAAATACCTGCACCTGTAGCTGAATCTTTCTTTTAAAAAGCAGAAGCAGTTCTTACAATGGCTCCAAAGTGATTCCTCATTTACCTTATACATTCAGAGCATCGTAATTATTCACAGTGAGGAGTTTATAAGTGCTATAAGTGCTTTTCTCTACTTTCAGGGACCAGTACAGAGTTTTGTCACAACTGTAAAGTATGTTAATGCTCATTTCCTAATTCTCGAGCTGAAGATAGACTTATTTTGACATCAGAATATCTGTACTTGGGCAAGATAAACTACCAGTCAGAAGTTTGGACACAAGTTTCCATTTATGTTTCTTAATTTCTATGATTATTTAGATTGTAGATTCTCCCTGAATGCCCCAAAACTATGGATGGACATGTGGAATGCAGCAAACACAAAAAATGAACTTTAAACTTGAATCCTGGTTTGCACTTTTGTCATTTCTTGACCCTGTCTCGATACACCTGTGAAATGAAAACAGCCTCAGGAGACCAAGGGTTTGCGGCGCTGTCAACAAAGCAACGTGCGACTACTCTGAGGAATTTAATATAAACTAGGAAAAACACGTAGCTGAGTTGCATCATTTTTCTTCTCTTACTTCATATATTTGATGTCTTATGTGCGTATCTAAAAATCTAAACGTAAAAAACACTGAATGAGAGGTTGGGTCCAAACTTCCGGCTTTGGAAAAATAGGGGATGGAAATTTCCTAAGCTAAATTAACAGTTAAACATGACATATTTGGGTGATTCTGCCACTTTTACTATTTATGCTGCATGGCTAAGTACTGGCTGTGGCTATTCCCTGAAGTTATTAGGGAACAGCCATGAGATTCAAAGCTTTCTACTTGACAAACTCTCCCTCCATTAAACCCTTTCCAACCATAACCCACACACACCACTCCCTCCGCCCCCTTCCCTGTTAATTACCTCAGTATTTGTGTAATTGCATTGAGCAGTAAACACCTTCGCAGCCTTGTCCTGTTCCGATCTCCTCTTTCTGTTTGGAGTTTGGTCTCTGTGTGTCCGGGTGGGGGGGTTAGGATAGATACTGGATCCACTTTGCCTTTATCGCGGCGCTCTCCGTCCCATCAGCCCTCTCTGTGCTTGGCTGCACTTGCTTATTTCTGCTGTAACATTTGCTCACCTCCACTCTCCCAGGCTTACACAGGCGGTTTCCCCCACAAGCCCCTCACCGATAGCGGGCAGGGCACTGATTGGCTCCCCCCTCTTCAGCCCCGGTGCTCCGCAGACTGCAAACATGCTGCTGTAGATCGCAGGTCATTCTCGCAAACCTGGGATTATAGACAAGAGAAATGATGTTTTTATCCACCTTGTTTTGTTTTTGATCGAACTATCCGACTGTCTCAAACTGTGGTTCAGAACTCACTGCGGTGCAATGACTTCTACAGACGGCACTTTTGTCGTTTTAAGACCTGGTTTAAAGCCGTATTTCTGGTTTAGACCTGTTTTTTCGTGGGGATGTTTTCTCAGTTTGATGTGGTTTAGTCATGGTTTAGTTCTGATTTAGTCCTGGGGTTCTTGGTTCTGCTTTTGTCTTGGTTTAGTCCTGCAATTCCTGGTTTAATCCACGGACCTGTGAATGTTTCTAGACCTTATTTCATTCTGGTTTAATCCGAGATGTTCTGTCTTTAGTCCTACTGTAGTCCGGGTTTAGTTCTAGTTTAAGTGTAGTGTAATTCTTGGCCATTTCGTGTTTTAGTTCAGATGTTTTAGTGCTGGTTTAAGCCTTGGACTCCAGCTTGCTTTTTAGTCCTGGTTTAGTCCTGGTTCAGTCCTGGTTCAGGCCTGGTTCAGTCCTGGTTTAGTCCTGGTTTAGTCATGGTTCAGTCCTGGTTCAGTCCTAGTTTAGTCCTGGTTTATTCCTGGGTTAGTCCTGGTTCAGTTGTGGTTTAGTCCTGGTTTAGTCCTGGTTCAGTCTTAGTTTAGTTCTGGTTTACTCCTGGTTTAGTCCTGGTTCAGGCCTGGTTCAGTTCTAGTCATGGTTTACTCCTGGTTTAGTGCTGGTTCAGGTCTAGTTTAGTCCTGGTTTAGTCCTGGATGTTCTAGCTTCTGTCCAGTGGTTTAGATCCGGTTCAGTCCTTTATCCCTGTATCCCTGCTTGTTTTAGTCCAGCTGCTCCAGTTCTGGTTTAGTCCTGATTTATTTTAGTCCTTGTTTAGTCTAGATTGTAGAATTTAGCCCTGGTTTAATCCCTAGACCGCTGCCTTTTTAGTTCAGCTGCTTTAGTTCTGTCTTAGTCCATGTTTAGTTCAGGTTTAGGACAAATTTAGTCTTGATTTATCCCTGGATCTCCACCTTTTTAGTTTTGGTTTAGTCCTGATTCAATCCCATGATCCATCGGTGTTTTTTAGTCTTTGTTTAGTTTTGGTATAGTTCTAGATGTTCTGAGTTTAGTCCTGGTTCAACCCTGGATCCCTCAGTGTTTTTAGTCCATGTTTAGTTCTGGTTTAGTCCTAGATGTTCTGATCTTTATCCTGGTTTAGTTTTACTTTATTGGTGGATGCTCTAGACTGGTTCTAGACTTGCTTTGTCCTGGTTTACATCTGTTTGCACTTTTATTTTTTTACGTTCAAACCTGCTTTTATCCCAATTTAAACATTCACTTTTACACTTCAAATACATCATTTTAGTTTATCTGGCAAATTTCAACATATTTCCAATAATGACTTCACCAAATGTACCTCCTCTCCTCCTCTGGTTTTCAACACTTTTCAGAGAAGGCCTGTCTAATGCAGAAAAACAGCATGGACCTTGAGCCATATTGAGTGGCACTTGTGCAAAAGGCCCTCAGGAGATGTCAAGGTCATCTGTATGTGGGAACTGCTGCCCCGGCGGAAACAGTGAGCGAATCAAACGCGCCTCAGAACGACAGCGGGCTTGTCAGGGTCACATCTATTTATTACTGTGAGTGGGAGATCACGTATACGCCACGTCGGCCATGTTTGTCATCGGCAGGTGGCATTGGCCTTTCGTCAGCTCCATATTATCCAAGTGGCTGCAACTGTCCCCGAGCATGTGTGGACTTATCCGTCAGTGCATCGTGGTGTTCAGCGAGGTTTTGCGCGGGTTAGAGCTGGGGGGAAAAGCTATAGGCAATTCACAAAGGAAACAACGCTTCTTTGAAATTAAATGGGTGTGTATCGTCTGGCACTTACATATGGAAAAGAGCATGTCCAGGGCAGCTACGAGCAAGTCTCAGGTCTGCAGTGGGTCTAAAGTGTAAAACTACATCTACATTACTTTAAAAATGGAAGAAATTCACAAAAACATTTTACAAAACACTGGCATATGCTGAAAAATACTGAAAAAATACTCAAATTAACAGGATTTAATTAAATTTGAGTAGATTTTAACAACTCAAATTATCAACCAGTGGAATCAGTTAACATATGATTTAGTTTCTTATTTTAAGTGCAAAGCGTTGTTGTTTTTCTTAAGTGTAGCTAGATTCTTATTTCAACTACAAAAAGACTGTTCATTGGTAGATCATTTAACTTGTCATGTGATATTTACTGTATTTTTCGGACTCTAAGTTGCACGGTTTGGCTGGTCCTGCAACTTATACTCAGGTGCGACTTATATATGAAATATTTCAGTTCGAATCTAAATGTAAATGTAAACATGGGCAAGGTACAAACCCGAGCCACTGACAGAATATATTAAAAGTCCTTTATTGCATCGAAGGACGCCAACGCATTTCGACCAGCAAGATATAATTTCACATGTTGGTGATTTTCACACTGACAGCCACAAAAGGGCGCTCTAGGCTTGTGTACCAGCATCCGCTAGCCTATCATGCTATTCCTCCTGTACCGCTGTCATTTCATTCACCAACTGCAGCACCTCAGACCTGTTTGCTTAGTTAAATCCAAATGGCAACTTTTTTTTATTCAAGCAGTGAATAATCCACTGAATCTTGTCCTTTAGTGTGACAGAAGCTCACTGCATCAGTGCAAGAGCTGTTTTTTTCACTATATGCAAATTAGCCATGCAGCTTTAAGTTTCGTTTCTGTAAAACATAGACCAATGTGCACAAACACATTATTACTTACAATATATATTGAGCGGCGAACCGGCAACGTGTGCAGATAGGTGGTAGCGAGGACCAATCGAGTAGCCGAAAGAAAGTTTGGAGTGAGTGAGAAACTTGTTTTTGACTGGAGGAAAGGGGGGGAAACTCAAACTGCAATGAAGAAAACAAAAGCTAATCGGAGACTAAAAACTGGATTTAGCTGGAGTTGGCAGAGTTACTCAGAAGTGACATCGAGGATGAAGGATTCAGTGGATTTAGTGATTTGGAGTGAGATGGAGAGTTCGGTAAACTTATTCTGTTATGTTGTTTATGCTCTAGTTTTCTGAATAACTGTTCATATGTGACCTGAACAAACCAGACACACGTTCAGCCTGTTGTTCTTTGTTCTATTGGTATTTCTATAACTTGCCTTTCAAGATGAAATGTCGGTTCTTGGTCTCTGATTTTATAAAATAAATTTCCCCAAAAAACGACTTATAGTCCGGTGCAACTTATATATGTTTTTTTCTTCTTCATTATGCATTTTTTGGCTGGTGTGACTTATACTCCAGAGCGACTTATAGTCCAAAAAATATGGTACTCAAATCAATGTGTGTAAAATCCCTCAGTCGTCCAGGTAGAATCCACGGCAAAAAGAGAAATTCACTTTGTCAACTGGACAAAAGTTTATTTTGGATGAACTGTGAAACGTATTCGAACAAAATTAACTTTTGTCCAGTTGACAAATTGATTTTTTTTCTTTTTGCTGTACTTAAATCAATATAACACGTTCTTAACTCAAGTCATTTTAACTTGGCAAGATTTTAGTTTTTGTAGAGTGTTTGTTTGTGTGCGTGTGTGTGTGTGTGAGTGTGTGTATTGTTATTGCAGTATAAAATATCTTCAAAAACATGCACTTGGGCAGGTGGCATCGTCTTTTTGTCTCCATGGAGATAGATGGGTTTAAAGGGACAGTTCGTAATATTGGACATAGGGCCTTATTTTCTCATGACCCATAGTGTTGGAGTTGGAGATGTGTGGAGACACTTTTTTTTAAATATTCCATCCAGTCCTTGTATTTGCACAGGTTGCTGGTGCTAGGCTAGTGCATGTCAATGGCCACAGTTGTCCTGCCGTCTTACCCACTCCACACAGCACCTGAGACAAAACTATTATAACTTCAGACTGTCCATGTGAATGTCTGTGTCAGCAGAATAATTTTAGAAGTAAAACCAACGTTGCATTTGAAGGATTTTTGTCTGAGCAGCAGCAGTGAGTTGGACTTCCTGATAGAAAGCTCGGCAGCGGCGGACTGATATATGAGAAAATAGTCCCTCAACAGGCAATGATTCATGTGATGCAAGGTTAGTTTTATTTCAGACATTATTCTATCAACACAGACATTTATATTGACAGTCAGTCTCTCTTATAATTTATTTGCTTTGAGTGCTTTGTGGAGTGGGTAAGAGTGTTTTTAGCGGCACGACAACTATGCCCATTGACATGCACTAGTCTAGCACCAGCAACCTCTGCAAATACAAGGACTGGATGAAAATTTTAAATAAAAAAAGTGTCTCCACACATCTCCAACACTAGGAAATCAGGCCCTATGTCCAAATTCCAAACTGTCCCTTTAATGCCACACTGTGAATTTCAAAGCCAAGACAAAGCAATAACATCTTCATGGAGATAAGCCATTTGAACAAGAACAATGCACATTAATAAAAAATGTTGTATATATTTTTGAGCCAGTATTAGCTCCAGTTTCCAGTTGTAACCTCAGTCGTAGCACACCTTTAGGTATCTCTCTCTTACTCTATCTACTCTTGTAAATAAATTCATTTAAAACTACAAAACCCTGCTTCTTCTGCCTTATACAGACGTGAAATGAGCACAAAGACGTATATTATATTCATGTCAAATGTTCAAATTTATAAACAAATAATGCAAAAACACAGTGTGAGTGTGTCATCGACTTAGTCCTGTAATTTCAAGCCTATTGTAATAAGCGCCATGGTGATTTTGTGCCATTGTAAACACTCAGACATCAAACAGGTTAAAGGAGTACAGTCATTTTAATGCACAGAAATAACACTGCATTTGTCACTCTCGTCTCTGGGGCATATTTGTTTTGTAAATATTTTAAAGTGTTTCCATGGGCTTGTTTATCTGCAATATTAATTACGTTGTTTAGAAAATGCAGGATTTTAAAAGTGTGTGGCTATAGGTACTGTGGAGAGAATCTCTTAGTAGTTTTCTTACTCAGTTTTAGAAATCACAACAGTATATTATAGGAAAAACCTAAAAACATAGTACTACAAATAAAGAATAAAATATATATACTAACAAAAAGGCTCGACTTGATACAGATTTTTTTGTTTGTTTTTATTAGACAATACGCTTCAAATTTCAAGATCAGATTATAGTAGTTTCTTTAAAGGTGACATTTCTGGAAGAGGATATGACACCTGCTTGTCTCTATGGAGATGTTATTGCTTTGCTAAGAATGTTCCACAATATGGCATTAAACTTATCTATCTGCATGAATAACCAGGTGACACATTCAGGCATATACATCAAGTTACAGGTAAGAATGTTGATTTTAAAGCAACAAAAAAACACCTGTAATGCAATAAATGCAACATAGATCATCTTAATGCAATACTGTGGAACATTACCGGTACAGCAATAGCCAAGAGACAAGAAGGTGCTTGATCCCCTCTTAAGAAAAGTTACAAAGTGAAACTTTATTAGACTTAGACTTAGACAAACTTTATTGATCCACAAGGGAAATGATTTTGACACAGTAGTTCACACGTATATATAATATATTATAATAATGAGCAACAATATAAATAGTAAGACTGATGTCAAATAAGTCATAATTATATAAATGCATACTTACATGTAAAAATAGATCATTAAAAATAAGAAATATAGTAATAAACAAATATTTCTCTCAGCTATATGCAAGAGATTGTAAGGAGAAACAAAGATGCAAAGAAGAAATAATAATAGACAGGACATATAGTGTTATCTATTACATAAGGGTGAGTTGTTGCACAGTTGTAGGGAGTATTATCTGTTACATAAGGGTGAGTTGTACATTTGTAGGGAGTATTATCTGTTACATAAGACTGAGTTGTACGTTTGTAGGGAGTATTATCTGTTACATAAGGGTGAGTTGTACATTTGTAGGGAGTATTATCTGTTACATAAGGGTGAGTTGTACATTTGTAGGGAGTATTATCTGTTACATAAGGATGAGTTGTGCAGTTGTAGGGAGTATTATCTGTTACATAAGGGTGAGTTGTACATTTGTAGGGAGTATTATCTGTTACATAAGGGTGAGTTGTACATTTGTAGGGAGTATTATCTGTTACATAAGGGTGAGTTGTACATTTGTAGGGAGTATTATCTGTTACATAAGGGTGAGTTGTACATTTGTAGGGAGTATTATCTGTTACATAAAGGTGAGTTTTACAGTTGTAGGGAGTATTATCTGTTACATAAGGGTGAGTTGTACATTTGTAGGGAGTATTATCTGTTACATAAGACTGAGTTGTACATTTGTAGGGAGTATTATCTGTTACATAAGGGTGAGTTGTACATTTGTAGGGAGTATTATCTGTTACATAAGGGTGAGTTGTACATTTGTAGGGAGTATTATCTGTTACATAAGGATGAGTTGTACATTTGTAGGGAGTATTATCTGTTACATAAGGGTGAGTTGTACATTTGTAGGGAGTATTATCTGTTACATAAGACTGAGTTGTACGTTTGTAGGGAGTATTATCTGTTACATAAGACTGAGTTGTACATTTGTAGGGAGTATTATCTGTTACATAAGGGTGAGTTGTACATTTGTAGGGAGTATTATCTGTTACATAAGGGTGAGTTGTACATTTGTAGGGAGTATTATCTGTTACATAAAGGTGAGTTTTACAGTTGTAGGGAGTATTATCTGTTACATAAGGGTGAGTTGTACATTTGTAGGGAGTATTATCTGTTACATAAGGGTGAGTTGTACATTTGTAGGGAGTATTATCTGTTACATAAGACTGAGTTGTACATTTGTAGGGAGTATTATCTGTTACATAAAGGTGAGTTTTACAGTTGTAGGGAGTATTATCTGTTACATAAGGGTGAGTTGTACATTTGTAGGGAGTATTATCTGTCACATAAGTTGCTGTACATCTGTATGGAGTATTGTATGAATGCAGTCCTGGATCTCTTCTCCCTGTTTGAGCTGTAGGAGCTGTTTGTGCGCATGTGGTCTTAGTTCTGATATAAATGCGTAATAGCTGTGGCTTGTGGTGCTTGCACGGGGGAAATGTGCAGAAAGACAGCCACGTTTTCATCTGTCTGCCCCAGGGCGACTGTGGCTTTTAAAAGTACTTAAGCTTCACCAAGTTTGACTAAATTATACAGCGACTTTGGTTGACCAGAAAGGACCAGTGTATGTTTTGTGTTTAAAGGTCCTTTATTATGCAAATCTGACTCTTGTGAGCTTTTAGCCATGTTAGATTGTTGTTACCTCCTCAAAAACAAACTCAGAGTTGTGTTTTGTGTCATTTGTTTTCAGTTTGAAAGAAGAACTCAGCCTAAAGATGCAGGGTTTTTGTGTTAAACATGTGTGAATGAAATAAAACGCAATTCCAGGTTTGTTTTTTATGAGGAAACAGCATTATAACAGATCAGAAAACAGCGTAATATAGGCCCTCTTTAGTTTCTTATCCACTACATTCTGTTCTTGCATTTAAGAACAAATGTCAGACTGCACCTCGCTGAAAACTTAAGTATATATTTGGCCAGTAAACCACTCTATCACTTTCATATGGAGCATGTTATCAAAATAATAGTAGATGTCACTTCTTGAAACTGAAAAAGCTTGTTTGCGTTCTGGTCTATTGTCTGCGCTAAACCTCCATATGCAGTAAACGGCAGGGGTCAGAGGCATGTGGTTCCCAGACCTAAAATATTGTCATTCAAAATATGTCTTTGGTATTTTCGCATAATCACGTTGTGTTTAATGTAGTCTGTTTCTCTGCTTTTGTGTGAAACAATATGACAGTGAATAACAACACAGATGGAGAGAACTGAATTCAGACCAGAATATTTGACTTAATGCTATGTGTGTATGAATGTATGAATGTATCAGGGTGTTTACGTGTGTTTAATACAAGACATTCACATCTCTAGGAGAAATTGTATCTTAAAATTGAATATTGTGTTTTGGGGTGTAACAATATCAAAGTCTCACAATACGATATTGTCACGGTATGAACCTCATGGTACGATATTTATTGCAATATCATGGGAAAGCTCACGATATTACAATATTCTACATAATAACAAGACTGACATTATAAAATGCTTTGACCAGTCATTTGGTACATTTATTGTCATTAGGGATGTATCAATCTCCAAATCTCTCTGAACGATATTTTCACCATGTACATCTCATGGTACGATAATTATTGCAATATTTTGTGGAGAATATGCTACTTTTTCCTCTAAAAATGCCTTCACAAGACTTAATCCAAAGAATGAAGATGTAAAAGTGCTTAGAACAGTTATTTTTTCGTGTAGTCTGCACTGAAACGGAGCAAAGGATCATGGTTTATGTAGTTCCCTCTGTTTTTTAGCTATTTCTGCATCAGAACTATTCATTTAAGCAAAGAGACTTGTGATTCGATATATTGTGTTGGTCCACGATATTATTGTGAGACCTTTGACGATACGATATCACGATATTTCGGTTATTTTTACATCCCTATTGTGTTGATATTTTTACACAATTAAATCACTGTATGAACTTGCAGTATGAAATAACAAGTATGAAAGGATTTGCAGACCCAACAGCCTGAGATCCAGATACACACTTCTCCCATGTTTTATAAAGATGTGAGTCTTTTTACTGGTGAGTTCAGATAATAATAATAATAATAATAAATTTTATTTGTTAGGCGCCTTTCAAGACTCTCAAGGTCGCCGTACATCAAGGATATTAAAATAATACAGTACAAAATAAAACAGTGTAAAATTAAAGAAAAAATACATTTAAAAAACAAATACAGATTAAAAGACAGTGCAGATGGGCGATTTACAGGTGGATTAGCCTATTAGTGAAACATATGGTCCATCTATGGCAAAACAAATATGGCTGTTTACAAGGCAAAAAATATCACAGGGGGCTAAAAAACGTGTGTGACCAGACAGTCCCTTTACATTTTGTTAGAATCGACAAGAGTCTGGAACTGGACAATAGAGCTCGAAAAACCATTGTCCAAACTTGAGACGATCCGACCACTGCTGTTAATTTGTAGCACGTGTCTCTCAAATGTGGAAGACATTCTCATAACATTCACTACAAAATATAAAACTTCTTTTACCTGAGATAAGTAATGGTATAATTCGTCGATTCTGTAAAAACCTGTGCTGTTTGTCAGTCCTTTATGTAAATTTATATATACTGTAAGTCGCAAGTGAAATTGTAAATGCAAACTTGTGTTCATACGCTGCTTTTTTCCTTGTTTAATAGGGTTTAGCATTATAAGAATGTTTACTTCAGGTTAAACCCTTTTAGTCATGATTTATGGGGTTGTCGTCTATGTTTTATTGTTTTGTAGTGCTGCAAAATGAGCGAATAAACTACTACAACTACTAAAATATAGAAACATAGTATATATATACAAGCGCTTTCTCTGGTTTCTGTTTATCTCTATGCATATACTTGTATTATTTGCACGTTCAAAATAAACAAATGTCACTGCAAACTGTCCCCACTCCACACTGCACCCACAGCCCGACATAATCTCTTGTTATTCTCCGATGCACTGGGCCTATGGAGAGGACGGGCGACGCCGCGATGCCTGTGATTCAAATGCTGAGTCTATGGGACCATTAACTGCCCTGCTATTTACACATCATAAGCCAGTCTATTATATTGACATCCAGACGACCCGGCAGGCACTGTTCTGGGTGCACTCGGTGTTTGCTCTCTCCCTCCGCATGCTGATTGGGTGATTTTCTTGATAGGACATTCCTACGCTGCCTGACTATGTGTGCACCTCCAAAATGGCCTGGAAAGCATCTATTACCGTACGAAAAATGAGAGAAAAGGTCAGGAAAATGGTATGGGAGAAGGAGGAGCCCCGCGCGGTGGAGGTGGGGTAACAATCCAAGTGGGGATTAAGTTATCTCTTATATCTCTTACTTACAATAAACCCACACGTCCTCCATCTTGAAATGTCTTGTTTAAACTGCGGCCAAAGCATGAAGCAAATGTTTGACTTGATTTAAAATTCATTGTTGAGTATTACATTGGCGTCTGGGTAACCGCTGCAATGGCAGAGGTGAGCATACAGCTTCAGGATGTTTTATTCGGATCCAGAGAGGCTGTTTTCAGGTTTAGAACAATATTACAGAGCGAAGAATTCATTTGAGGTAAGCAAAAATACTGAATAAGATGGAGGATTTTAAATGGTTAAGTCACCAACGCATTTCTGAAAACGAAAAAAATGACGTTACCAGACACAAAATTGGTAAAATTACAAACTTTATATTAATTCTGGTTACAATTTTTTCTCAGTGAATTAGCACAATGCAAAAAACAAAATCTAATCCAGTTAAGATGACTTGAATTTAGAAAGTTTGAGTAAATTTCACTTGACAAGTGACTTATCTGCCAGTGGGAAACGACGTTTTGTACTTAAAATATGAAAAATACATCTTGCTACACTTAAAATAAGAAAAACAACAACTTTTAGGACTTAAAATGAGAAACACAATCGAATATTGCTTGAATTCTTCCATTGGCAGCTAATTTTACTTGTCAAGTTGAATCTACTCAAATAAAATCAAATGTTCTTATTTATTTATTTTATTTTTTAAGACCCATTGAGATCCAGATCTCATTTACAAAGGGTGACCTGGCCAAGTGCTCAGCAGCACAGGTCAAGAGAAAACAACAATTAGTTAAGATAAACATCAATTATGAAGTAAAATGCAATGAAAACGAGGAAAAAAATATCTACGTAAGTTAAAATGACTTAAATTAAGAACATTTTACTTTATTTGAGTAGATTCCACTTGACAAATAAAATTATCTGCCAGTGGAATAAGTGTTTTTTCTTAATTCAAGCAACATTTGATTTCATTTCTTATTTTAATTGCAAAAAGTAGTTGTTTTCCTTATTTTCAGCGTAGCAAGATGTATTTTCATATTTTACGTACAAAAATCTTGTTCCACTGGCGGATACTTTTACTTGTCAAGTGAAATTTACTCAGATAATGGTAAAACTTTCTTAATCCAAGTCATTTTATCTTAACTAGATTTAGTTTTTTGCAATGAAAGTAGAAAATATTTCGAAAGATTAAGTGCGGTAGTTGTAAACAATAGATGATAAAATGCAATAAAATCTGTTACAAAGAGCACTTTTTGCAGTGACATCTTAAAGATTTTCTTCTTAATTAATTCATTCATTAATTTAAGTCATTTTAACGTACATAGATGTGTGTTTTTCCAGTGCAGCTCTATATATATTTGTATTCACTCACTCAAGTGACTTTTTGGCGCCATTTTGAGGACTTTTGACTGTTCAAAGGAGAACAGCGCGGATTAGAAATGTAAATGACTATAAGTCTTAACTGTATCACCCATGAATACAATTGCCTAGAACCTGGAAGTGTGTTTTTATTGTGCTTTTGAGCAAAACACCCTGCGCATTACAGGTTATTCTCAAAAGAACAACATATATTTGGACGTTGGACCTCCTCAGATTTGGTTCATTGTTTCTGAAGCTGCCCCTCCCCTCACCATCATGAGAAACCCTCCTCACCAACCGAGTCCAAATATTTGACGTGGTCCAGTAATGGGAGGGCATCCAGAGTAATTCCTGTAAGTGCTGTTGACTTTGGTGCCCCCCGGTAAAATAAATCTATTTTGTCCATTGATGTGAGTGAACTCTGCGTGAACTGTTCCCATGTTAGCGCAGATAAGGGGCAATAGTTTCCTTACAGCCCCGGCATTAGAATAAGGAAAGGCTATTACAGAACGTGACGCACTTTCACTTTTCAAAACACGGAAGAGAAATGAGGATCACCCCTAAAACGGATCATGTGTCAGCTTAAAACGTTTTAAAATCGAATGCAGGGCAAATTTACGTTAATAAAATATGAAATAATATGTTTAAACACCATTCAGTTTGAGTAGTTTGCAGAAAACAACTAACTGCATTGAAAAAGACACACAAATATAACAAGGAGAAACATTTAAGGAGTCGAAACTTGTACATTTAAGTAGTTTGAAATACATTTTAACTATACAGTATTTGGTGCTGGTGTCTGCATGTGTATATAGGAAGAAAATACATCAAAACCTGATATGAGTTTCAAATAAAGTTAAGAAATGGTGATGTTTTGAGCAGAAAATACTTGAACTTGTCTAAAATGTGTAGGCAGACGTAGTGTGTATAAGAAACTGCACTGAAATAGACACAAATATAATGAGGTGAAGCATTTAAGGAATCAAAACCAGTAAATTTAAGTAGTTTGAAGTATATTTAAACTATATTTGGTGCCAGTCTCTGCATATGTACAATATACCAATACATTCTGGTATCTTCACTGGAAAAAATCAATATCTAGGTAAGTTAAAATGACTTAAATTAAGAACATTTTACTTTATTTGAGTAGATTCATCTTGATAAGTAAAATGATCTCCCAGTGGAATAAGTGTTTTTTCTCAATTCAAGCAACATTTGATCTTATTTCTTATTTTAAGTGCAAAAAGTTGTTGTTTTTCTTATTTTAAATGCAGCAAGACGTATTTTTTTATATTTTAAGTGCAAAAATTGGCGGATCATTTTATTTGTCAAGTGAAATTTACTCAAATCATGCTAAAACTTTTTAAAATCCAAGTCACTTTAGCGCGACTAGATTTAGTTTTTTGCCGTGTTGAGCTTCATATTCAAATAAAGTTTAAGTAATTGTGATGTTTTGAGCAGAAAATATTTGAACTTGAACTAAAATATATGGGCGAACAGTGTGTGTAAGAAACAGCATTGAAATAAACACACAAATATAACAACATAAACATTTTAAGAAGAAACGCTACTACATTTCTAATAATAATTTCATTTCTAGTCCTAGTACAAGGTGGTTAATGTGGGGCTGGGTTTTCAGGTCTTTATTCTGTGATAGTCCGAGACCTGTGGGAGACCTCTGGATACTGTTACGGCTCCGTGTTACCATGAACTTCAGTCAATATGGATTTACTGCTGCTATGGCTCAATATGGGAGCTTTTATTTTGAAAGGACCTAAGAATAATAACCTAACAGCCTTTGATTTGTACTTTTTTCAGTGATTTTTAAACACAACGTAAAATTGACACATGAGAGAACGTTTAGCTTTAAATTGTTAATTAATTGCAAAAGTACATTTCTGTCTGATAAGATTTCTTCTGTAATTTAACTAAAATAAATGTTTGTTTTACAGTTAGTGTTTAAGGTTGTGGATTCTCAAAAGGGCAAGCAAAACAATTATTATTAATAATTCAGCAACACTTTATAATAATAACAACAGCTTTAACTCTAACATTTTTAGCACTAGAATTTCAGTTTTCAATTCCAACCTACACAGTATTATATTTTTATGGATTAAAAATTGGTGTTTGTTTTCTCTGTGTTTCTAGCTTTTTTTGCAATTGACAATTATGTGGGCACATTGTTGAAATATTAATAACATATATAACAGAATAGATTTTTAAAGTAAAACAAATAAAATCAAAAAATGGAAAATATAATGAGCAAATATTCACAATTTTCACAATCATTTTATAATCACGGCTTTCTCCTTTACATGAAATTCAAATCTATGTCTTGTTACGCATGAAAATCTCTAACAATTTAACTCATTAACATTGAAATTGTTATTTGTCATCTGTTTAAATCCATTACTGACCTCTCAATCAAGCCTTAAGCGCAGACTTTAGCGGAGTTTATCTGACTTTTTAGGCCTAATAAACGAGTCCAGGTCCGGAGCGCGGTAACAAACACACATTACGCACGGGCCACGACGTTCAATTAGACATCTATTTGAATTGGAGAGCCAACAGATGATAGGAATGAGCGATAAACTTGGCAGACAATTTCCTTTCCTCACCTTTCCCATGAGTCCGGGGCCCCGCGCAGCACCCACAGCCGGGAGAAGAGCAGCGGCGGCGGGGAGGGCGCGGGGGAGGGGCCCGGTCCCGCTGGGAGAGGCGCACTGTGGTTATCAGGCCCCATCTAGTGGTCAGAGAGGGTAAGGGGCAGGGAGCAGGGCGCAGGGATGAGAGGGAGGCATGTAAAGAAGGAGCACGGGTAATGTAAAGGGACGGGTGATTAAAATTAATGCAAAAGGAAATGGTTAAAAATTTGCATAAAATGAGTCTGTTTTCCACATAAATACTGTAAAATATGATCGTGTGAAGTTCATTTATTATGTTGGCCATCTTTAAACCATGATCAGATGCTCTCAAACTTTTAACACTGTGTCCCACCGCTGAAAATATTTGGTTTTCGGAGTACCACCAGATCTAAATGAAGTATAACAGGACTATTCCAGGTCTAATTTGGGGCTAAACCCGGTCTAAAAGTGGACTACATCATTTCCACTTCATTTCTAAACGAGATTACAAAAAGTGGCTCAAATGAACTCTAAATTAGGCAAACAAACTGAAGCGCTGTCCAAGTACCACCTGAAGGACGCACCACCACTATTTGAGAAACACTGTGTTAGATAAACAAAACCGAATATTTTTTGTGACCCATTTTGACTGACTTGTTTTTAAAGCTGCAGCAAAGTTCAATCAGTTTATTTCAGCCATGCAGCAAATCAAAATATGTTACCGTCTCATAACATTAAAAAAGAAAAAAAAATAGATATATACAGCATATATATAATAAACCAAAAAAGTACCGTACCCAAAAATAGGTATAATAGAAAATAAAGCTAGAACTTGTCTGAAAAGGAGTAGGATGAAGCCAGCGCTTATTTGTTATTTGTTTCTACCCCCTATTAAAGTTCACCACCAATACACAAGTGTCCACAGTTGCAATAAAGATATTTCATTGTAAAGATGTCAAAATAGTTGTAAAAGCAGAGTTCTCATGATTTATATTACTATTAAAATCTTGAAGTTGTTTTTTTTTTTTAAATATGTTGATTAGACGTCCTCGTATTTAATTCAGTGAAAATGGGGTACAGGTCTACTTTTCATCATTAGAAGTAGTAGTAGTATAGTAGTAGTAGTAGTTTATTTTCTTCAGTCATGTAATTAATAGACTGTTACAAACATTTCACATAAAACTTTGACTGAAGGAGCTTAGGCTGAAGTGACATAATTTATGAATGTCTAACTCTACTCATTCGGTCATTCAGGGTCATTTATTTTTAAATAAAGTTCTGTAGAAAATCATCAAACTACAGACGTTGACTCCAAAATACAGTGATGTGACAATAAGTGTGATTTTCTTTCAGTTCGTTTAATTTAATCAATACAACCTTTGACTTTCGTGAGCTTTAAGACGTGTTATAATGTTATTACCTCGTCAAAAACGCACCCAGAGTTGTGTTTTGTTTGAGTTTTCCCTTTATTATTAGCCTGGCTACATCTCCGAAGCTCAAAATGCTCTGTTCCACCTTGTGATGTCATGAAGAGGTAGTTTTCAAGGTAACAGCTACTTTTTACTATCGTTTTCACTCTTTTTTTGACATTTTCAAAGCTGAAATGATCCAAATGATGTTAGTGAAGATGTATGGAGTTTAAAAACACGTTGGAGCACTTCCTGTATTACGACATGACATCACAAAGTGGAGCAGAGTGTTTTCTGTTTGAGAGAAAAACTCAATAAAAAGCCTTAATCTGCAGTGTTTATGAATAAAACAAAACACAACTCCAGGTATGTTTGTGGTGAGGAAACAAATAACTTAAACTAAACTATAACTTAAACTAAACTAACACTAAAATAGTGAAATATATGTAGCGCTTTAAATGGTTTTGTAAGTTCTTAAAATACCTGGATAAGTCATGTGCCCTACAAAGCAAAAACTAAAATCTAGCCATGTTAAAATGACCTGAATTAAGAAAATTTTATTAAAATTTGAGTCAACTTCACTAAACAATCAATATTATTTACCAGTGGAACAAGACTTTTCATACTTAAACTATGAAACTACATCTTGCTACGCTTAAAATCAGAAAACTCTTTGCCCTTAAAATAAGAAACAAAATCAATTGTTGCTTGAATTAAGTTGAATCTACTCAAATAAAGTAAAATGTTCTTAATCTAAGTCATTTTAACTTACCTATTGCTTTGTGTAGTGTAATTGTTAGAACTTTTGTACAACTGTTTACTATTTTTATTTATTGTATCACTAAATATTCTAATTTTGCATGCAAATTGTTACTGGTCTAATATATGATGTACAAAAATATTTGTTTCCAGGTTAGCACTAGTTGGATCAAACCGTACGCTCGCTCCTTTCAACTAGAAAATGAAGCAAAATATTGACCTCCTGGGAAAAAAGTGGATTGCAATATATATTTTTTATTATTTTTTAACTATTTGGAGGTAAATGAACATCTTAGCATTCAGATTTTGTTAATTTTGTTAGACACAAACGTTAAAATGATTAAACTAAGTGCTAAATTTAATCTTAAAGGGTTATAAAATTGTATAAATAAAGGATATTTATTGTGGTTCCAAAAGTCCCAGCCAAACAAATCACATATCAGCAGACCTGGGTGTTCTCTATAAAGAACAACAGGAATTAAGAGTTTATCTCAAAACACTTAAAAGATCGAATGGTTAACGTCCACTATAAATGACACAAATGAATGGACGAAGATAATAATGAATCTGCAACATCGTCGAACTTCTTGTGGCATAATCGGCTGCACGTATTTACAAATCTATCGCCGCGAATCAACACGAAACGTTGCTTTAATTTAGAAATCTGTTGGTGGTTTGTTTCCTGACAGTTGACAGCGGTGACGAATGAGGTGAAAATTGATTTTGATCTGGAGAAACAGCGGCGAGAAGGCACCGCACCAAAAGTATCCCTGGTTTTCTGTTACATTCATATGAAAAGCATAGAGAACGTGTGAAAGCGATGCCCTCTCCTCTCTCCGTCCTCTTTCACAAGCCAATTATCCAATCGAAAAGAGATCTTCAGCTAACTCCCTTTGTGCCCCTCCTCCACACAACAACTGCACCAAATTGATCTCAAGTCTCTCAAGTGGTCGGAGCTACAGATGGGACCATTTTGACGGCTTCTGGGGCCAATTTACAAACATGTACAGGGCCCGGGCTCCACAGTCCACCTGTCTGCCCCGCACCCGGACAGGGCGGGCGGCAGAGGGGGGGAAACGCAGCGGTGGTAATGTTTGGGGGGGGTGAGGGAGAGAGGGAGGAGAGGAGGGGTGAGAGAAAGGAGAGGAGGGGTGAGAGAAAGGAGAGGAGGGGGTAAAAGAGGGAGAGGAGGGGGAGAGGGAGGAGAGGAGGGGGTAAGAGAGAGAGAGGAGGGGGTAAGAGAGGGAGAGGAGGGGGTAAGAGAGAGAGAAGAGGGGGTAAGAGAGGGAGAGGAGGGGGTAAAAGAGGGAGAGGAGCGGGAGAAGAGAAGAGAGGAGGGGGTAAGAGAGGGAGAGGAGGGGGTAAGAGAGGGAGAAGAGGGGGTAGAGAGGGAGAGGAGGGAGTAAAAGAGGAGAGGAGGGGTAAAAGAGAGGAGAGGAGGGGGTGAGAGAGGGAGAGGAGGGGTAAAAGAGGGAGAAGAGGGGGAAGAAGAGGGAGTAAGAGAGGGAGAGAAGAGGGGGAAGAGAGGGGGAGGAGGGGTAAGAGAAGGAGAGAGGGAGAAAAAGGAAGAAACTGAGGGTGAGAAAGGGAAAGAGAGGGAGAAGAGGGGCAAGAGAGGGAGAGAAGGGGGCAAGAGGGGTGAGAGAGAAAGAGGAGGGGGCAAGAGAGGTGAGAGGATGGGGTAAAAGAGGGAGAGGAGGGGTAAGAGAGAGAAGAGGGGTAAGAGAGGGAGAAGAAGGCAAGAAGAGCGGTGAGAGAGGAAGAAGAGGGGGTAAAATAGGGAGAGGAGGGAGTAAGAGAGGGTGAAAAAGGGAGAGAGAGAAGAAGAGGGGGTAAGAGAGGAAGAGGAGAGGGTAAGAGAGGGAGAAGAGAGGAGAAGGAGAGGAAGGAGTAAGAGAGGGAGAGGAGTGGGTGAGAGAGGGAGAGGAATGGGTAAGAGAGGGAGAGGAGGAGATAAGAGAGAGAGAGAGAAACAGGAAGAGAGGTAGGGTGAGAAAGGCAGAGAGATAGGAGAGAGGGGGTAAGAGAGAGAGGAGGGGGTAAGAGAGAGAGGAAGGGGTAAGAGAGAGAGAGAGAAAAGGGAGAAAGAGATAGAGAGAAAGAGAAGAGGGAGAGATTGAGAGAAAGAGGTAGAGGGGGAGAAACAAGAAGAGAGGGAGGAGGAGAAAGGGAGAGAGAGTAGATGAGAAAGAAGAAGGAATTAGAGAGAAAGGGAGAGACAAAGGAAGAGAGAGGGGGATGAAAAGAGAGAGAGGGAGAAACACTGAGAGAAGAGGGAAGAGGGAGAGAAACAGAGGGTGTGGAGAGAGAGGGGGAGAGAAATGGAGGGGAAGTGAAAAGGAAAGGAGAGAGAGATACAGGGAAAGACAGATAAGTGACAGAGCGGGGAACAGGAAGAGAGAGAAGAGAGAGAAGAGGGAGGGAGTGTGAAGGAGTGGAAGAGTGAGTGCTGTGCTAATGTTTAGTGACTGCGGCTGTCAGCGGGTCAGGGAGACGAGGGAGAGTTCAAGAGCTGATCGAGATTTGGGGAAAAGATTTCACTGTGTGGCCTGAGTGTGTGTGTGTGTGTGTGTGCGTGTGTGTGTGTGTGTGTGTGTGCGTGTGTGTGCGTGTGTGTGTGTGTGTGTGTGTGTGTGAGGGGTTTATGCTGTGAGAAGTCAGAAGAAAAGGCTTTCAAAACATGTATAATCGTGGCATGTTTTACACTTTTACACTGTATTTCATGTCTTTTCAGGTACCAGGACAAGAAAAATACCTCTTTTTTAATATCTATTTATGTATTAATAATCATAATGGTCATAAATTCAATCTATTGTGCCCGCCGAGGACGTTTTTCCCGTCGATTTATTCATTTGACACTTCATTCTGTTCTTTATGTTGAAATATTGACCAAAAGCAGCCAGTCGGTCAAGTGAAAAAACAATTGATTTTGAGTCATGTTTGAACACTAAATGCAAGTTGTTGGACAAGCACAGAAATACAACTAAACTATGAATGTAAGATATGAAAAAATATGTTTAACTTGCATTTTCCGTACGATTAAAGGTGCTTTGTGGTCACTGCTCTACCTGGAATGTTCCACAGTCTGACATTACACCTTATATTTATTCAATCACAGACGGTTTTCTAGCTCAAAAATACCTAGAAAAACAGGCATTCTGACTGTGAGCGGGGTCGCCTCTCCACAGATCTGACCCGTAACTTGGTCTGGATTGGTGTCCATGAAGATAGAAAGGTTTAATGCCGTACTGTGGAACATTCCAGGCAAAGTAATAACATTTCCATGGAGAAAACCCTCCAGAAAAGTTACACAAAGCACTTTTAAAAATATGCATTACAAAATTATGATTAACAAAATGATATTGTGCTTGAGCCTGCTATAAAATTATCAGCTACAACACCCGTGGATCATTGACATAATTTGCTCATTTCAAATCGCAATATTCATTTAAAACTATTTCCACGTAAGAAAACTTGGTGCTTTCTACAGCTGCACAACACGCTAACAAGGAGCTATTTTTTCCTGACTTTTATCCAGAATAACTGTGCCAAATCATCGTCAATTAAGAAAATAAAATTGGAGAATGAAGTAAGATTGATCGGCATAATGGCGTGTTGAAAATAAGCGATTAAAGATGGCTGAAACATGCACAAATCGCTCTAAATACAACTTCGAGAGTGAAAATGAGAAGGGGAAACAACTATGACATGATTAAACGCTCTGAAAAGTCAGTTTTGCATAATAGGGCTGCTTTAAGGAGTCACTATATTAAATCAAAATTTCCAGCTCATTAAATTGTTTACGTTCATGTTTCGAAATCCCACCTTAAATTTAGCATTGGCTGCATTATTGATTCCCCCGGTGTCACACAGATGAGAGTGGACCACAGGGAACAGTGTGAAACAGGTGAGAATCCACAGCCTCCTATTACCGAGCCCTCAGCTGTTACACCAACCACACTTCCTCTTTTTAATCACTCGTCCGTCCAAAGCTCTGACGCAATCCTCCCATCCGACACGCTCCATTCATTTAGAAGGTTTTAACGTCTCAAATCCAGTTGTGCAAATAAACATTACAGGGAAAAGAGAAGCATCCCTTTAAGAGTGGACCATCCAACGTGAATCTGATGTCATTAATCCCTCACGTTTTGCAGGTCCGCCTCCAAAAATGGACGACTAAATTGCGACTAATAGGCTTCAAATCAAGGCCTAATTAAAAGTGCATTAAGCGTAATGGACACGAAATGAAGAGGGCCATTTATCGAGGCGTGTTTAGACAAGAGGATGGTTGAATAAAAACACATGACGTAAACGGCTGCAGAGATGAGTCTGGGTAATGAGAACCTCCTGCGGGCCGGTACAGGGGGTATAGGAAACACAGGTGGAGAGACAGGACAGATTTATAATGGCGCTCAAATAACTATTCAACTATAAAACAATATACAGTATAAAGAATAAAGTATAAGAATGGTTAGTATTGCAATTGTTTTTTATATAGTATAAAAGGTTTTAAAGGTAGTTCACTGGACAATGTTGTTGAAAATGGAGATATTTCACCCATCGGAAGTTGTCTTTAATGAAGATCCTGGACTGAGATCTAGAGTTTATATGTATGCTATGCTATGCTAGCCAGATAACGCTGAAATATTACAGACGTATTAGACCAAATATGGCAGAAGATGTTCCAGAAAAACACTTGAAGGGACTGTCCCGTCTCATTGCCGCCTGAAACAGCGGATAAAAAGAACAGAGATGACACCGAGGAGCGACACCTTTGTCCTAAGGGCTGTTACTCCCCTCAAACTGCCCCAGCACTGTCCAGGTGACTATTTGTATTATTTTCTACCTCTTCTAACAACGTTGCCAACCTTCACTATTAGCCCCTCTGACAGCCACATATCACTCACACTGAAATAACATATCCATAAGGTGGGCGAAGTGTCTTGCCTAAGGACACGAGTTTTCACTAGAGCCACAGCAGCCCATCCCAGTGCTAACCAACCCCTCTCTCTCTTCTCTGCATGTGTCTGCTTGTTGCTCTGATTTCCCTAGAGTTGTCCATTTATTTGTAGGCCTATTCACAACCACAGAGACTCTAATGGAAGTTCCCACAGCCGCCTGGGCTGAGGATGCTGAGGGGGACAAGGGTGCAGGGTGTCTGAGGTTTGTGGAGAACATGGATGGGACAGTTATGTACCTCATATTTCTGTCTGTGTGTTTTGTTGGGTTGTGTAGTGTCCGAATTAAGTTTTGATATATGATAATGGCTGGAGATGATGAGCAATCAGTTACGTTATAGTCCAGTCATATGTTTAATTCATTTGACTTTGTAGTTTTTGGACCAAACTTGTTGTATACAAACATTTTTATTGTATTTTATGCAACTCAATCCAATAGGTTAACTACAGCATATATTTCATTTTGTGGTAGTGATGGTTTTTTGTATTTTAATTAAATTTTTTACCATCTTTTTGAAGTGTGCACACAGTCCACCTCTCCTGCAGGTGTTGGTGGTGTGATGCTAAACAGAGCTCTGGCTGTAGGAGCAGAGACTTCTGCAGTGCAACAGTGCACACGTCAGATAGACAGAAATAGATAATGACATCATATATTTGACTATTGATTTTTAATGTATAATTTAGGACAAGCTTTTCCCCTCTCTTAAGGGTTGAACTGTGTTAATCCACAGACACTTGCCTGGCTGTGGCTCTGGGGACGTCCCTCAGAGACCTGCTGTCTAAATGAATCAGTTTTGTGATGTGGGAGTGAGTAGAGGGAAAAACTGTGACATGTTATTATTCAGCCTTCAGTGAACACACCCATACACCAGGGGCAGCACTCAGCTCCTCATGTTTGATTATAAAAAGGAATTAAGAAATGACCACATACACTGTGTGGAGAGGTTTAGAGCTGCAGTGGAGCCCGTCTCAGGACTCAGGGTAAGAGATCCTGGATTTTGAAACTACTCAACACCAAACAATATGGGATTTCAAGTCAAAATATTTTCATTCATAAGCCAAGAAACAGAAAGTTTGATTTTTTTAATGTTTTTTAGTAAAAATGCCAGTAATTATAGAAAGCCCTCAGAAAGTGTTGTGAACCCAAATGAGGGAGTGATAGATGAGAGTGTTTCACGCTGCAGGTTTGGAGCAGGTCAGTTTGTCCCAAAAGAGACAGAATTTCCACAAAGCTACGTTCACTTGAGCGGATCTGACATAAACACTGATGCTCAAGGTGATGTCCCATAATTATTCAAGACACTCAACACATCTCAACTCACATTCATTTGTTCAGAAATCTGTTTTTTTTTTGTGTCTTCTGTTACACACTGTAAATACATTTTAGCTGGGAAACTGTATTTTCATAATAAATGTAAAACAAATCACATAATTAAAAGCAATAAGTGGTATATTAGGGAGATGCTTGGAAACAGAAATGTATTGTATTGTCTTGATTGATCACAATTTACAACAAAATGGTTATGCATGGATTTGAAATGAATAAGTCACTGAATTAAATAGCTTTAAAAAAAATAAGAATAGTACACAGAAGGTCAATGTGATGATATACAAATAAAATACATGGCGTTTCACCCCAAAAGTAGACGCAACTATTGAGCTTGAGTCTGTACCATTTATACCCAATAACTCAGCAATTACCTGAACTGCCCCTCTTAAAACCACCCTCTTTGTTTCTGTGATAACCTTCCGGACGCTCCTCTCCTCTTTCCCATCCTCAGATCTGTTGTGTATCTTCACCCATGTCAAGCCCAGACCTGCGTGCACCAATTACCTCTGCACATTTACAACTGTGGCTTTTGGCTCCTGTTTGTCCAACACTGAGCTTGGCGCACAGGGAATCTGGCTCCGCACCTCTGGGTAATTTGGTGAGACCTGTCAGGTTTCGATTACAAGACTTCATCTGGTATTCCCTTGGGTAAAATGATGGCATACAATTCAATCAAACATACCCTGCCAAAATCTATAAAGCGGAGCAATGCAAAGTTAGCTACACAGTTCAGAAATACACCATCTTATCCCTGCATTTTGGCTTTTTTTAAACACTATCTTACAATACTAGGTTAATTTAATTACCGGAACATATGGAGATCCCTGTCCCCTATCGTCACATTGCAAGGGGCATGTAGTGACTTGATTTCGCCTGACAAAGCTCCTCTGTGGTTTGCTGGGGTCCTGTGAGGCCTTCTGAGCTGTTTCCAATAATAATGTCAACACAACATGCTAACCTGATCTGCGTCGCCACATTTACACCTGTGCCAGGGCTTTACGCGCAGGGACGCAGGCGACAATGACATAATTAGAGGTGACTTAATGGACACCAATCAGGTTAGCTTGTCAGGTGCAATACAGAATGCCTAGTTTGTTTCAGGTTTTTCTATTTTTTGCATACCATTCTTACTGTACGTGTCATGTTTTTAAAAAAGGCTTGCTGCAGAATATTTTTATCTTGTCTATTTATTTTTTAGGACAGGAATTCACAACGTCCCTCCTTATTTGATACGATACACGATACTCGATACACGATCACTTTTTTGCAAGAACTAAACACGTTTTAACAACATTATTTCTTTGAGACGGCGCTTCAGGCCAGTTCCATCTATTGAAAATGGCTTCTGGACAGTAGCCGAAAGGTCTTGATCGCAAAAACAGAGTCTAGATGACCACAAATGAAACTGTCTCTACATTAAATAAACTGTATGTCTTTGTTTAACCACTGCCTGCACAAACATATCATGAAATATGTCCATTTTAATCAGCAAACTGTATATATGTTCAATTTATGTCATTTTCTCTAACCAAGCAACACAACCTTAGCACTGACTGTCGCAATAATTTAGAGAAATATTCCAATATACCAAAAAATATACCTTTCTCTTTATTTTTATGCTAAAACTGAACCTCACTAAGAAACAAGTGATCAAGTGTTCAGTTGTAATGTAGAATGATCTTAATTGTCCATTTTGTGCAGTATTTTCCAACTGTGTTCAAAGCTTCTGATTATCTTTATGCAGGGGCATATATGATGAGTGTAAATAACATAAAAGTATAATGGCTTGATGGCTTGGGAATAAAAAAAAAACACCCGTAATGCACTGTAGATGCGAAATAAACAACTGGATCAACAGATGATAAAATACGATGAGATGACAGTGTTATGTATCTTGTTTATGTCCTATTATACAATTAAAGCCCTCATAAACCACTTAATAACAAGGTAATGGTGGAACATCATTAACTAACTCAGACCTTCAGGGAGCAGCTCTTTCCATGACATATTTCCATTGGCCGAGATGCAGAAAAACACCTGAGCTCCTGAGGCGGTGTGGGGTTATAAAGGTTTTTTGTTGATGACTGATAAAATTGTTTGTGCAATATATTGACGGAGTTCCCACGTGCCCTCGCACCCCATCAATAATAATAATTATTATTATTATTTATTTATAAGGCGCCTTTCTGGACACCCCACGTCGCCTTACAACAATATAAACAAATTAAATACTATTAAAGCATATGCAGTTAAAGTGGGACAGTATTTAATTGATTGACTGTATTTAGCGTTGCGTGTTTTTAGAATTTAGTATTTAGTAATGTATTAGACAGTATGTGAATAGAATAACAACAATACAAGAATAAGAATACACTGTTGATATTATGAGTTTCCGGGTACTCCGGTTTCCCCCATCAACCCAAAACATGCAGCACCCCTATGAACTAACATCAAGGACCATGTTGTCCACCCTCCTGTGGGCTCACCACCTGCAGAGGGGTTCATAGGGGGGGTCAGGTGCTATGAGGATTGGGCAGCAAACTGCCCCCGCGACCCAGCTGGATTAAGCGGGAGAAGATGGATGGATGGACAATCGAGTTGGACAATCGACTAAATCGAGTTTAGTTTAACTTGATAATTTTGAAATTGTTGCAGTTATCTTGGCAAAAATAATTCCAGTTAACCTGTCCACCACCTGTCCTCTCCTCTCACCTGTCCACCCCCCTCACCTGTCCACCCCCCTCACCTGTCCACCCCCTCACCTGTCCTCTCCTCTCACCTGTCCCCTCCCTTCACCTGTCTCCTCCTCTCACCTGTCCTCTCCTCTCGCCTGTCCCCTCCTCTCACCTGTCCCCTCTCCTCACCTGTCCTCTCCTCTCACCTGTCCCCTCCTCTCACCTGTCCCCTCCCTTCACCTGTCCTCTCCTCTCACCTGTCCACCCCCCTCACCTGTCCTCTCCTCTCACCTGTCCACCCCCTCACCTGTCCCCTCCCCTCACCTGTCCACCCCCTCATCTGTCCTCTCCTCTCACCTGTCCACCCCCTCACCTGTCCCCTCCCCTCACCTGTCCACCCCCCTCACCTGTCCCCTCCCCTCACCTGTCCCCTCCCCTCACCTGTCCCCTCCTCTCACCTGTCCCCTCCTCTCACCTGTCCTCTGTTCAGCCTCACCTGTGTCTCTGATCTTCTTCTCTCAGTGCAAAGCTTACAGACGATAGCTTTAAGCAGCTTTTTTTTCTGCACAGTTTGATGAATATCCTGATTGTTCATATTAGAAATCCACCGATCCGATACCGATATCAGATACTGGCACAGATACTGAAACTTTTTGCTTTTCCCCCATCAACCCAAAACATGCAGCACCCCTATGAACTAACATCAAGGACCATGTTGTCCACCCTCCTGTGGGTTCACCACCTGCAGAGGAGTTCATAGGGGGGGTCAGGTGCTATGAGTATTGGGCAGCAAGATGCCCCCGCGACCCAGCCGGATTAAGCGGGAGATGATGGATGGATGGATGGATATCGCCTCCCAAATGCAGTTCACCCGATATCCTATTTGGACATATAAATTGATGTAATAATAACACTATTTACTGGTCATAGTTTGTCCAGAACATCTCTTAATGTTTGATTTTTTTATTTACAGAGTTTTGCTAGTTACTTGAGGGGAGGAAACAAATGCAGTTTTCTGTCTCCGCACTGGTAACCACTGATATCGAGTATCTACAGACACTTGAAGCTATAGTATCAAGATCAACATCGAAAATGAAAAAGTAGCATCTCTAGTTCATATATGAGAATTATTGTCAGTTATTTTGTATTATTCTTTATTGTCCCCTCCTTCATTACAGCCTAAAAGCTCAAATCAGATGTGTAATTCAACCATTATAAGAATGACTTTAGTCTTAGCCTCAGTCTTTAGTCTGAGTTACTATGGAAAGCATTTATACTGTAGATGCTACTGTTGACTATGTTCCCTGCTAAAATTACCACATGTGCTTTCCCCCCACGTTGCCAAACCAAATGTTGTAATTAAAACCTCTGGAGCTTGTAAACACACATAATAAAAATACATAATTATAACACTTTGGGGCCCACAGCTCCTGGCATCACTGCCCATCCAAACTGGACTGTGGTTTCAAACAGTATTTGCCTCTCTCTCAGCTTACATGCAATAGACTTGGCTACATCGCATTTGCTACAGAAAAGTGATTTATTTTCTTAAAGTAATTAAATGCCTACTTGATCGTTGTTGCTCTTTTTTTCAGGGGGAAATTGTGAGAACGTGCAAGCTACAAATTAAAAGAGCACTCCATGACTAAACCTGTCCCTAGGATTGGTGGAGACATTACAAGCCAAATGCTAATCTACGCGAGTTTTTGAACAAATAATTCAAGAAAAACATGGCATGTCTTTCTGCTTGCGTACCAATATTAATTTCAATTTCTGTAACCCCACTTACTCGCACTGTTTAATTAATGACACTTGTTATCGTGTGTGTTTAAGACGTAATGGACAATGCTGAATTTTGAGTGTTGCCGAGAAATACGGCTTTTGTAATAGACTGGCAACAAAAACAGATTAGCCATGTTTGTCCTCTAGCTGTTTTTATAAAGCGAAAACTCAAAGCAGAAGGGAGGGCTGGTATTAACTTTGAAATGGGAAGCGCTGGTCAGAAGCTGCATGGTGGCTGCGTGGCATAATCCATACCATAATTCCTGATCTAATTAGCAGAAGGCTCAGAGTGCGGCATCCAGAAAGGGAAAAGAAAAGAGGAGGATTGTGCCGGAGGAGAGGCTCAGACTCTGGAAAATGAGAAGAAAGAGGAAAACTATAATAAACAAAATAATACTAAACGTGATGGACAATGTAATAATGAACAGTGAACAAAAATGCGGTGTGAATGCATGTTAGAAAACTGCAGCAGATTTGAACAATTGATCTTTGAAGGTTCTTTCAATTTTCAGTCTCTTGTTTGTCTCATGAAATCATTTCCAACAACATTCATTTTCAATCAACATTCCCTGGGGGTGTGATGCTAACTGTAGGCACTGTCCTTTCTGAGGCTTGTTAGACTTACATCTGAGCTTTACTTTAACACGACTAAGCTGGAACTACTGCACGTGAGATGATTTGACTTAAAGTGATAGTTCGGGATTTTTAACATGAATCTGTATGTCCCTGTCAGCGGTGTCCTGGATCAACACTGACTTACCTCCGGACAGTGTCCGGTGAGCCGAGTTCTTCCCCGGGTTTGGTGCAGACCAAAGTAGTCCGGCAAGTTGGCTGGGGTCATAAAAATAAAGCACTTTTCTTCTCAGAACAATTTGCATCATAAAACTGTTGTCCACGAAAAAGTCAGACCTCATAATTGCTTAATATAAGTTTCTCTCCGTTCATATCACTGCGCACTGCCACCAGGTGAAAGCTGCGCACGAATCACACTTTTTCAGTGTTTTCGTGCTCAGACCGTTGACAACCGCGACGGGAGAAACTAACGTGAGAGCTACAGCAATAGGTATATAAGCTTGATTAAGCTATATAAGAATATACATAAAAATGGTGCGGACTTGTGATTATCCAGGCCATTTGTCGGTCACGGGGTCTCTCACAGCTCCAGCTGTGGCTTCAGCTTCAACTTGTACCACTTCTCTGTTCCTCCTCTCTTTGCTCATTCTAACTCCATCTGGTGAATTTGGACATCAGAATATTCGGGTTCATAAAGATCTCCCCTTGGCTCTGGGCTAAAGGCAGTGTCTTCATCATCTGTGTTGTAGTCACATATGTTGTTGTTAACTTTCCAACCAGCAATCACAGTGAAACAGGCACCGCAGTTGCCTGGTGGCAGCTCAGAGAGAAAATAGGGTGAAGTGATTATAAGGTATTTTCGTGAACAGTTTTGTGATGCAAATTGTTCTGAGAAGAAAAACACTTTATTTTCGTGACCTCCGCCAATTTGCCGGACACTTTCATCAGCACCGAAACCGGGGAAGAACTCGGCTCACCGGACACTATCGGGAGGCAAGTCAGTGTTGATGCACGACACTGCTGACGGGGACATACAGATTCATGTTAGAAAACCCGAACTATCCTTTTAAACAAGTCTCTCACATATAATATTACAGTCACAGTTTTTCAGTCAGTCATTCTCACTTTTTTTGTTGAAAATCAAACACTGAAACAGGACCATGAACGCTCGTATCACATTTTAAATCTATTTTGTTTTTGTTTTTTTGGGTTTTTTTTTTAGTTTTGCATCTCCATGGTAACACCCAAACATCCCACCATAAAGATGCATGTAAAACACCCCCAGCGTCACTGCAAAGTATCAACTGCTTTGCCTGGAATTAATGGTATAAAGTTTATCATTCATTTATCAACCACAGATGTTTTAATTTCTTTAAAATACTTTGAAAAACCATTCCCACAGACCTGTAAACTGGCCTGCTGACATTCACTTTTCACTTTTTTTCTCATTTCGATGGATTTCCATATGCAGGTGGCAGATCTTTAATCAGAAAAGCCCCATAGTGCATCTTTAAACAATACGCACTTCCTGGATTGTCCTGGAGACCACCTCATGACATCATATGGGAGCAGATTGAATATGCAGATGCACTAAAACATATGTGTGTGTATAAAACATCACACAACTCCAGATGGGGGACAGAGGAATTGGTTACGTAACAAATCGTATTATTATTAACACTTGTCTGATTGTTATGTGTGTGTGTGCCTGGCTGGGTGTTATCTAAGCTGTCCTTCATCCACTGTCAACCAGCAAACAACACAAAAACAATCATTCGTGAAGACACTGTGCTCAAATAACTCAACACTGTACTTGTATGAACCATTGAAGCTCTTTGAAAAGGTGACGTCTCACTGATAACTAAAACCAAACTAGATTTTCCCAATGCAACACGGGTTAAATCTTTGTTTATGTCACGTTTCTCTTTCATGTGGACACTCATCTGCTTCAAAGCTTTGGCCCGGACCCTCACTGCAGGTGAAAGTGGAAACTGTGATGCAACTCCTGAAATGACACCCGCTTTTTTAAAACCTACTCACCCACCCACCCAGCTCGTCTATGCGGTCAGACGTGCACCCAGGATTCAAATTTACAACATTTAATAAGATAAGAGGGTCCCGTGGGTAAACTGCCTCTCCAGCTACAGTAGAAGCACAATGCACTGGGAGAGGATTAGGCAGTTAAACAGCCAGGAGCAGTGCATCTATCATGAGTCTGGAGAACCACAGTAGGCCATTGTGCTGTGCAATGCGATAGTGGATATAAACTCTCCTGTGATGGGTATCTGCATAAAAAACATGAAATATAGTGATTTAGACATAAGAAATACAGTATGTGCTTACAGGGGTAAACAGGCTCCTCGGTGTTGTGGTCTATATGCTTTTCAATTCACTAAAAGTAAAAGCCGTGTGCATTTCACAACAAAAATAAGGGTCAGTCGTTAACTATAGTTTTACTGTAACAAGTAACAACAACCGTGAAACTAAAATTAGCTAATAGGTGGACGGGCATCTGGTGTTATATCCAATATGTGAAAAGTGGTATGAATTAATGTGTTTTAGTGTCAGTAATTATTGCTAGTAAAGTTCTAATACAACTTAATTTGTCTTCATTATATTATGCAGGACCTCAGAGGTAAGTAAGTAAGCCTTTATTTATGGGTCAATGACTATAAATGGCTATGAATATAAAAAATATTAGTTTCTATTAAACTTTTTCAAATATTTACAGTGTCAGATGCATAAATCTATGTTTAACATTTATATTAAGCATTTTTAGTGTAAAATGTCATAAAATCATAAAATGTCATAAAAATGTCATATGGTGTGACCAAAAATAACCTTAAAATTGTTTTATTTTCTAAAACATGGTTGGGATATTAATCTAAGTTCTGAGTAATATGAAGTGTATAGAAACAAACTGTTGCATTTCTTTAGATTTTTAATGCATATTGATATTTTCTTTTGCTCCAATATGACAGTTTCCTGCTTGTGTTTAATGAACAAACTACAACCCTGCAAAATGCATCAAAGGAAGAAAAATGCCCAAAGAACCATTCACCCAAGTCACTTTGTCTGTTATTAAAGTTCCAGCCATAGAATTACTGCTATTATTAGTCGCACCATATGATGCAGAGATCAGCATTTGATAAAACTAGTCTCAGTTTAGTGATGTTCCATAGCTGATAAAAACAGTTTTAACCACTTGGCTGCAGAGACGCTCCAAAGACACTGATTTGTCCAACAGCTCCAAGATTTCTGGACTGGACTGAGGAAGGTATAAAACATGGGTCATATCCTTATTATGTTATTCAGATAACAATGGCTGTAAATTAGAATGATTATGTTAAAAGTGCACATGGATCTTATTGCTTTCCCTGAAATATTCCAGGTTTTTCAAGATGTGTGTAAACTGAAGAAGCAGCTTGGATGAGCGGCAAAACGTGTTCAACCGAATGAACTCATGTCCAGTTGACAAATTGAACTCTCTCCTTTGCCAAGGTTTTTCAAGGTCTTAAGATGAAAATAGCTGCACCCACAATCACCTTTGAGATGTTACAGACCATTTGCACCATATGTGGCAGCAAATGTGGCAGAAGAGCTTCCAGAGGAAACAATCCAAGACCTTCCAGAGGGAATACTATGAGGGAATGACTCATTTCATCACCAACCAAATCAAGACTTAGACTTAGATAAACTTTATTGATCCACAAGGGATTCAACAGAGCGGAGTAAGAGTGAGGCCTTTCCTGTTGTGGTCACCTGCCCTAAAACAGACTCTACCTGACCAGTCCTCCTGTTAAACTGAACTGAGGCCTTTGACTAAGACATAAAGGCAACTGAGAAGTGCAGTGTAAATGTTGCTGCAGCAAAACTTGAATTTCCCTCGGGTACAATCACTTATCTCTCATTCTTTCTCTCGTTTTCTCTCCATAATGGCAGCAGATGTAAAACTATAATTGTCTGACTGTTAAAATAAGGGCATCCGGTGTAATATCCGAAGCAAGTTAGAATCGAGGCTTAAAACCCTTCATGTAATGCATTTAGCAGATGTGAGTAACGTCCCCTGTGATGGATGTCTGCGTAGGGAAATACAGTACGGTGATAGAGCTGAGATAGACATGCTCAGGAGGTCAAGCTTCTCCCCGGTGTAATTACAGCAGAGCCAACACAAAGGGCATTGTTATTGAACATGTATAAAGCTGCATATTACCAGCGCAACACAGCTGTTTCTATCAGCCAACAGAGAAGACACAGGGCGGGCATCAATTTAGCCGACTTATCTAAAGTCTCTAATTACTTGGTTTATTTGATAAACAGAACAAGGACAATCCTTAAACGATTCTGCCAGATCCAAAGGGGATTAATTTCTCACTCCTTGAAAAACAAATCGCTGGTAGAATCCCTTATTTCAGTCTTTAATCATGCATTAATTAGGAGCAATAGGGGCACCAGTTACACTTGGCATTTGCAGAGATTGGAGGAGAAAAAAGCGCCCGCATTAGCCTCTCTGGAGGAGGCACAGACACAAAGAAGCCACAATCAGCGTTAGCAGCAGGAGCAGAGAGAGAGAGGCAGGAGACAGGAGCTCAAACTGGGCTCAGACATAACCAACACAGAGCTCCACTCACACACACAGCGTCAGTGGGGTTACACAGGAAAACTGCTTCATTTAAGGGATTTTCAAGGTCATTAGTGAATATTTATTAAGCATGGATGGAGTCTGACTGAGAATGAAGACACATACCTGAGAGGAGACAGCTGAGATCAAACTGTGACAATTAAACCACAGATTAATGTTCAGTATAATGAGAATCCGGATTGACTTTCTACAGATGCTGTTTTTTATTTATAATGAATTGAATTTGTGAAATAATAGATGTTGAAATGTATGCAAGAGCTTTTCATATAACTTAACAAGCAGAAAAGATTAAAAGAAAATCATGTTTTTACAGCAACATTAACATCTGTCACAGGACTACAAATGAAACTAACTAATTTCTAACCAATTTTGACATATTTGCAGAAATGTTCATTAATAGGCACTGTGCTTGATATAAATACATACACAAATAAATATCACTCAAGAGCTAAATAAAAAAAAGTATTCCTTAAACTAGCCTAAATTAAGATGGATCATCACCGCGGCAGCAGAACCATTAGCTTCTTCAGCCTGTCCACTAATTGCATCTCGTTCGTGTGTGGTATGGGGCTGAATGATGTGGGGAAAAATAGGCGATTCTTTTGTGATTACAATTTATGTGTTAATAAAAGGATTCTGTCCAAAGTTCACGGTTTAAACATGTCCAGAAAATTTGACAATTTTGAAAAAACATTGAAATACGAACTGACAAACTTCAATTTCTACAAGAATCACATTTCAAAACATTTGTACAGATCTAGTTAGAAGTTTTTTAAGCAGAATGAGACAGGATGTTTTGTTGTTTATGGAGAAATTTGGGGTTATTCAAAAAAATTTGCGATTTGCTAATTGTCTAATCTTTGCAGCCCTATTTTTGTGTGCTTAATACTTTGACTCTAAAACTCACCCATCCATAAGTCCTCATACCTACGTCTAAGATTCAAACCATTTCAAGCTCAATGGACCGGAAGTTCCCATACAATAAAATGTGTTTTGAAACCGTCCTCCTCCCTTTTTATCCTTGTGTTCCCTCCATCACCGTGCTCCGAATAAAGAGGTAGCTTCTCAGGCAATCTTGGCCTTGTTTGTTTAAGGTAATTACAGCTTGTCCTCCCATCCAGCCGGCCCAGACGATGCATGAAAATTACCATTTGCCGACTTCAATCAGAGCAAAGAAGAAGACGGAGAAGCCAGGCCTGAGAGAAGAGAGGGGGGGGGATAGCGAGGGTGGAGGAGGGGGGAGGAGGGGTGTGCGTTGGGGGCATGACAAGAAAGGGCACAGTCTCTCGTTAATTAGCTGGAGTTGCTAATCAGTTTAATAAGGCTGAAGTTGATGGTAAGAGGTCCCCTTTGGCCCAAGCAGTGCTAAGCTTAGCTCCGTTCAGGGCCCCAGCTCCACTCTCTCCACCAAGTAAACATGCAGAGTCTATGGGCTTATTGTGTCTTTGGCTTGTAAAGAGGCCATTTTACAAGTCTGCCCAATCATTGTCATTCTTTTGCCATTAGAATTAGTCCTGTTTTCCTTAAGTCCGGTAAGGTTTTGCAGGGGTGGAATCAATCATTGACTTCCTTGTGTCACTTCAGAGAATTCCATACTATTCCCTCTTAAGGTCAGGTACAGTTTATTGTTCTCGTAGGGAAATCTGTCCTCTGCAGCTGACCCATCCTTCAATGCCACCGCACTGGTACAACCTGACAGGACAGTGCCACGCCCAGTGATCTACCTGGAGATCTAGAGCGAGGCCTGGTCAGGAGTTGATGTGTAGTATCTGGAGTTTTTTATCAATCTGGGATGGCTCTATGCAAAAGCACTTGATACCTAACAGGGTGTATTTCAATCTGGAGAGTCACAACAGCAGAAAAATCTAACTTTTGTTACGTCAAGTTGCGTCACAATGTTTGTTTTGGTTTAGGAGCTTAGCCTTTGCTGTGTGGCCCACCAGAGTTCGGCCCTATCGCACCAGCAGGACCCTTTTTTGAGTGATTGCAACACTTTACAAAGGCTATTTTCAAACTGGGACGCAAATTTCATAGCGTGTTTCTACATTAGCAACATATGGGCGCTAATTAAATGGAGGTCTCTTTCAGATGAGTTCAGTGTGAGGTGCTCAGAGGCCAAACGCACAAAAAGACTATAATTCACAGATTGAATACAGCTTTGATAGTATTCAGCCTTTTACCACTGGAGCTGTGCACATGTCTGGCTCTTTTTCACTCTTTTCTTCTTTAATGGCAAATCTCATTATGTGCGATATCTCTATGTAATGAACCATGAGGAACAATGGAGCCCAACGCAGCACAGAGGAGGTATTTAGGACCTGTCTGTCCAGAAGAGGTCACTGTGAATTCACAGGGACTTTGGATGAAAGAAGTTAAATAGTTTTTACATTAATCAAAAGACAATAACTGAGACAGCAACTTAGATCATAGAGTACGGCTTCAGAGAACTACCATAATACATGAATGGTTCAAACCATGAGGTGGCAAAAATGTCTGTGAATAGAAAGATTAGTTGTGTCCACAGTGATCTACGGTCATTTCTTTCGCTGCATATTTAATTAAACGTATCTATTTTGTATTCATCCCATTAACTGTGGGTGTTTCATTGCTCAAAAATACTTCATAACACCTATCACCTATCCTCAAATCTACCACATAATTTGGCCTGGTGGTGTTGCCTAATTGTTTCCATGGATTTGGACACTTTTAAAGGTCCTATATCACGCAAAATTGATTCTTGCAAGCTTTAAGCCATGTTATAATTGTAACCCCCTCACAAACATACTGTACCTAGAGTTGTATTTTGTTTCATTTACATATTTTTGAGTAATTCTACATTATAAATCTGCTTGCTCCAAACCTCAAAATGCTCCATTCCAATTTATGATGTCTTGAAGTGATAGTTTTCAAGTTAACAGCTCCTTTTACCTTTTAGTTCAGTAGAGATGGGCAATTCCAGAGCCGAAATCATCCAAATGATTCTAGTGAAGGTGAGTGGAGTTTAACAACACAATGGTGCACTTCCTGTCTTACCACATGACATCACAAGGTGGAACAAAGTGTTTTCTGTTTGAGAAAAGAATTCTAAATATGCAGGATTTGTGTGTTAAACGTGTGAGTGAAACAAAACACAACTCCAAGTATGTTTGTGATGAGGAAACAACATTATACTTAAAAATAGTGTAATACGGACCCATTAATACCACATCAAATCAGCTAAAGCAATAATATATCTGCGGATACAAGCAAAAACATTACACAGTGCACTTTTAACTGGAAAACTGTGTCTAATGTGCGTGGAAGTGTAGCTAAAAAAAGACACAGGAAGAGCATGCAAACTCAACACAGAAAGCCCTGCACCTGGCTTGGGAATGAAACCCCAGACCTTATTGCTGTGAGGCAGGAATGCAAACCACTCACCAAAAAAAACAGAAGTTAAGATGTGGTATTTTACTGTAAATGAACAAATAAACTGATATTCTAAAACATTAAATCGCCAATGTAGTTCACAGCGAAGTCTCTCCAATAATCCTAACGATGTACATTGTTCCTGTCCAGTAATACAACACTAACAGTTCTATTCTGCAAGAGTAAAAACAAGTCGGTGCCTTCGGGGCCTGTAGTTTCCATCTGGAGTTTACTCAGAGGAGAGAGTTCGAGATAAGACCGGCCCACATCACCACAGCGCTAATGATCTCCGCTGTTACAAACCAAAAACACAGGGAAGCCGATAGAGAGGAGCCACACAATTTAAGCCCTGTTAAGTGGCCCATTGTTATTCAAATGATAAATTATGCTTGGCACAGCTTTTAGACTCACTTTGACAAAGCGTTGCTATTGTTTGTGCAGAGATGAGGTTTTAAGAGCAGGAAAAGAGGGAATTACTCTGGGAGGGTTTGGGGTTCCTGGGGGCTTGGACTCAAATTGGTTCGGTGCTCATCAAGGCCTGCCCTGAGTCTCCAACATGGCGGCATTACCACTTATTACAAAGGACTAAAGTACTACTACTACAACTGTGCGAGGAGCAAACAGCAGCTTAAAGGAAGTCGTCAACAACAGGCTCAAGAAGTTCAAAGCTAGTCAAACAACGCTATGGCTTACTCCTCATGGTAAAAGGCACGGTTGTTGTTTTTAACACAAAAAGTGATATTTTAACTATTTGAACGTTAAATGGGGGTTTGAGTTGGAGTTATTTGTCAGAGTTGATATGATTAAAGTTAATTCAACTTCCCTTAGTGTTAATTTGGCACCTCCCACCCACCAAACTCAAACTCCCGCAAGAGAAGATGAGTTTGAACCAGTTTTGTACCTAATTTCATCTTAAATTAACTAAAATAAAGTGTAAAAATAAATCATCTCTGTGTGTTTCGCTAAATCAGGATAAAACTACAAAGTGTTATCTGTTTGTTCTTAATTAATATTAATATAAGTCTTAATTTCAGGGTTAAACAGGAAATTTGGTCCAGTTGTTATTTAATTAACATTTCCAAAAATGTTAAATTAACTCTAGAACAGATTGGACTAATAATAATAATAATACATTTTATTTATTAGGCGCCTTTCTGGACACCCAAGGGCGCCTTACAACAACATAAACTCATATAAACCCTGATAAAATGTTAAAACTGATTCTGTGAGAGTCAGTTTTAACACTGTAGGGTAAAACTCACTTGATTACAATGTTAGATTTCATAGAGATCATTCACTATTTTTCATTAAAATTGTTTATATGCACACACATCTTCAGATCACTGTGTTACCTTTTATTATTAAAGACTAAATACAACACTAAATACAATACGAAATACAATCAATCAACTAAATACTGTCCCACTTTAACTGTAGCTTTTAACTGTATGTTTTAATCATATTTAATTTGTTTATGTTGTTGTAAGGTGACCTTGGGTGTCCAGAAAGGCGCCTACTAAATAAAATGCATTATTTTTATTATTGTTTTGAAAATGCTATATTTGCCTAAACAATTTATTAACACTAAATCCCTTCTCCCTTTGCTCTCTGTGCCAAGTCACTCCCCCTTCAGAGCACTATCAACACAACCCAATAAGCACTGATGAAACTACTGCACATCGCGCCAGATTTGTGAAGTTGCATCATGCTTTTGTACATTTACGGACAATTTACGGTAAGGAGAACGGGTGACGTCGGCTTGTAGGTTGAGTTTTGGACAGGATTGTAACACTAACCATAAGGAGGGTTCGAATTGAGATTGAGATGACATATGAAAGCTCTTCTGGCGTGTTTTTTCAAAGAGGGAATAACGTTACAACAGGCTTGTATTACTTAAGCTACAGAAAATGAGTGTTAGAAGACCTGAGCCATGACTTAAACCTGCACTGGCCAGTCCCAAGTCTTTCTCCAGCATAAATCAAGGTAAAGTTAATGCCACCATTAAATTCATTTGCTCAGTGAAATCCCCTCTGGCTGCTGGTACAACAGACTCTGGGGATTCAAGGCTAAAAAAACTGGATTCAGGTTAAGTAACAGGGCCAAAGGGGCTGTCCAAAAAGAAATAGAAATTTGCCAAGCTGAAAATGTACTTCTTACATAATTCATATTCTTTTTCTTATTTGATTTTATTTTTTACAATTGCGAGTAACTAAAGTATAATTGTGTATTATTGTAAACTATAAAGCCCCTTACAGCGCCCTGACTAAACTAGCTCTAATCCCGGGAGAACGAGATAAATTCAAGCTCTTTTAGCCCTACTTTCAGAATTGAGAGTGACTTCCAGGGAGTAGACAAAATATCTCACTTTTGAAATCCTTGAGCCACTTATTCTGTAAAGTTCAGCCATCTTAAAGGTGCTGTACCTGATTTTTACTGTCTTAAAGGTCCCATATTACACTGTAAACCCAAATAAGTCCAGAACCCAAAATAATTGAGGCAGTCGATTATATTATTTTAAGTTAATGAACTTAAAAGTCACAATCTTACAGAAAAGGTTGGATGGACTGGTGCTTGTACCTTTTGAAAACTGATGAATTAAAAGTGTTTATTTAGCTCAACTCAAATATTTGCAGTTAATATGACTCATAGTTTTCTGTTAAGGCAACTCAATTATTTTCATTTTTTATGACTTAAAACTGGGAGTTTTCAAACCACTGGAATAAGTTGACTTATTTGGTGAAGCGCTCTGAAATTGTATTGTATTTTCACCTATTTGAAACAATAGAAATAACAGGAGTTTATCATTCTCAGTGATTAATTACTTAAATCTACTAAGTTGTACCTCATCTATGTTTTTAAGTTACGCTCACTTATGCACACAACCACACTTTAAATCAAAAAATAAAAAAATAAAAAATTACTCAAAAAGAAGAACATGTTACAGCAACTTCACATAATTAAGTTAGCAGAACTATTTCTAAAACTTTGAGTATACACGACTTAATCTATTTAATTACTTTGAATGTTTGGGGTTTACAGTGTCCACAAAATTGACTCTTGTGAGCTTTACTCTGTTAGAATGTTGTTACCTGCTCAAAAACAGACCCACAGCTGTGTTTTGTCTCATTCAAACATTCTTTCTTATCAATCTGTTTACATCTCCAAAGCTCAAAATGTTCTGTTCCACCTCATGATGTGATGTGGTGGTAGTTTACAGTGAAGTTAACAGCTACTGTTTACCTTCTGTTTAGTAGAGACTGGCAATTGGCTAATGCGCACTTCCTGATTATCGGACATTGAAACACTTCCTTATTAGAAGCAGACAGCACACTTATTATTTTGAACTCATGAGCTGCTTATATGAAATATCTGCAAGACAAATTTGGTTTAAATATTCTGACTTATGTTGTTTCCTCAAACCTACCTGAATGTGAGTTTTGTTTCGTTCACACATGTTTCACACACAAATCCTGCATAATTATCAATCAAACTTTATTTATAGAGCACTTTTCATACAAAAAAATACAACACAAAGCGCTTTTATTAGAGTTCTTCTCTCGAACAGAAACACTTCTTTCCACCTTGTCATGTGGTAATACAGGAAGTGCTCCAATGTGCTTTTAAGCTCCTTACACCTTCATTTGGATCATTGGATCATTTCAGCCCTGGAACTACCCATCTCTACTGAACTAAAGGTAAACGGCAAAATTTGTTAACATGAAAACTACCACTACATGACATCATAAATTAGTATATATAAGTATTTTGAGCTTTAGAGCCAAACTAATGAACTATGATCATTCAAACATGTATGAATGAAACAAAACGACTCTAGATATGGTTTTGAGGAGGTCACAACGCTCTCAAGACTGAATTTTTGTGCAATATAGGACCTTTAAATACAGTGTTTTGTCTTTCTATACAGGTGCATTGCCACAGTTAAACCTCCCTGTATTTGCTTTCTTTTTACTCATCATTTATTCTCTTGTGTGCACTGTTTTCTGTTTACAGTACACTCCATCTTTATATTCATGCAGTGTGTCTCCAGCAGGTGTATCTTTAATATTAACAACAGTCCTCCAGAAGCACATTCCAGTCACACTCTGCCTCTTTGAGCTCTGACCACGTCCAGCCATATCTGGCCCAGGTGAGGATGTCATTACCTCTGCAGGGAGTGTTAATGCTTCCATAAAGAAACATGAAATATTCATTAAAGTGCTTAATAATTCATTGAGATTAAATGTGGTTTGCAGAGAGCGTATGAATGCATGATGGAGCCGGCTCAGCACATTCTAGTTCACAAATGTTTTTATGAATTTTATGCTCCCATAATCGTAAAGATAGCAATGGGAAAAATTAATTGAAAGCTAATTTTCATTTTTGTTCTATATGCTGCGCTAAATGATAAAATAGACACTTTCTAAGCACTTTTTGACCAAGAAACAATTAAAGGAAGTGCCATGCCGCGCTACACTTTTAATTGTGATGAGTTTAGGGGTTTTTGTAGAAATGTTGTGACCTAATTTACAGTTTGGAAAAGGTGTCATACCATAAATGAAAACCAAGGTCTAGAAATATAGTAATTGGTAGGGAAAAGTGTAAAAGACAAGACCTGTAATATGTATAATGTGTAATATGAGGAGTAAACTAAACAAAGGGGTGAAGAGGTTCTGTCTTTGGGGTTAGAAAGAATTAGTAGATCAGAAGAAGTGTTTATAATAATACATTTTATTTACATAGTGCTTTTCTAAATAGTCAAACATGCTGAACATTATGTTGTATCATGTTGGACATTATGGACCATATAACATGCATTAGCCTTGCGTGAATCTTTTGGGGTTGCTGCTGTGTTGTCATTAAAGCGGTGATGGTGGTGGAGTGGCGAGCACACACCTCACAGCAACAAGGTTCTGGGTTAAATCCCTGGGTTTTCTTTTCTGTGCAGAGTTTGCATGTTTGTGTGGCTTTCCTCAGGGCACTCCTGTTTCCATCATCAACCCAAAACATGCACAATAGGTAAAATCCTCCATCTAAAGTAGTCTGGACCAAGCCGAGCTCAGGAGAGATGGGTCAAATGCAGTAGACAATATTTCCTACAAGTACAAGAAAGTACAAGCACCTTACCTATCCCATCTATCCCAAATGACACCTCAAACAGACAGGAAAAGTGTCTTGCTGTGTCTTGTTCTCCTCTCCACAACGTTGCATACATATCTATTTTGTAATCCTTTTGTGTTGACTCCATCTTGTCCGAACCTTGAGCCAGTACGTGACACTTGCCCAAGGGCACAACAAAAGCGAAGAGGCTGCAGAAAGAACCACACAACAAACAAAACAGCGTCTGCCAACGGAGCTATTTAAAGTAATATATTACGCAAAATTGACTCTTGTGAGCTTTAAGAAATGTTATAATGTTGTTACCTCATCAAAAACATACCTGGAGTTGTGTTTTGTTTCTTTTACACATGTTTTAATAATCTTTTATTATTGTACTGTATTCTTTATAACTGTATGTCTCCAAAGCACAAAATGCCCTGATCTAATTTTCAAGTTGACAGCTTCCTTTTACATTTGTTCAGTACAGATAGGAAATTCCAGGGCTGAAATGATTCAAATGACTCTAGTGAAGGTGTTTGGAGTTTAAAAACACAGTGGAGCACTTCTTGTATTACCACATGACAGAGAACTCAGCCTAAATATGCAGGGTGTGTGTGTTAAACGTGTGTGAGTGAAACAAAACACAACTCCAGGTATGTTTTTGATCAGGAAACATTATAACATCAGAAAATAGTGTAATATTGGCCTTTTAAGTATCCAAGGGTTTCAGAATGATGAAATACGATGTTGTTGCCACAGCGATTAACAAGTTAAAACAAAACATAATGAGGCATGATGATTATATTAGACGTCAAACTGATTCACGCAGGTACAAAAGTGATACTGCTAAATGAATGCTAAAGTGTAAATTCCCGTCTAAATGTCAAATGTAATGCACCGCACTCAAAGATGAAACCAAAAATGCTAATTACGATTTAATTTCTCCTCTTTATTTTGTTGTGCTCTGAAGCGACGTGGGTTTGTCAGCGCGATGGTGACATTTTAGTTCATTCAAAGACCTGCTTTATCCTGGCACGCTGCAGACCTCTATCCGATGTTTCGCAGTTTTAATGAGTCTAATCACTGCTCTTCAAAAAGGCCACTGGGTTATTTAATGGTTTGTGTTTGTCAAGATGCACAAAACGATCAGACAAAGAACAGCCCATTTACCCAGTGATTAGGCCTGTCACGACTGATAATTAGCGGGAGAAGTGAGGCGTCTTTAAAGACAAAATGGATGTGTCAGTGTGCGGTGAGGGAATGAGTTTGACAGTGTTTGGAGAGCGCTTGGCTGCCGGTAACAATAAGAGACACATCTACATGCTGTTTGTTTTTACCACGAGTTGAGGAAACTTGTCCAATGGCACAAGGATAGTATGAAATGGTGATCTTTTAACTTTATATTTAGCAGGGTGACTGTGGTTTGCGTGCTCTTCCACCAATCAGCTGAACAGAATTGTTGTGTCCTGACCATAGACCATGTGTGACCGTGTACCAAACAGGAAGTGCTCCAGGAGGCTCTTCCAACTCCTTCTCTCCCCTTTTCCCATTGACTTACATTGGGATCTTATCGCCTCTCTCTGTACCTGCTGCTGTGGCCTTGTCATTTTGGTCTTAAATTGTTCGTATGAACCCGTGACACATGATCCTGAATTTTTCATTTCTCGATCTTGTTCCTAAATCAAGATATGAACATAAATAACGGACCAATGAGACGCCTTCATTCCTCAAGGTCGCTGCCGCCGAGCGTTAACAACAGGTTTGACTGACAAATAGCGCTCTGATTATGGGAAGTGTTCCCTGTTTAAAATCTATATCACCCCATTCTGTACTTGTGGTCAGATTATAAGAAATTAAGTTTGCAGAGGTTAAAGGTCGCCTACAGTAACGCCTTGAGAATGTTCCTTCGAGTCCCTAGGTGGCACAGAGCGAGTCAATTGTTTGTATCCACAAGTTTACCAGCTCGCAAGGCACTTTTAAGACATCTAATGTTTAATTTTAAGTCTCAGAAAACCAAGTAATGACAGCTTTAGTCAGCGCTCTGAAAAGCTGCTATAGATTTTGTATCTAAACTGAGGCGGCATTGGTGTAATAGTTTGTATCTCTTATAATGTACACATTTTGTATCTGCACTCTTCTATACTTTTATACTTTTCTTTTATTGTGTGTGAATTGGACTATTTGTCTGGAATAAAGTTATATAATAATAATATAAGATATAATACAATACAAACGTTAAGACATCTAATAAAAAACACTCAAAGATCCGAGTTCTACCAAATATATCTAATAAACTATGTATATTACTTACTGTAAAATGATTACAGGTTATACAATATAAAATAATTTGTACTAGTCTAGACGAAAAAAATGCATTCATTAAAAATAGGTGAGCTCAGCAGCTTTAAGAATAACAAATGTTATGGGAAATAATGTTTGTATACATTTTAGAACAATGCTTTGTTAATGGTTCCTTTGTGTTAAATGACAATAATCTTTTGTTTTGTTCCCAGCCTCTATTCTGCTTAATCATAACTATGGGGCATTGGTGTAATTAGGCATCATCTGTTGATGCTTTCTAAGTATTTAGGGTGTGTAAGGATGTGCCTGCGACTTTTTTATTTCTTTTGAAACATGATTTACAGAGATATACCTTAAAACATGCATGTAATGTATATATTAAGCCCTTATAATGTAACCTGTTAAAGCACTGGTTCAAATCTATATTTATTAAATACACTAGATGATCCCCTTTTAAGATAAATTTTCCTTAACTGTCCATACCTCACATCTTCTTTCTGGTCCATATAAACTGTTTTAATCTGTTTTATCATTTTCATCTCTGATTTGTGTGTTAGTTAATCCCCCTGTGCGTCTGATTGCACCACATGATATCAGCCATGTCTTTTCATACAGACACATGTTCTTTCACACCACTGCAGCTCTATAAACCTTTAATAGGATTGTTGATGTTTGGATATTTTGCCCTCGACGCTAAACAACAAACACTTTTCTCCAACATGTGCCCAGAGGAGTGAGCCACTTTCTCAGCTGTGCTCCTCAGGTCGGGGCTAAGACTGGCCTGGAGTAACAGACTGAAGCAGAGAAGAGCAACTCCACGAGACGAGAGGGGAGCGGGATTTTCTGAGCTTAAAAATCACAATCACGCCAGCTCAAGGCACTATCCTGTGTTCAAAGAGATTATTAAAGTGAGATGATACTGATAGAAGCTTGTCATGTTTGCGGATATGAAGCTAGAAGGACGCTAAAAGCTTTGTTAGGGTTATAAAGGAGGTAATTATAGCAATTTATGGGCAAATTGAGTATATATAGGGTATATGGTGAAATTTGAAACATTAGTATGAGATAGGTAAAGGTAAATGAGTAAAGGTAAACCAGAGGAGTACTAAGTTTAAATATTTTTTTTACAAAGACCTTTTACATTATACATTATACGGGTTCTCCTCTAGAAGAGCTGTAGTGCGCCTTTAAGTAACAATATGCTTTAGTAAAATATTTGCAGATTTCCATAGAAACTGTCCTCAAAACTGCACTATTAATCCAGTTTGAGGTGTCCTTTAAAAGTAAAGACAGTGTTTCCTCGTGTGTTTGTTTACGCAGACAGCGCGAGGTGAAGCTGCAGATTAGCGATACTGACTCTACTTCCTGTGGACTTTATATCTTTTATGCTTTTAAAAATCATACATCTGAAGTATTGAACCACATTTCACAAATAATAATAACACAGTTTTGACTTGTATCTAAACTCGAAGTGCAGAACTCTGATGATTTGAACACTTAAGAGTCTCAGAGCGAGTGGTTTTATTGCAGACAGGAAACAGCTGACGCGATCACGCTCACAACTTTATATCCTGTGGTCTGCAGACAGATCTTGAGGTCTTTGCGATCGGAGATTTTAAGTCTCATAAGATTATCCTGTAGTGTGTGGTGGCCTTTACTGGCAAAAGCTTAATGTTTGAAATGTGACAAAATGTAAACAACACAACATTATAAATCCGATTTTTATGTTGAAACAGGTACATAGAACTTGAGAGTTTTGTTCATTTTTGATTAAATACTTTTTGTAGTACTTACAATACTTCTAGACAACGAGACTCAACATCTGGCTGTTATTGGATAGAGCAGTAAGCAGTGAGATGAGGGTGAAAAACCACAAACATTCAGGAAATTGTCAGAGCCATTTTCATAGAACAAACGTCGCAAAGTAACTGAACCCGTGATCATTAGACTAGACACAAAATTGGGTCCACAAGAATGAAAATTACACAGATCCATTCACAATTTTGGCCTTAATTTTTTGCTTTTTTAATGATAACTATCCTCATCTGGCTAAGGAGCAGTATAAACCACTCTGAACAAGAGGTGTGCAAAAATATGTGATTCCCAGCCCTATAATGAACTTTGAAACCTGTAAAAAAAAAAGCTGTTGAAGACTTCTCCATAACTCCAGAAAGGCCCTAAACCATCTCCTCACATTATTAAAGCATCTGTTGTCTTCGCTTCACGTTTAGATATATTTTTCACAACCGTCATCAAAGTGCAGAAATCCCACGCTGGTCTTTTCACGTGCTTGATGCAGTTTCAAGTCTTGTTTCATTATAAAGACAATTAATAGTTTAATTAGCAGCAATTCTCAGCAAGAGACGGCCCGTGATTAGGTTGAATGTGAATGATACAAAATGCTCCACGTGTTTTACAATCAGGTGACTTAAAAACATAATTAAACTTTTACTGCTGAGGTTTGGGTAATTTTTATCCCCACACAGATTCGACCTACACGCCGCCGCGTCCAAATATGTGCAATGCAAACAACTTAGCTGGATTAATTTTAATTCCTATTACCTTGAAGCCAAGCAATCATTTTTATAGTTAGGGGAAAATAAGTGAGGTTTATGAATAAAAGCAATTATCGGGTCCACTTTTTCTGTAGCGTCCTTCCTTTTTGTAATTAAAACAGAATCTGACATCCACAAAGTGGAAATGGGTGGGAGAAAGAATGCACTATATAGACTAGATCAAAAGAGATTCAAGTGCTAGAAAAAACACTGGTTTGAAACAAAAGTAAGCGAAATCTGTGGACTATACTGTAAACTCTCGTTTTGGGTTAGAGGATCACTGGGTCACAGACAAATTAAGGAGATAGAAAGTAGATTTGAATGCAAAGTTTACTAATTAAGAACATATTTTCTTTGAAACATTTTGCCTTGTGACTGCCATCTGTTGTAACCAGAATATATGACTCCATAGTCGGGAATTGAGCCCTGACATTCCTTATTAAACAGTAGTATATAATATTAAATGGGGTATTATGCAAAATCAACTTCAGAGTAATAGTTTATTCTACCATGTTATAACGTATAATCTAGTGATCACTCCCACGCACTATTTCAACCTCCTTATGGTTAGCAGCATCCAAGATTCAGCTGATAAGCCTACGTCACCCGTGCTCCCACACAGCCTTTTTCCATAAATACACAAACGCATGATGCAAAATAATACACACAGTTTCATCAGCAGGATGCACACTGATTGTACTGCGATAGCGCTCTGAAGGGGGAATGATTTAGCGCAGAGAGCAAAGAGAAAGAAGACTTAAAAGTGTCAAAAATGTCAATGAAAACTATTAAAAATGTGAATTGTTTAGGCGAACATAGCATTTTTATAACAATAACAGCTAAAATACTGATCTAAATATGTTATCTGTCAGCAATTAATACCCTAGAAGCATAATACCCCCTCTATAGAGTTAATTACTTAATGAATTAATCACATATAAATATTAAATCATAAAACTAGTCTTGTCGTTATGTCTGTACTGTGGTTTTGTTGTATGTGCTGGTGTTGCAGAGGGGTTTCTTCTTTTTTCTCTGTGTACTGATTCCAAATACTTAGTATAGTTTCCAGATTCCAGATAGTTAGTTGTATAAAAAAAAAAAAACATTTATAGAGTTATATCAAAGGTAGTACTCAAGACCCACCTAATTCCAGACAGTTAGTTGTAAAAAAGAAATATAGTTATGTCACAGATCTCAAGACCCACCTGTTTAGCTTAGCTTTGTGAGGAGGTGCTTTGGGTTGCATTTTTTTGCATGAAAAGCGCTCTATAAATAAAGTTAGATTTATTTGTATTTATTTTATTTATTTATTTATAGCACTATCATGTGAACAACAAAATAAGAGTCCAAGATGCTCAAAAGGAGTAGGAAGAAGTTTTAAAACTTATAGAGTCCTACCCCACATATTTCATATACACTTTTTTAGTTCAATACATTTCCATATTTTCTTATCGCAAGACATTTTACATGAACATTGCCATTCTTAATACAAATTTAATTTCATAATCCATGATTTCAAACGTCAACTTCAGTGTATTTAATAAATATGTTTTCCTTGTAATTATGTTTGAAGTGGATTATATTTTTGCTTGTTTTGAGCTCCATATTTAGGGAGTTCCACAATTTAACGCCTGTTATTGATTGATTGATTGATTGATTGAATACCAAAGTTGTTCAAAAGTTGTTAAAAAAGCTTGAACAATGAATAATATATTTAAATAACCATGTCATTAACATTGACCTTGTACATGACATGTCTAATGCAACAAAACTAAATTTGTTTAGCTAATATAAGTAAACCAGGACTAAAAAAACAACAGACTCAACTTAACTAAGACAGTTAACCACCAATGCCTGTGCCTACTCATGAGAACATAGACTGTATAAAGAATTAGACTAAGGGAGCGTGATGTCGCCTATAGCGTTCGGCTCCAGTCAAATGAGGCTCATAAGGTAGCAGCTACAGGGGCAAATTTGGAGCAGGTTCTTTATTAGGAATAGGAATATTTACTGCCAAAATAGCAAAATAAAAACACCAGGATCATGTAGAGTGGGTTAATACAAACATTTTCAGACCAAAATGAGGAGTCTGACAGCAGCAGTTACAGAGAGAGGTGCGCCGTTTTTTCAGTACAAAGTGAATTAGAGCCAGAATCGCTGGAGCCGGAAGTGCCCTCATGCTCACTTCCTGTCTGGAACGAAGTATGAAAAGTATTATAAGTAATATTTCAAAGCTACGGCGGCTAGTGCGTTAGCTATGCCCATTTCTATATACTGTCTATGCATGAGAACCACTTATTCACCAGTAAAAATGCTGCGTATACTCTTTCCATGGAGTCAGTCTGTATTTCCTCAAGTAAAAAATTGGGTTATAAATTGCTGTAGATCAAAGCAGATCAAAGTGAGCATGAATACACTGGTTTAGAGGAGTTTAGAGTAGCTGAAGTAGCTCTTAGCACAATGAAAAACGAATGTAGGCTTCTAGTAAACAGCTAGAGCCTCTTGTTGGGCTCAAGACAATGGTGTATTTCTCTGCATGGGCCAAATCCTCACTCCCCTCCCCTCAGTTTACGGACCCTCGCAAACATTTTACAGCCAAATTTCATTTTCTCGCATAAATCCTATCGCACATTATCCTGTACATTGCATTAGGGACATAATCTCCCCTTTCTCTTCGGCAGCAGAAGAAAGAAGCGCCTTCGTGATTAACCCACTTTACAGCAATAAATAAACGCCTCATCCTGTAATGTACACCAGATTTAATTTGAAGGGGGAAAACGCTCAAATCACTGAAATGTAATGGAAAACAACACAATGAGACACCAATGGGCGCCTCAGGAATTAATTTGAATCTGTCAATTTCTCTCCCTCTTCTGCTTGTGTGGATGGCTTCCTCTTTGCTGGCTTAAATTTGTTTTTCCTTCAAAATGCACGAGGTGAACACAGTCGGTGGATAAACTATTACTGTATTAGAAGCACTTAAAGAGAGAAGAGCCCCACCAAGGCATTGCGGTGGTTACAATATAGTGCCAAGACTATATCTCTGTTATTGGTTTGCATTAAGGAGGAGATTTTTAGAGACTGTTTGTTTTACTAATGAATGATGTTGAATATCTAATTGTTTTAACTCCCCTTCCCTTGGCTGCTTCTTGTAAATAAGAATATGTTCTTAATGTTTTGCCTGGTAAAATAAAGGTTAAATAAATAAATAATATTAAAGTTTTTTGGAGACAAGTGGGTTTGCTGCATGTGCCCAGAGCTGACATATGTAGAGATAACCCCATTCACAATAAGGTTTTTCAAGGTACCAATAAAAGGAGCCATAAAAACACCTAAAACAAAAGCAACAATCTCTCTCTTCATGGAGACATGTGGGTGATAATGGCCCTTTAAAAGCATAGTTCAGGGGTAAATTTAAGATTAGGTATCAAAAATATGTGGATCCCAGTATATATAAAAACACGGTTTCCTTCACTTACCCCTCATGGCTGTAGTAAGCATCTTTGTTGAAATGATCACAAAGATACGAAATTGGTTAGTAAAATGTCAAAATATTGTCAGTTTGTACCAATACTTTCTTCATTAACTTGACATTTACCTAGAATATACATAAAAATAAACAATCCCTTCATCCTGAAGACAGACGAGCAAACACGTCCATACGATTCTTGTACTCCTACAAAAGTGTGTAAAGTCTTTGAGGCTTCACATGAATCCCATGTTGCTCTTGGTTTCCCATCTTTTCTTGGCCTCAAACCTGCAAAAAAACAAAAAACAATTAACAAATTTATGGAAATGTTTCATGATTTTTGATGTGCTTCTTTCACATCGGGCCAGTATCGCTTATGTATTTTGTAGTTTAAAAAGTACGGGCACTTTTGCTATATTTATGCATCCCCACCACAAACTTTTTTAACAATAGACAACAACTCATTCAGAACAACTCGTTTGCTAAAAATGATTCAAAAGTGCTACCAACATTTTACTGACCACATCCCAATGAAACACTTAAATGAGATTATCGAATGTTGATGTTCTGCTTTATCGTGTTTTGTAGAGAAACGGCATACCCCCAGGGCAGCTCCTTCTTCCTCTTCTGCGCGGCCTGCAAAGCTTCCTCTTCCTGTTTGCGTTTGGTGTAGTCACGGCAACCAGCGGCTTCGGTGATCTTCACGGCCAGCTGGAAACACACGAAAAGAGACCATCAGCGAGGAAAGCCACGCTACGGACCTGTCAGGACGACTTCATGTCAGTCCACAGTCTGTTTCATTAAGCTTTTAACACATATTATGGGACATTTGATCAAAACGGACAGAAATAGCCAACATTAATTATAATTGCGGTATTAACGCATGTCAGATATGTTAGTTCAATTTCATCATTCTGGACAGTGTGATTTTCTTAACTGGATTTGACCATTTTTGACAACTTTCCAGGATTTAAGCTGCACACTCAAACACACTGAAGGCCACAAGACAACTTCGGTACTAGAATCAGCTTTTATTTGCCAATTTCTTCACATATACTAGACAAACAATGCATGACATGGGGGTGCTAGACATGGATCGAACTGGAAGACAGGTAGCAGAGGAAGAAACAATGCAGCATAACATGAGATACGGGGGAAGAAAAAATGAGAACAGCCCCCAGACCATGCCCCTGTCAACCTTATTTGGCATAATATGGGACCAGTACACAAAAAAGCACATAATCAAAACACAGTACAAACTTTACGACTAGATATCCCACCGCGGATGATGGAGTTGTAAAATCAGACTTCAAATTTTATGATGTCTGGAGAAATTTTATTCAAAGCAATGCCAGCGGCACGGTGGCTCAGTGGCAACACTCAGGCCTCACAGCAAGAAGGTTGCGGTTCGATCCCCGGGTCGCCCGGGCCTTTCTGTGTGGAGTTTGCATGTTCTCCCCGTGTCTGGATGGGTTTCCTCCGGGCTCCGGTTTCCCCCATCAACCTAGCACCCCTATGAACTAACATCAAGGACCATGACATCCACCCTCCTGTGGACTCACCACTTGCAGAGGGGTTCATGGGGGGGGTCAGGTGCTATGAGGATTGGGCAGCAAGATGCCCCCGCGACCCAGCCGGATTAAGCGGGAGAAGATGGATGGCAATGATAAACACAGTTACGACAATAAAGGCTCCCTGTTTTGTAATAATAAGTGGAAAATTTATGAAGCAGTTGGTTCCTCTTTAGTTCAGAACACATTTCATTCACTTATTTGCCTCCCTTTGAGTTGGTCCTAAATCAGTACTATAGTCTTGGGTTAGACCTATTTTTAGACCTGGGTCTCTCAGTCACTCCTCCCCTCCCCGAATAGGCCAAACTCAGACCGGCAGAGCTTCTATCAGGTATGTTTTTTTTACTGATGCATAGAAAAAAGATAAGCTCACTAGACACTGTTCAGATGAAAATCAAACTTCTTTCATCTCAAAATCTGATTTCTGGAGTTGTTTGATGATTAAAATGACATGTAAACAGCAAAATTTGATGAGAAATCTGATTTAATTCTGATCATATTCTCTTAGGTTGCCCACATCAGATTTTGCAGTTTGCATATAATTTTAATCATCTGACAACTCCAGAAATCAGATTTTTGTGTGGATGTAAACATAGTCACCTTTGCACATTTATCCTCTCTGTTATTATTAGAAGTGTAAAAAAAAAAATGGATTCAGTGATATATCGTGATACTTCATTGATTCAAAATGCATCTGAATGTTTTTTTTTTATATTTTTCATAAAAATTTTAATTAGTTGCAAAGTTTGCTATTGTTCTCATGATTTAAAAAAGAAAAAACAAACAAAAAGGTTGACAATATTATTAGAAGTAAATCATCCATCATTTTACTATTGGGATATACTGTGATGTATTAAATCGTGACATGGATATCATGATATGTATCGTATCGTCAGACTCAGGGCAATGCACACCCCAAGTTATTATCTTTTTTGTTTTCTTTCATTTTTTCCACATAAACTACCATGTTGGACTATGAGCCCCTGTGATTGGTTAACCCACCTGTCAATCACACCAGTCTGCACTAAAAACGTGTCGTCTTCCCTAGCCAGGCTAATTTACAGTAACCATTTTTCCTATGCGCACAATTAAATTCATTACTATTATCTGCAGCTATAGTTAGTCCTTGTGCTAAGAAAGGTTATGGCTCTATTTATAATTAAGTTGGTTTAAATTAAAAGAAACACATTACAGCTTTTTAAAAAAGTGTGCATGTTTGGCTCAGAGGTCTATAATTTACTGTAAGATTGTTTTATTAAAATGACCTATTTCCCGTTGGTTTGAAGTCTTTTGTACACTGCCTTTTAGCGTCACCTCACATTGTTTTTATTTGTCATTACCTCTATTCCCCCTTGTTTAAAGTGCAAATGAAATAACTATGATAAACAATAGTCAGCATTTACTCCATAGCTGCATTTTCCACATGTTTCTTTGGTCGCTGGGGGATACAGCTCCACCCCTGTTAGCGCCGTACTCCAGGCAGTCCCTCGAATCAAAAGTGAACTGAATGACCGTGACAGCAAGGAGCAAACAGCGAAATCCCTCCGCCGACATGTGCACATTGTGAGGCAGAATAATCCCAATAACCCACATCACATCAACGCACAGGAAACAAAGGGAAAATCCTGCTCCCCCGCTCCACTCTCCAGATGAGGTTTACTACTGAGGCAATAAACAACTTCCATAAACAACTTGGAACTATTTCAGCCAACCATTCGGGTAATTCTGTGTAATATTGACATGGTGCAGACCTGAGGGGGAGGGGGAGGAGTTAAAGCGATGGAGGAATGTACCACCAGCAGCTTTAACATGAGAACAATTCAGCATCAACAATGTAACAATACACACAGTAAAGCGCATTGTAGACTACATGTTATATCATTCTACCACCACTAGATGGATTTACGAGCTACAGAAGTCTGGTTTAGTGCAGAAAAATAACAATATCTTACTAAATTAGACGATCAAGATTCAACTAAGTGAACATGCAATTGGGCCCAACAAAATTTATAAACAACATTTATATATATCTTTGTACAACTACACACAATATGCAAAAGTAATTCTAGGCTTCATCCACTAGATGGAGTCATGAGCAACTCAAGTTTGTCAATATGCTTAAAAAGGCACTTAATACTGAGATATAAAACAATATTGTCATTTTAAACTATAAAATAAACATAGCAAAACCAATAACTTAAAAAGACACGTAATACTGAGATATAAAACAATATTGTCATTTTAAACGAAATAAACGTAGCAAAACCAATAGCTTGAAAAGGCACTTAATACTGAGATATATTACAATATTTCTATTTTAAACTATCAAATAAACATAACAAAACCAGTATCTCCATTTCACACATTTTGTTATCATCGTTTATGTACTTGTCTAGTAAAGCATACACAAAAAACAGCAAAGTTACATTGTGTTGCTTTAATTGGTCCTAACATCATCACATTTATTGTCAATCCAACAAACAATTTGCAAAAGTTAATTTGTTTATTTTCTTCAGCCAATTAACAATCATTAATCATAATGCAATGATTAAACACAGAAATTCTGCATAACACAAAGTTATTCTACAGACCGAAGGGGTTTAGGCTGAAGTTTGACACTTATTTTGCCTAAACCCTATTAACATATAGAATAAGATACAAGATGGCAGAACTATTTACAGAAAAAAACAAAAGTCTGTCTGTGTGCTCGAGTGTGTGTTATTTACCTGTGTGTGTCTTCGGTCAGTGTGTTTTAGTGTGTGTTTCTCATTCTGTACATTGTATGGTGATGGTTATGGTTGTTAGTGTCTGTTTGTATTCTCACTGCCTTTTAGTTGGACTGTTATGCACAACTGCACTTTTTTGTTTTTAGGGTGACCATGTTTACCATCTGTCCAAGGACGACAGATGAAAAATAGCCTCTCTGGCCAATTCTGGTACATTTACAGAAATGCTGATTAATGTACACTGTCCCTGTTAAATAAACCAAATAAATAAATACATTAATTAATTAAAAAAACAAAAACAAAACTCATCTTTTATGAGTGCAGGAACGAATACAGACTTGGTTCTTTGGTGTACACACACACACACACACACACACTACAGACACACAATCCAATACATGTCAATGTTCATACACACACACAGATCCAAGTACATGTTATTAATCATACCTATTGGTGCATAAATACACAGACACTATGTATAATTGATGTCTATAGATAATCTGTAGGTTCCATAAGATAAAATACATGATTTCATATATTTTTTCTGTACTTTCCTATAATTTTGGTTGATTTTTTTAAATGTGTAAATAGTTTTAGAGCCTTTTATTGTTTCATCCAGACTATTCCACAGATTAAGTCATTCTGTCTTATCTCCACTAGATGGAGTCATGAGCATGTTATAACCGCACCAGGAAAAATTTGTACGGGAATTATACTGGAGTAAAGGTAATTCCGTCATAAATCTTTTTTGGCATTGAAATGACTACACTGGTAACTGCGGGCTTTGGGTGGGGAACATCCAACCACTAGTTCAACAAACACAGAGCTAACACAGACATTAACCATTCACCCATTTACTCACTAAGTGCCAAATTCATGAAGGAATGAATATTAATCTGATTTAAATCTTTGCAGAGACTCCATTCAGTTGTAGCTAAAGGACCTTGTTAGAACCACTTTGGGCCTCGAATGGGCCACAAAACCTTCATGTGTAGATGATTGGTTCAAACTCAGCAAACCATTGGGTAATTCTGTGTAATATTCAAATAACACAATCAGGAGAGAGGGAGGGTGAGGCGGGGGAGTCTTAAGGTAATGAAGAAATGTACCACCACGGTGCCACTTGGAAAGAAAAAAAAAGACCTGCTTGAAAAAAAATGTTTCAATTATAATTAAGTGGGATAAACTTTATTAGAAAGGCTGAAACTAAAATATCTCCTAATGCATGCTGGGATTAAGCAGGTCAGAGCGAGCAGGCAGGAAAAATTAAACTCTAAAGGCTTTTTATCACCATATTTCAGGAACCAAGGGTGTAAAATGTTCTAATTTGGGATACATTAAAAGCTATAAAGGTCTTTGAAAAAGATTAATGGTACTTTGCTTGGATTTAAGATAAGGGCCGCGGCTGGCTGCTGCTGGTGCTGCTGCTCTCAGGCCCTCAGGCATTCATCTATACAGTCACTGCAGATTTGTAAAGCCTAGAGCGAACATACTGTCACAGCCCTCCACTCCTCTTTTCTCTCCTCTTACTCTCCTCTTTCTCTCTCCTTCTCCTACTTGTGCGTTTAACGGCTTTTATATCGTGTTTTGTACGGCTAAAGAGCTGGACGCCTGATTGGTCTAACATTAGTGGCAGATTTATGGAGCGATGAATGGAAAAGATGAAAAAGGGGGTTTAGTTCTTCACTTTAAACTGGGTGGTTCTGACAAGCTCCGAGGGACAAAGAGATGGGGATTAGAGATGGTTCAGGTCTGGTTTATTCATGGCCAAGTCCAAGTCCAAGTCCACTCTCGTCACTTGGACCACGTTCTGCTCAAACGACTTAACCACAAATGAACCTATTTAGCCTCAGCGTTTCCAACAAATCAGTCTTGCAATTATTCACTTTCATGTTGAGTTTAGCAATGACATGCTGCTGCTAGTACTCTTACTGTTAATAACACTAGTACTACTACTTCTACTACTATTGCTACTACAACTACTACAATTACTACTGTTACTACAACTCCTTCTGCTACTATTGCTAGTACTATTTCTACTACTACTATTTCTACTACTACTAATACTACAACTACTACAACTACTAGTAATAGATCAGTCATTTTGATTTAATAAAAGCAACATTTGAATTTTTGTTCATGTGAAGTCGCAATAGGGCTGTGCATTTAATTCTGATTAATCAGTACAATACGTCTCCCTCGTTTAGACAACATTTGGCATCCCTACAATATAACTTAACAGTGAGCACTTGCTTGTGGACCCTGTAAAACAAATTTGCTTCAATGACGCTTTATAGGCTTATAAAACTGTAAGAAGAGAGAAATAATATGGAAAGCCATTTTTCGTTTTGAAGAACAATTCAGTTAATCTATATGAAGGAAAAACTATATATGATTTTTGTAATTTTGCCCCAACACCTACTTTTGTCTCAATTTTATTTATTTTATTTAACATATTTAACCATTTTTGTTCTTGCATTCGCCCATTTGTTTTAGCAGGGCCTAAACTTTAATGTCAGGCGTTACCTAGGAGACGGAGCAGATCGAAAAGACAAAACGCCCCTCCAAAGTCTGATTAATCGAGCCTTGCAAACAGCTTATTTCCTTTAGCTGCATGCAAGTATGAAAATGAGATTGGGGCAGCAGTACATTGTGCAGATTTGTTCATTCTTATCTGAACAAAGCCAGCGGCAGCTTATTTCATGGATCACTGGCACCGTGGGCTCTGCGGCTCCAAGCAGGTGACGCTCCTCTCTATGCGCCGACAACCAAATTAGCAAAAACTCGCCACAAATTAGCCTCTCATATTTTCAGTAATATGACATTATTTTTCATTTACTTTTTTTGATCCACTTTTCAGGATTTTTCGCACCCCTCCCCGTGCGTGCCAAATCCTTTCACATCACATACTGCGGAAAATGGGAATAAGCGGTGGGATAAAGGAAGCCGGAGAAGTGCAAAAGACGACCAGACCTCTAGTCCTTTGTTTATGGGGTCTACACTAGCAGCTATTAATGTACACTTAGCAAAGGCCACCAGTACTTTCAAGACATGTGAACAGTTGGTCCTCATTAGGGAATACAAAAAATATTTACAATGAGTTAATCTAATTGAAAAACAAAGCGTTGCCTCAACACTGACACAATCCTGCCAATAGTGCACACAATATTCACTGTATTACTGTGAGTCAATGCAACATCATTTCAGCTTAACCATTAACTTACAGTGAAACAATTTGAAATGTATTAGACCAAACCCTATAAGGTTTTCCTACTATGCTTTATAGGCTTGGCACTAACATTACACACTCAGCTCTGGAAAAAAAGACCACTGCATTTTTCCCCCCTGAAATCAGCATCTCTACATTTTTGACAGCCTTTCCATCCCAGCATCTGTTGAATTCCAACACAAACACACCTCATTCTGCTTCATGAGGCTCTGATGAGGAGATCACCTGAACCAAACCTTATTTAAGAAGTATATAAACCACTGTGATTAAAACTCAGGGTTATTCCACCAAATATTGATTTCTGAACTAGTTAAAACATTAGTATTGTGTTGTTTTAAAATGAATATGATCTTGTTTTCTTCGCATTATTTGAGGTCTGAAAACATTTATGTTTAAACATCTTTTTTGTTATTTTGGCCATTTGTCATTTTCTGTAAATAAATGCTCTAATACAATATTTTTATTTGGAATTTGGGAGAAATGTTGTCAGCAGTTTATAGAATGAAACAAAAATGTTCATTTTACTCAAACACAAACCTATAAGCAGTCAAATCAGAGAAACTAGATACAGATCATTTTGCAGTGGTCTCTTATTTTTTCCAGACCTGTATTATAGCTTGTCAGTTGGTGATTGATTATTAACATTTCACCATTACTTCAAAATAGAAGTGCGCTTAACATAACCATTTATAAGACTGAACAATTTTAGAACAGAAATATAATTTTCTAACCAATTTTGCAAGATTCAGTCCATAGTAAACGTGAAAATGTTCAGAATAAAAACTTGACTGAACTATTAACGTCTAAGTTAATAAAAGAATCCACTGATCCAGTGTTTTCACTTCCAATACTATCGCTTTAAGAATCTGACGATACTCATTACCAGTGCAGAGACTAATAACAGCATTTATTTCGTTTCGACAAAAAAAAAAAAAAAATGAAAGACTAAAATGATCCAAATGTGTTATGTAGCTGTTAATAATAATAATAATAATACATTTTATTTATTAGGCGCCTTTCTAGACACCCAAGGTCGCCTTACAACAACATAAACAAATTAAGTACGATTAAAACATACAGTTAAAAGCTACAGTTAAAGTGGGGTTATATTATTTATCTCTCAAGTAACTACAGAACAACTTTCTATAAATAAAAGTTCAAACATAATGAGACTTTCTGGGTTAATTACAATCAGTAAATAGTCTTATTATATCAATTTATATGTCCAAACTAATATAACAACTAAATAATTGCGGCTTTTGTGATTTAAATTTGTTTGTGACCAATCTTATAGCCCTTACCCTTAGTACAAAAAACTAAAATCAAACCAAATGCAATATAATCTTATTAAATCTTATTGCAGTTTAAGTTATAGTGGATATCTTGCAGATCTTATTAACGCAAAAATTAGCTCAGTCACCACACCTCTGGCTCTGTGTGGCCCAAAAGACGGTGCAGTTAACACACGGTTTATTCGCTGGATTAATGCTCTGACCTTTGGAAGATCTGAAATATTCACGGGCACAAAGGAGAGGGGAGAAGAGGGGGAGGAAGAGGAGGAAGAGAGAGGAGGAGGAGGAAGAGGAGGACGAGGCGAAGGTTAAGTCAACACCAGCGTCTCTGCATTCAGGTCTGGGTCGTCCTGGAGACTCACACACCCCCAAAAACACGAGGCTATGAAAATTAAATCAGGCGTCCAGCTGATCAGATTAGCACAGTGAATCCTGGGTGTAGTTAAATGGGAGAAATCAAAAACACACTTCAGTAACAAAAGACATTAAATTTACTAGGGAATCTTTTTTTTAAAGGGCTACTGTGCAACATTTCTTATTGATAATGTTGATGCTTTGCCTGTAATGTGCTGAATTATGGCATAAAACCTTTTCACATTTTTTGATGTTTATATCGCGCAAAAAATCACGTGCGGGGTTCATTCACTTCTCTATAGATCTGAACTGGTAACTGTTCGGCCGTCTGCTTGTCTACATGGATCTACACACGTTTAATGCTATACTGTGGAATATTCAAGGCAAAGCAGGAATGTCAGACACAAGCAGGTAGTGTACCGTAATGTAAAAGTGTGAAAAGGAGCATTATTGAAAAGATATAATACTTTTTTTAACGTTTTTTTGTTGAATGCAGCGCAACCCACCGGAGTTGTAATATAATTTTGAGTTGATAAGGGGCAGATGTTATAAACTTTTGCTTCTTTCTGTAACCTTTTATTCATATTTATGTTAAAGCAGGTATGTAGCATTTGGTTTTGTTTTGTTTTAATGAAATAAAGAAAGAAAAAAAGGTAGCGTACCCTTTACTAGAAAAGTTATGCACTGCACATTTAACTAAGTGCATTATTCACACAATCTTGAATTTCCTACTTTCCTGGGAACTGGAATAATTATAATAAAAATAAATTGTAAGAGAAATTTTGGATATAATGCTAAATATCCCAGTCATTTCAGCCATGTAATATGTTTGGACGCATATGAATGAATTATGCTTTTAATTTGTTACGTGGAAACTCCCACAGAGAAGAATAGGACATATTTAGAGATATGGAGAGTAACAGTAACTTGTGCTGTCATATTACAATTTAACAGCCCACAATTCAAATAAATACATAACTAATTAAATAAATAATAATAATTTTGCTGTGGGAATTTGTGTTTTCGTTAGTGACATAGAAATGCGGCCCATATCCCAATGCCTGTGTAATTGCAGCAAAAATACAGAGTTAACCGTAGCATTACCTGTACTGAAGTGTCTAACCTTAAAACCACAGTGGCAATTAAACAGGAGGTGCATCAGAACAATGGTGGACTAAATGAGCAGGAAATGACTTGTCTGTGTGGATAAAGTGTTAAAGCTCCTATTAACAATATGAAATAAATGATGGCTTTAAGGAAGAAATGGTCTTAAAGCCATTCATGAAATCCCTATCCAGGACGCCTCTTCCAATTAAAACGTGTGAGAGGTGGATTAGCTGGGGCTATATGGCTTTGGCTCGCTAAATCACCTCCCCGAGCTGCTCCACTGCCTTCAACGTGTAAACGATTAATGAGGGGTCTAATTCCCTTATCACAGGACCTTAATGCCTAAATAATGTGCCCTTAGTCAACTCTGGGAAGCAGGGCCCTATAAAAAGGAATGAATATCAGATTAGCCAGCTCAAATGGTTTTTCAGCACATTTCTGAAGACAAGAGGGAAAAAAAAACTTTGGATAGTTCGGGTCCAGACCTTTACAACAAGATGATCAAAGGGCAAAGGTCATGTGAATACCACCCATGATGCGCTCAAAAGAGATGGACAGCAGGGAAGTTTTTAAGCTACTTCTTAATGGGGGTAATCATCTCGAGACAAAGCGAAGGGGAATTTAAATGTCTTTCGCAGATGATAGAAGTGATAGTGAAACAACAAGAGATGTCTTTGTGCGTCTAAGGATGAATGGAGTAACGTGTGCTCATGACTTATTAGGAAACTTAGTGAAGCAACAGACAGCGGTAAGTAAAGAGTGGGTTAGGGACCACCTTCAAAGTTTGGACGCACCAACCAGAGACAGCAAGAGCATGAAGGACTGAGGTAATTATATAAATAAAAGATAAAAAACAAACAAAAAACATGAAAAAACTAAATAAAAACAAAACTACAAGCTATTGCACCATTTCTGAACTTTTCTGTGTTTATATTGTTATGTCCTTTAAATAAACGTAGACATAAAGTAGTAGTGTCTGCATACACTGGTGTATGAATATGTGCGTGAATGGGTGAGTGGTTCCTTGTTGTAAAAGCACTTCGAGAGCCTTGAAGCTGGAAAAGTGTTATATAAAAATGTGACTATTTACCATAAAGTACATGTATACACACAATTATTGCCGTATTTTTTGGACTATAAGTCGCAACCAGCCAAAAAATGCATAATGAAGAAGAAAAAAACATGTATAAGTCGCACCGGACTACAAGTCGCACTTTTTGGAGGAAATTTATTTCATAAAATCAGAGACCAAGAATCAACATTTCATCTTGATTGTTTAGAGAACAATCCTTGTATCATCATTCGTTTGTTTTTCAATATAGAACCAAAAATAAGAAAATGAAAAAAACAACTATTTTCTTTATTATTTGTCTCTAAAACCAAAATGAAAAAAACCTTTTTTTCAAACCCTGAAACCCTGAAAACCCTGTGCGACTTATAGTCTGAAAAATATGGTAATTATTCTGCATGACAGACCCGCCTTAGGAAGTGTAATGTCATTGTACACTTTCAGAACATAAAATAAAATGGTCTCCACATGATCCTTCATAGAATTATCTGGATAATTTGAGCCAATTTCATGCCCAATCTCTACTGGCCAATCTCTAGTGTGACCAGATATTCAAAATAAAAAACTGGGACATCTCTGGTTTGGGTTGGTTGGTAATAATAAAATTGTGAATCAAGTGTGTAATTAAGGAAAACTGTTGTTCACTTGGCCCATTCAGGACTAACATGTGGGTCAGTATAGTCACATTTTCTTTGTGATTTGGTCATTTTTAAGCAGCTTTTTTGTATTTTACCTAAACAAATAACAATGTATGCCTCTCTTTACTGTTGGCAAGGATCAGGTTGGTCAAAAGTAGAGACAACTGGGACATTTCTTGTATAAAACTGGGACAAATCACTGGTTTTGTATAAATCTGCTGGGACAGGGGACACAGGACTCAAAACTGGGAGTGTCCCGGGTAAATATGGACATCTGGTCCCCCTGATTATCTGACATCATGAGGTGGAACAGAGCATGAATGAAAAAAACAACAACAAAAAAACACAACTCCAGGTATATTTTTCAGGAGGAAACTGCATTATAACGTGATTTAAAACTCAAAAAAGCCCATTTTTAATCTGAAATACCTGATGGTCAGTGCTTGCGTACCCCCAGGTCCCTCTACCCCTGATTGGGAAACACAGAGGAAAGGCACCAACCACAGCACAATCTACCGTAGTTATTCTATTACCTTTGTATGATACTAATGTGAATATACAGTACAATACATTTCTGACCTGTCACCCTGTCATACGTGCAGTCAACAATAATCACTTTATCAGTCCCCCAGGGGGGCAACGTCACAATAACCCCTGTAATCTGCCCCCACTCTGACAAACCCCATCCCACATGAGCATAAAGCAGAGCTGCCACTTTAATCTGATACGGGACATGTCATCTTTACGGAGAAGACCGAAAAAATCTCCAAAGTTCTTCTGCTTTGTTGGAGTCTCCATTATCAGGGCTCTTGTGAGAAGCTTATTAGCGAGCTTTGAACTTACCATAATATGCCATCAACAGTTTTATAAGCTAATTAGAAAATAACTGTTTAATTAATGAGTGAGTGGCATAAAATGGCAATCATGAAAAAGGAAACCAAGGGTGCTAAGCTTTCACTACCACCAATTAAGGACTAATTACAAACAAATTATATATGTGTTTTGCTGTGGGCTTCGATGTGAAAAAAATGGCTTTAATTAAAAGAGAAAACATGCTAATTAATTAAACAGCACACAAATCTACATTGAAAAGTATGCTTTGTCTATCAAGTAATTAATGGAATACAATAATCCAAATGAGATTCCCAGGCATTTGATAAAAGCCTTTTTCCAAAATCCATTTCAAAAATTAATGGGCGAAAATTTAATGTGAGTCATGCGAGATACAATAAAAGTTCATCGGGTGATAAATTGCTGAAAAATGAAGGAGGAGGAAGGAACAAAGACAGGAGTTTTGTTAAAGTGCAGAGTGAAGGGCCCCGGGGGTAAGACGGAAAAGAGAGAGGGGGGTCTAAAATATGAGGCGGGGCAAGTCCAAATCTGATCAAAACTCTTTCCGTAAAATAACTGCGGTATTTTCTTTATACTAAACATGAGTTACAGCAAAGAAGAGGAGACTTAAACTATGGAAGCTCTACCGGGACATTAGATCACAATGGGCAAAATCAGGTAAAATGGGTTAAAATGAGGATTGGTTGATTAAAGATGCACACAGAGAGTAATATTTCTGGTTGGGAATCTGTGACATGTTTGTCTCCATTGAGCTGTTATTGCTTTGACTTGAATTTTCCACGTTTGGCATTAAACATACAACTCTATCTGGCATTTCATTAAATTACAGTTCGTTTTCTTGCTCAAAAACACACTGAAAAGCACCCATTCTTATTGTGAGTTGTCACCTTTCCTGGTCTGGCCTGTAACTTGGCCATTACCTGCTTGTCTCTATGCAGACAGAAAAGTTTAATGCTATACTGTGGTGCATTTTACCACCAGAATGCTTAGAAAGTGCACCTTTAACCGTTTTAGCCCTATTATTTCCATGCATCAAAATCCCGCCTGGATTTTTTGTGTTCCTTTGACTTAAAAAATGTCAGAAAATGTCCCAGGAGCAAGTGCTTTTGCCCCTTTTAACCAGGATGAGTTCAGCTTTCAATAGCTGGCAATTGTTCAACATTACTGTATGTGTATTAATGTGTAATAACAGTTGAAAGAGAAGAAAAACACAAAATCACAAAAACACACACAAAAAAATGAAAAAGCACTGATAAACCACTTGTAAACTACCACCGCTCTCTCCAAATCTTCGCACTCGATACTATAAGCTCCATGCCGGGTGCTGCAGAAATTTACCATAATAACCTTTATATGGGTTGAAAGTGCAACTTCTGCTTTCAGGAATTTTTTCAATAGTTCTGGAGATACGGTAACGAGAAGTCACGCAACTGGGAGCGCGGGCGTTGGTCTATGAGGGTTAACTTGTTTGTCAATCTTCCTCAATGAAAAAGGGTCTATCCAGACGAACATCTGGCATAAAAAAGCTACAGCATATCAATTTATCTGAGCAAAAGCACTATTGTTACCGAAACCTGTATGTGTGTGCTCTGAAAATGTAAAGAAAATTGTAAACTTGAGGTAGAATAATGACCAAACATTAATGAATAAATATAAATGGATATAATATAAAAGGTTGTTCTGTTTTATAACAAAAGCCGGTCACAGGTGTTAGTGTGTACAGAGGGCCCATAGCTCTCATCACACCTATTAAAGTGCATTACCACTTCAAAACACAACTTGCTCCGTCTGCCTCTCCACGGGGTCCATGTGCACCCAGACCTCCAGCACTACAGACATGAAAGAGAAAAGTTATTCTGCTGCCGACCTTTTTAAATCAAAGTGAAGAAACACTATGGAAAATGTCACACAAAAGCAGCCAGTCAGACCTATTATTTCTCAGTGTTGTACAATAAATTAGTTTGGTCCCTGTCACCTCGATATGAGAAGTGGGCAGAATGAACAGACAAGCTTTGAACTAACACAATTTGAAATATAGACACCAGGTCAATTCATGAATGACAGTGATTATGGTTTAGCCTTTGTAAATAAGTTATGTTAATGCCAAAACTAGAAGTCGGCAGGTGATTTGTCAGTCAAATTTTATATATTTGAAATTTGTAAACCATCGATTATGGAATTAAAAGCCATGAAACACATACACTTGTCATGATATAAACAAAGCACACAGCTCATCAAACATATATGAACTTACTGTATGTAGGATAAAGATATATTCAATTATTGGATTGTCAAAAATGTAACACTCAGATAATAATCAATACCAAATCATACTGATTTTAGCCAGAATCAGTACTATGAACATTTTTGTATTTGTTGTTGTATAACCACATAGTATAATTATGGAGTGTTGCAATATTATGTCAAAAATTACAAAATCTTGTAAACAATTCTTATTATTATATGGAGATGCTAAATGAGCCCAGCTTTCATTGTACACGACTAATATATCTATGCATCTTTGTTGTCAAAAATATAAAAACTCAGATACTAATCGATATTAAAACTTGGATTGAAACTAGATACTAAGAAATAGGGGTGAAACGATATCCAAGTCTCACGATATGATATTGAACCTCACGGTACGATATTTATTGCGATATCATGGGAAAGCTCACAATATGGTGGGGAAGCTCATGATATTACGATATTCTACATAATGACAAGACTGAAAAATATTGTCATTCAAAATATGTCTTTGGTATTTTCGCATAATCACGTTGTGTTTAATGTAATCTGTTTCTCTGCTTTTGTGTGAAACAATATGACAGTGAATAACAACACAGATGGAGAGAACTGAATTCAGACCAGAATATTTGACCTAATGCTATGTGTTTATGAATGTATGAATGTATCAGGGTGTTTATGTGTGTTTATTTGAGATAATACAAGACATTCACATCTCTAGGAGAAATTATATCTTAAAACTGAATATTGTGTTTTAGGGGTGTAACAATATCCAAGTCTCACAATGAAGTATCGTCACGGTATGAACCTCATGGTACAAACCTCACGGTACGATATTTATTACGATATCGTGGGAAAGCTCATGATATTATGATATACTACATAATAACAAGACTGACATTATAAAATGTCATTAAGGATGGAACAACATCCAAATCTCTCTGTGCGATATTTTCACCATATACATTTCACCGTATGATATTTATTACAATATTTTTTGGAGGCTCACAAAACTGTGAATCTGCTCCTTTTTCCTCTAAAAATGCTTTCACAAGACTTAATCCAAAGAATGAAGATTTAAAAGTGCTTAGAACAGTTATTTCTTTATGTCGTCTGCAAAGATTTTTTTTTGTCATTGTGGTATCAGAATTGGAGTATCAAGTCTATTCCTTAGTGTGAAAATCATGTTCGAAATTTTAATATTGCAAGAACACTAATCATGAAAAAACTATTAGACAACTAAGTACAACCAAAACCTAACAATTCATTATTACAAACTTAAAACTTTCCAAATACAGGACACAGGAAGGTCGGAGAAGGTGCCCTCTGTACAGTCGCCTCATTTGACACTAATCTCTGTTCATTTGTCCCATTCATATTTCCGTCGTTTAACCCAACTCATTGTCTTAGTGAATGTGAATTATCAGCAGCTGCTCATTGTGTTTGGAGCATTTGAGCATGTGCGAGTTATAATATGCCTCATTTTGAGCAGCTCAGATTTCAGAGAGAGAAAGGAAAGCCCCACTGTCCTTGAAACAGACCCTGGAAACGCTGGAACAAAGGTGGAGGAGACGCGCTTCGGCTCAAACAAAGAAATATTAAAACCTTTGGATAATTCGAGGCTTTTCAGGAAAACGTGCAGAGTGTAAAAGACTAGAAGAGAGACGCAGAGTGAGGGTTCAATTCTTATAGTGTGGATCAAGCATTTGTAGTATTTGCAACAGAGGTGGAATAAAAAAAACACACATAATGCTCCTTGTTATATTTCTCTTAAGCTATTATAGTACTTTAATACTTTTTGAGACGCTTATGGCTCAATGACGTATAAGGATTTTCCACAGGCAAATTTTAAAATATAAAAAATATTAGTTTCTATTGAACTTTTTCAAATATTTACAGTGTCAGGTGTATAAATCTGTTTAACATTTATATTAAGCATTTTTAGTGTAAAATGTCAAGTGATGCGACCAAGAATAACCTTAAAATTGTTTTATTTTCTAAAACATGGTTGGGATATTAATCTAAGTTCTGAGTCATATGAAGTATATAGAAACAAACTGTTGGCTTTTCTTTGGATTTTTAATGCATATTGATATTTTCTTTTGCTGTCCAATATGACAGTCACCTGCTTGTGAACTACTACCCTGTAAAATGCATCAAATGAAGAAAAATGCCTAAAGAAAACCATTTACCCAAGTCTACTTTGTTATTAAAACTCCAGCCATAGAATTACTGCTGTTATTAGTCGCACCACATGATGCACTGTCGCACCACATGACATTTTAACACTTTAAGTACAAAAAACATGCAGAATAACTCATGATTTCTGAAAAAAATGATTTGATTCCATGGAAGTCAGAGGTACTACAGAAATGTGGTTAATTATTATGAATTTTGAACCTTTTTAACTGAGGAAATTGCAATTGGATAGCGTCATGTCATTGACCCTTATACATATTAAAATGTATTAAAAAAACATGTGGATTATATGAAAACTCCCATCACTCATCCACAAACCACATCAACAAGCTGCCCCCCTGCATTATGCCATTTCCAAGCCTGGATAAACATGCCTGCAATGCAATCCTATATCTTCAGAATGATGAAAATATATTAGGACAGTTGCCATGACGATTAACAATTTAAACAAAACATTACATGGGAAAAAAGTCCTCAAAATGTTGCATATTTAGTGTGGTAGCATAATAAGGCAAAGTCACAACAATTTTATAAGCCAAACGATTCGAAAATGAAACTTTAACAAACATGACTTTAATTTGCCATAGTTTAGTCCATATTTTCGTCCATAATTACATTACACTGGCATCATTAAGCACCAGCTACTGAACCCTTACACTGACAGGCTCCGTGTTGTTTCAGCTGTACATGTCACTCACTCAACACAATGCTAATTACAGATTTAATTAGCCCGCATGCAACTTGTTCAAAGTAAAATAATGTGCGGTAATCAAAGTCTGGCAGCCCAGTCCTGCTAATTGGAGGACATTAACCTTATAATCTGTGGAGCCATTTTGCTTTGTGTCTCTGAAAAGTAACATCCCCAAATAATCAATAGGCTCCTGTAATTGCGGCATAGAAGACAAGAGAGTATTAGCGAGCATTAATTTGTGCTAAAGAAGTTGTAATTTGTGGTATAATCTTAATTCCTTTGCTAAAAACCACAACTTTTATCTTTGCTTTTGCTAACTCTTCAAAAAACATTCCCAAACTCAACCTGCTGTGTCCTTAGTGTGTGTTTGAAGTGAGCTGGATGAAAGTGCTATTATCAGGCATTTTCAAAGACGCCTTCAAAACAGCTTTTTTACTAAATAAATTTAGCGTTTGTTGATTTTAAAGAAAAAAGTAGAGCAGAGGAAATCATTAACTGATGAGCGGAACGCTGAAACAAACATTATGGTCTTAAAATAAAAGCGTTTTTTCAATGTTTTCCCAAAATTTCTCTTTGCTTTGTCAAGATAACATGCTGGAGATTGGGCTGGGTATATGCTTGAATATTGCTGCACATCATTTAGTAAAGATTTCTATACAAAACAATGCCTAAAGCTACACACAGCCTCTTTAGTTCTTCACAGCTGTCGGGACGTTTTGCATTTTTACATTGGAAACCTGCTCCTATTCTCTCAGTGGAAAAGAGCTGCCATAGTCAAGTGTTGATGTTATGAGCGTAAACACATTAAAACATCTAAGCCCCACTCCGCTCCACAAATGAGGCACTCAATTATAAGCTTGAAATTGATTTTGGCCACAACGGGGATTATCGATCCTCTAAATGTTTGTCACACGGCTCCTTGTCGAAAAGTGAGCGCGGGGCCAGTAAACAAACATGGAAGCTTTTCACCGATCTCATATAATCCTTTAGAACTGATGCACATGATTTCAAATGGTGTTAATAACACAGAAGTGCACCGGAGCTGATAGGACTGATAGGATGAATTCATACCATAATTACATAATCAGCATATTTAAATAGAGCTATGTATAAACCAACACAATCGATGGACCAGGCGTATTCACTTTGCTTGTCAACGTAATTTGCAAATCAAGGATCAAATCACAATGGGCCTCCAAGCAAAAGTACTCCTTATATAAATGTAAAAATGTTGCAAAGATACATTTTCCTCTCGTACTGATTCACTTTTCTGTCTTCTTAAAATAATGTAAAATGTATTTTATTAATTCCATGAACATAAACAAGAGAGACATTTAGTCAGTGCCATTTACCTCAAAACATATTCCAATGATTTTTATCCAAAGTCTGAAATCCAAACCAAACCACATACTTTTACTGACACGGGCTTGGCTGTAGACCCTTCAATTAAAATCAAATTTTTCATACTTTACAGTGACATCACGCTGGGGGTGCTGCATGTATTTCTAAGCAGTTACCATGGTGACACAACGCACATACTGGCAAAAAAGTCTGAAAACTCAAGAAAAAATATATTTAAACAACTCGTTTTCAAGAGCCTGTGATCAATACGAGCATTCATGGTCCTGTTTAGGTGTTTTATTTTCAACAAAAAAGTGAATAATTGACAAATACTAGCTATCTTGTGACTGTAATATTATCTGAGATTAACTTGTTGCAGTTCCAGCTAAGTTAGTTCTTTCTGGTCAGCTTGAGTTAAACTAAAGCACAGATTAAAGTCTGATAAAGTCTCAGATAGAGCAGAACCTATGTTAGCATTAAAACCCCATAATTGTATAATTGTATTACCAAACACGGGTTTACTGTTGGCATTTTTCAAACCTGAAAGTTGTGTATCGGACATTGGGTATTGATGGGTAAAATAACAAGCAAGATTGAGTCTTATTTAGAGAAATGTTTTGTGATGTGGCACAGAAAGACTCTCACCTCACAGAAAGTAAGTTACAGCTTTGGTTCTTTCATTCTTCAGGGCATTTCTGTCCGTATTTTGCATGTTTTGCCTGTGTGTATTCCTCTACATCCAATAGTATGAGGGTAAGGTAGTCCATAATGCCAATGCATAATATTATTGTACAACCTGTATATAAAATACCTAAAAAAGCTCTTTACCTGAACAAATTCACTACTTTTTCCCCATTAACGTATAAACAATTATAATCAAGATATTAAAGCTGGTGTACCTGATTTGCAAACCATAAAAGGTAGGAAGGAAATCGGTATTTAAATCTATCTAAATCTGCTTTCTTACAAGTTTTGAAGGTATTTTTGACAGCAAGAAGGTCCTGGGTTCAGATCCAAGACCAAACAGTACTTTTCTGTATGGATTTTGCATGTTCTTTTTTTGTACACATATTGTTTCATTATGTTATTTTGCTATACAACCTATATGTATGTACAATATCAAATAAAGCACTTTACTTATGTTACCTAAACAAATTCACCTCCCTGTTCATTCATGTTTCTGTGTTTTTATTTTTTCTCACTTGTTCTTGTGCGAATGAAGTTATCAGAGCTAAACAAGGTGTGGAGGCTGCCAGACCGCTGTCACGTCCCATCACAGTTTTGGCAGGAAGTGCTGCAGGTGCCAGGAGCCGGGACCCAGTACCAGGGACTGGGGCTCAAACCAATCCAGCGCCCTGTAAGAAGCTTTCTGAAGCATAACGCAGGTGCCACTCACAAGAGCCCCTGTTTAAGCCCCTTTATTTGACCAGTCGCTCGTGGGCAAGATGAAAAATGGTGCTGATGCTGTGGTCTGATGTCTATTAAACACAGGAGATGACAGGGCCAAGCGTGTAATGCCACTGCAATGAATAGAACAAGGGATTTCCCCACTTTTAAATACGGAGAGATGTTTTAGGAGTCAAGTGCAAAATGGTATTGCTTTGAACAGGGCCACAAATTCAACACTGGTCAATGAAGGATGGTGATATAATATTTTCTACAAACAATATACAATATGTTCAAAAGTAAATAACACATAGCAGGATTTTTTTTCTTTTATGTTTTGCACTTAAAGGGCCCATATTATGCTATTTTCTGATCTCTGTTATGTTGTTTCCTCATAAAAATATACCAGGAGTTGTGTTTTGTTTCATTCACACATTTAATGCACAAAAACTGCCCTGCATCACAAAATGGGATGGTGCATTTTGAGCTTTTGAGATGCAAACAGACTAATAATAAAGGGTTACACAAACATGTGAATGAGACAAAACACAACTCCAGGGATACTTTTGAGAAGGTAACAACATTCTAACATGGCTTAAAGCTCACAAGAGTAAATTTTGCATATTATAGGTCCTTTAACCGTTAAATGTATGAACAGTTCGAGCAAATACCGTGCAGTGTCTACAGTGGACGTCTAAAAAGTTTGGTTCTATTGGTTGTGTTTGGAAAGGATATTTTGTATATTTATATTTCATTCAAAGGGAGAACATGAGATTTTAGCATTATGTGTCTGAGATGATGGCAGTAGATGAAAAACTGAGCTTTCACAGAGTGTTGCAACTTTGACCATTTCCATGTTTTCAGAAGCAAGAGCCTCATTTGACTTTGGTGCCAGTTAAACATGAAATATTATAAAACGGTATATTTTGGCTTGTGAGTGATCCCTGAGAGCAGGTAGGAGGGCTAAAAGTAAACTACATGTTTGTCATTATAAAAGCAGCTTATGTGGCCTCAAAGCGGTATCCATCATGAAACAAAGAAGTTTAACTTTGATGGTTCAAGAACAGTGAAGAAGAAGTAACGCTGTGTCTTTTAAACTACAATTATATGTGTGTGTGGGCTACATTTTATGCTAAATTAGTTTCAAACCACTTGATCCTTGATGCCTGCCAAGACGGTTCGTTACAAAACTTCAGGCACTGCATTTAGGGACATGTAGACTTCAAAGGTATGAAACTCTTACCTGGAGAGTGATTTAACAGTTGGCTTGAAAGCAATGTACCCTTCATTAAAAAGCAGAGCCAAAAGTCCTTTAGACAGCGCCGTACTTCAAAACTAAGGGGAGGGCTTTCTATTAACTCAATGGAAAAAGGCTGCAGGACTGAATGGTGGGAGTCTGCGTGTGTTTTTGTTCCTCTATGTCTTTGCAGCAGAAATGGACACGGATCCATTAGCCTGATTTGTCACAGCGGGAGCACCCAGAGATCTGTTATCACGTACCTCTCTCGTAGCAAGGCTGTCGCTCATCTCCTCCGCTTTTGCAATGTCCCCTTGAGCAATGGCCCTCTCTATGCTCTTTTCTAGGCCGGACTGCGAAAGACGGAGACGAAATTTAGATTTTTTTTTAAATAGGGAGAGAGAGAGAATCAAAGTAACTTCACAAATCCCCAGGGCCTTATTTTTAATATGATTGCCATTACCACAAATATGTAGATTTCGCTTCACAAATGAAAACCTTTTTGATTGGATATTAGTAGGGAAATCTTAGAAATGCTACAGGAGATTACCAAACATAAATGTGCTTCTTTAATTATACACTTCCATTACTGAGAGGGGGTGCAGAGCGGCCCCTGGATACTGATGGCAATGCAGTTTTGAGTGATGCGCCAATCTAAAGAGCTGGCACATCTCATCGCTAAACATACTAGAAAGAGACTATGATTAGGAGAGCTCAGATGCTGTTGAAATAGATCTACTTCACTGCAAAAGTACAGTGCTATTAAGCTTAAAAATGCCAAATATGCAACAATATAGCAGCCTGGGTTTGATTTCACATAATTATTTCTTGTGTATACTGAGGCTGACACTGATAGAGTCTAGTTTGAAGTCTCAATTATCATGTATTGTGCCAAAACTGACAGATCATCACGCTTTGTGCCAAGAAATACATTTAAGGTCAGAGAATACGCTCTGTCAGCAGATGAAATAATAACATTACAGTGCTTTGACAGCTTTTTACTTTCCCGCATGTGCGAAGAAGTCTCTCTAAGTATGAAATGAAATCATATATTAATTACAAAAAAGTGCATTTGAGGAACGGAAACAGCCCTCATTATTTCAACATGACTAGTTCTTTCTCTTTCAGCTCGTTAATCATGTCTTTATCCTCTCACAGTCAGCCCATTCAAAACCAGGCTACAATCAGTAAAAACTCAATTTTATGGTTTTCCAAGATAAATTAAGTACAAAATACTCCCAAATAATCATTAAAGGGATTTCAAATTGAAATGAAAAGACTTTCTATTCAGTGGGTCAGCTAAATGTTCATCAGGCATTTTGCTTCATTGGCAATTGACATGCTTTTACATTAACAAGCCAATTATCCTTAAGAGAAGAAAATGTTTGAATTAGTCTGTGGACACGTATCACTATCCTACTGGTTTCTCACAGTTTAATATATCTGCTTTCATACAAAGCTTTGTTAACATATACCATTATTATTCACATCATAGTGAACAGTACAGTCATTTTCTTAAAGTGTCTACACTGCAGAAAAGCTTGGTCAAAATTTAAGATATAAACACTTAAATCTGTCAGTTTATGACTTAAAATTAGTGAAATGATCTGTCCTTGCAGCAAGATCATTTTACTTGACAAATTATCTTAAAATAAACTACCTCTAGACTAGAATTAAGCAGTCTCAGAACTATTAAGTAGATAATAAATCTGAAAACAAGATGAATAACCTGATATAAGTTTTAAAATCTTGGCAAGGTCAGAGAAATTTGCAGTGTAAACCACAGAATTTAGCTGTTTGACTAATTTTGGTTCTTTGGACACTAGCCATATGCTTTTCCCATAAAATGCCATTTTAAATAACTCATGGTTATCCATATATTTCCCATAATAATGCTATTTAAATCTTTAATTCATTACATAATCACATCATATTGAAAATCATTACAGCAAATTTACCTTTAGTAGGTTTCTAACTGCTTCATTTAACTGTCTGCAAATATCTCCAATCAGTGCAATGTGTAGTGGTTGTTGGATATCATATGATTTTCTAATCTTGCAGCTCTAAAGCAGACACACGGTATCCTAACCCGCTCTTATTCTGTCAGGCAACATTTAGGTTTTCAGTGGGATTCTTACAGAGAAAACCTACATCTCATTTTAATCTCAGCCATGCACGAATCCTGTGTAATCTTATCACTAAATGTAGCCGAACATAATCCTTAATATTCTTCTCAATGTCAGGTCGAGTTGCCATAGTGATTCTTCTAATCCGAGCGGCATATCACGTGAAACAATGAGCAGAAACACAAAGGATGTGAAGGTGTACTAACAGTATTAAAGCAGAACAGATAAGTTGGGAGACAGCAGCCATTGTTACCTTCGGAGGGGGTTTGGAGCATGAGGGGGGTTGAAAACGATCATTTGAACCAAAATACTGCTTAAGCTCATCCCAGTGCTTCTCCTTCTCCTGCTCTCTGCGAAAAAGGGAAATGTGTGTTAATGTTCACAGCATGTACAAGGCTTTTAGTACAATCTTGGCACTTGGAGATAGGTTCAACTGGCAGCACACTGACATTAGTGCCAGTCTGATTTAAGCTTTCAAGTTTGTTTTCTAGATTTTAATTACTCATGAGGAAAATAAATGTTTAATTTAAAAGATCATAAATAGCACTGCCTTATTAATAAACTGTGTGCCTTTATTTCTTTCTGACCTCAACTGTATTTTTCCCCTATTCAACCAGAGTTCACTGAAAACTCTACACTTGCCAAATGCTTGAATTCTTGCAAATTGTAATATAGGGAATTACTGTATTTATGTTATACTTTGTAAAACACATTTTTTACTACAGTCTTGTAACTAGTTCTGGTACAAAAATTTCCAGAGATATCCACAATCCATCCATCCATCTTCTCCCGCTTAATCCAGCTGGGTTGCGGGGGCAGCTTGTTGCCCAATACTCATACCACCTGACCCCCCCGAGAATATAAGAGGATATTAAAATCAACATTGTAGCATTTTAGTTTATGATAGCATGAATCCTTATTTCTACAGGTCACAGATGAATTTATTAGTAATTATTTTATGTTAATGCAATGCAATGCAATACCTGTTGTCTTCAGGTTGATCACTGTTATTCACTGTTCCTGTCAAACAAGAATACTTTGATAAGGACGTATCAATACAGTTTCCCCACAAATAAACCTTTATACTATAAGGTGCAGACTAGAACAATAGAGAAGCTTTTTATCACCTTTCTTTTTCCGCCTTCTTTTTCTTCTTATGGGGACTTCTATTTGTTTAGCTTCTTCCTTTTTCTTCTGTAGATCCTTGAATTTCTTTAAAAATAATACACAGCAGCCATTTATGAGTTAGTGACGTCTTATACAAACTTGAACCACAGGGGAAATTTCTTGGATTTACACATTACAATACAATAGCTATGATGATAAGTGGTTATGATTCAATATTTAAAGCAGTAAATTTGCAAAAGATGTGTATACAGATGTGTATGTGTATAGAACAGAATGAAGTACAGATAAATCAAATACATCTAAATATATTAGGGCAATATGCAAGAAGAGCCTAACAAGAAGCGTTTGCAGAGTTAAAATACTTAGCAAGATAGTCACAAACACAGTGTGGAAGAATCATTATTAAGTCAACCAGATTTTCAGAATAAAAAACTGGGACATCCCTGGTTTGAGTTGGTTGGTAATAATAAAACTGTGAAACGAGTGCGTAATTAAGAAAAATTGTTATGCTCTCATCACTAATGTTAGTCAGTACAGTCACATTTCCTTTGTGTTTTAGTCATTTTTTAATCAGCTTTTCTGTATTTTACTTAAACAAATGACAACTTATGCCTCTCTTTACTGTTGGCAGGGATCAGATTGGTCAAAAATAGGGACACCTGGGACATTTCTTGTATAAAACTGTGACAAATCAGTGGTTTTGGATAAATCTGCTGGGACAGGCGACACAGGGCTCAAAACTGGGACTGTCGCGAGTAAATAGGGAGGTCTGATCATCATTATAGTATGTTGTGAATGCATTCTGCTCCTTTGATTGTATATGGTAATTTTTACCCATTTCTTTTGCACATTTTGTACCTTGTGGATTAGCATGCTTCCTATAATGTACATACTTGCCACATTTCCTGAGGTATACCAGGCAGACTGCATTGCTCCTCACTGCTGGCATCACATACGCTGACACTTGGCGGCACTTCCACTGGAGATGCTGCGTTTTGCTGTTTGGATCTCAACTTTTCGCTCTCTTCTTTCTCCACATCCTCCTCTTCGTCGGGACTAAGCTCGTCATCCGTAAAACCTTTCGGTAAGAGACAACTGTACATAGCAACACAGCTAGTCACGAATAGTTACTGAAAATGACAATGCGATTTTCTTTTTAAAACGTGTAAACTCTGTGTTAATTTGCAGGTTTTAGCATTAGCATTAGCATCGGCTGGAGCGGCACGTACTTCCGGGTAAACAATGTGACGTAGAGTATAAGCCGTCGTATGATTGGCAGAGAGCGTTTCCCGAATAACGCCGTAAACCAATGAAAAACGTCCACAAAATGTTTGGCGCACTGAAGCTAAAATATGGTTAATTTTGATTCATTTGTGGGGTTATTATGCGATGCAGTTGTTTAACAGTAAGCTAATGTTTCGAACCCGTATTTTATAGCAATTTTGAAGCACCTTTTAGGATTTAAAAGACAGAAAAGTCGAGTAGAGGTGGAGTTATTGTAGGGCATTTCTAATTGAGGTGAGCCCGGATACTGACAGGTCTGTGAATTACCAGGAATCTTTCAAATGTTAACCTATATTTGTGTCATGCTCGCTCAGAGATAAGCTTCCCTCTATGACCAATGGTTTGCAATTTGCTCAAAGTGCTGTGGGCATTACATTATTATTAGAATGATTAGCATGCAAATCTTGTATAGCCCCTGGCACTGGCACAGGCAAATCTACCCTTAAATTGCTCTTTCACACTCATTCACATTAGGCTTTCTTTGGGTTGCATCTTATTGCAAAGCCAATAGTCTGCATAAATTATGCCCCGTATTTAATGTGCTATATGAATGCACAATAAAGACACTCAGGGACCTGTATCAGCAGACTAAGTTCACAATGTTAGACCTAATGAAGTGCCAGACTTTTCAGTGAAGGCATGGGCTATAGGCTAGTCAGTGTAAAATATTTGTTAAGCTTTTGAGTTATTACATTGGTACTTGGGTTTGCTTGAAAATATAAATGAGAATGTATTGTGACTGTGAATATTCCTTCTGCATAGTAACATCTACAATTGTGAAACATGGAAATGGCAAAAGTAATTATTAATCTAAGTATCGTAGTAGTAGTAGTATGGCTTTGCAAACAGGCTCTTTTATTATGACCAGGACTCTAGGAACTTGTTTTTTAATCAATGAATATGTGTCCTAATAGTCTGTTTTTTTAAACAAGTTTAAAATGTTCATAATTATTCAGTGTTGTTAACAGCCATTATCATATTAAGGAAGTATAGTGGCATTGTACCACTAATAGTGATAGTAATACAGCCACTGAGAAGAAAAGCCATTACTTTCTAAATGTAATACATACAATTTGTTCTTTGTTCTTCGTAGGTGTTCAACATCACTTTGAACTGAAGCGTGCTTACCTGCTTTCTACTTTATGGTGTGCTGCCCTACAAAGGCAGAACACCGTAACATCATGTTTGGTCAAAAATGAGTTAATGTCATTATGGGGGTATTTGAGACCTCCTTTATCATGCGAATAAATATCTTGAACAATATTGATCTTAAAAATTGTTTGACCTTTGAACTGTCAGTTTTTGCCTTTTGCCTTTGCATAACTCCTTATTTTTGGCACATGATACAAAGGTAGAGCACAGTAACTGCCAAATAAGGGTCAAAGGTAAATTTTGAGCTGAAGATTTTTTGCATACACATATTTCTTCATTTCTTTAACTAGTTGTCAAGTTTTGGGAGCCATACCTATTATACTTTTGTCAGGACAAAACAGAAACTTTGAAGTTATTTTTTTCAGTTTCACACTGGTGACTTAAGGTCTTGCCTTTGTAGGGCAGTATGTTATGCTGTTATTTGTACAGGAATAGTGCACAATTATTCATTAAACAAACAAGTGTCACAATGAAAGATGTTGGTTACAGGTTATTATCATTTTGCTTGCCAAATATTACCCTGTTCCTTGCTTTTGTATCCTAGCCAGCTGCTTGAAATGGACCTGGAGACCTTCCCTTCTCCTTGACCCTGTGTAACTTTAGAAGCACTCAGTGGAGCTTTGCAAAAATGCGGTGAGTATTAAACTGGCCTGATGAGGCTTATGCTGTATTGAATGTCATCTCCAACATGTAAAATCTCCATCTCATCCTCTAAAATATGCAACTATTAACCGCTATCACTCATTTGGCATTATCCAGCCATTTAATTACATGTGTGACAAGCCCGTGATCCTTGCATCTTTTGAAGGTGAAGCCTATACCACCAAGTTTACCCCATTTGGCTACATTCAGGTCGTTTATTATTGATTGCTTGACTTTATTCTATTTCACAGTTGAATTATTGTCTTCACTTCTTTTCAACCATCTCTCTCTCTTCTTGGCATGTCCCACAGTTCATTATTTCTGTCATTTCTTGGTAATTTGGAGTTTGGCTGTGTAAAACTTAGAGCCTCTTATTAAGTTTTGGCCATGGCGGATAAGAGCCAGGCCTGTAAGAGGACAGAGATAAACTAATCATCTTAAAACCCTAATTATTAGTATCTTACTGTGACAGGCAGTTTTTTTCCTTTTTGCCAGCCCGCCAAATTGAGCTTCAAATGGGGGAAAGCCATATCTTCTTGTGCGCATTGGTAATAATGTTAAGTCATTGCTGCGGTTCTTGGTGTGGCAGAATTCATTAGCGAAGATTAGCGCTGTGTGTACAAAGTAAATGAGATATCTAATAGCAAACGCGGAGGTCCGGGGCTCGTAATTTCCTATCCAATGTGAAGTGGACGATGTTAAGATGTGATTATAGCATATATTTTAAGATTGCGCATATCTTGGTGCAATGATTTGACCAGGCTAAACAGTAAATAGTTGACCTGTGATTGTATTTTTGAGTATGGCGTGTAAAGGTGATAAAATGAATACAAAATAAATCAGATTAAGCCTTTCCTGCGCAGAGCCAAGCAGATTTCTCCAGTGAGGATACAAGGCAAGTTAATTATGTGTGTAAAGAGAAGGTTGGGGAAAATAATAAGATTACAAAGAATAATTTGCTGATATAATTACAGCAAAATTGGGTACACACAATCGTAAAATACATGTATTGCTTGACCTGGGTTAGCCAGTGAAATAAATCCTCCTTCTATAGCCTTTGTTAATTTGTTTTTATCATCTCCAAGTGGTGTTTGTGCAGGCAGTCCAATTTGCATGTGTAATTCCACTGTGCAAATTGACAACAAGGAGATAATTCGAGAAAATAGTCTGGTTGCAGGCCCCCGCTATCTTCCAGAGCCTATTCATTTTGAGGAAGCGCTGAGGCATGAAACTCATACATCAACTATTTCCTGACAACGCTTCGGCTTATTGTCCCCTAAAATGTCATTACAGCCATTATTTATGAGGCTAATTCATTTATTAAACCATATTTACTCTGACTGAATTTGTCACATTCTATCCATATCCCGAGCATTGCTTTTGAACAAAGGCTGTGGATGGGTTGGTGCCAATGTGTACCGCCACCTCACAAAGTTTTGAACCGAGACTATTTGTCGTTCATAATAGTTTGAATGTTCAGAGAAATGTTATTGACTTTATTCATGGAAACTTTTTGTACTGAGTTGTACTTTGTGAATATGCTGTTTTAATGGGAGGCGGTGGTAAAATATTGATGCTTGTTATCGATAGGAGATAGCTTTGACTGCTTAATAACAAACCAATGAAGCATTTCATGGAAATAATCGCTGTTCTTTTCCCCGTTATACTGGCATTTGCATAGCCAAGTAGAGAATTATCACATACCTTTGCACATTACTATATGCACATTACATTGTTATCAATGCATTATTCCCATGTTACAGCTTTACATATGTAGCCTATGTAGTCCGTGTTGTCTGAATGAACCATAATACTTTATCTGTTGCACAGTGTATGCAGTGTACAAAGACCTATAAAGCTGGGCATGGTTGATTGATCCAATTAATTTTTATCAATGACTGAACTACAGTGGCATTTTAGAGTTTTTAGGTAATGATCTAACCTATACATTCTTGTTGAAATTTAGAATATATGTAATGAATTATAGATCAAATAAACTTGCTGTAATTATCATAAAAGACATGACATACATGGGGTAAAATGCACTATTGGGAGTTCATGGGCAATGAAGCCTATCCAGAACAATGAAAAATTAGTCCTCAAAATGTCACTTATAACAGGAATCTGAAATCCATGTATGTTTACAATTTCTGTTGATGTTCTTTGGTTAAATACTTCTCTTACTGAGTCATTCTTTTATTTTTCTATGTAATTTTAGAAGTAAGAAATTATGCATGACCGGAGCCCATTCCAGCAACTTTGACCAAAATGGGGCCCCTGTACGTCACAACAGGAGCTCACATCTGAGCTGATGAGATGTAATAGTGTTAACACCCTGTCACCATTCTCCTCCTCCTCCATGTCTGATCATGTTATCATATAGTGTTGTGAATGCATTAAGTATTAAGCAAGTAAAACAATGGCTTCTGAGCGCACAGGCGTGTCAACATTAGGTTTCTTCAAACATTTAAATATTCTGACTGATTGTACTGTAGATGTATTGTGTAGCTGTAAATTTATTGTCTTTGACTTATGACATTCTTGATGGTCATGGTGATGAATAGTATTTTAGAGGATAATAAATAATACTGACAAATTTAGTAAATGTACATTTTAGAGGATATTGATGACAATGGTAATGATGAATTTTAAATCGTGTATGTATGGAAATTAGAATGAATTAATTTTGATTGTTTTAATGGTGAAATGTTGTGGCTAGAGTTGTAAATAGTTTCTCTAATATATTTAATGCATTTTGTACCTTTCCGAGGACTGCAGATGGAAAGTATCTTGAAGCTAAATCTGGCACAGAGCATCTTTTCTCTCTGAGATTAATGTTTTATGTACACTGTCCTTGTTTTAAATAAATCAAATAATAATATTGCATAGTTACTGTCTATATCAAGTAGAAAAATATATTATTATGAATATATACTTATTTATAAGTGTATATGTATATAAACATTAAATATTTTACTGTAAAATAACTGAGAACAAAAGTTTTAACCAAGTTTAGTTCCAGTACCATTTCTTTTTGTGTCCTTGGGCAGGACTCTTCTGATTGTGCTTCCTGAAACACAGCAGAGTGAACTGTCAAGAAAATGTTTATAAGCAAATGTACAAAACAATAAGATGCACAAAAACATCAAGATGAAGTCCTGTGTATTCTAGAAATACAAAAAGACCGCGGACATCACTAGTATTAGTAATAGTGCGATTTCCACCTTATTCATAATCTAGCTCATAACCCAGCTGAGTTAACCCCACTTTAATCAGATGAACCGCTGCTATATTTGAATTCACACTTGATAAATCCTTTACTGACAGCCTCCCTCCCAAATGACTCTGTATTAGTCACTTTTAAAGTACGGCTAAACACCGTAGTTCCCTTTCCGAAGCCTGTTGCTGCTGACTTATAGATCTGTCAGTTTAGCGCTGCTCATTCGGTGACACTGTGAATAATTTGTAATTGTGGGCGATGAAGTAACACGTCTGGGGGGTCATAAATTTTAATGTTAACGTTCTCTGCCCTTGGTGTAAAAATGTCATAGTATTTCACTGCTTTTCTGTGGACTTTACCTGTCACCCAAAAGCATGACAGCAGTGGTTAGCGGGGACAAGTTGTGTGTTTGAACTGTATTGATTTAGAGTCATGACATTTTAATTAATACAGGCTGTTAGCTGTCATTGGCAGGAGCTGGAGACAGGCGTGGATTTGAGGTGGGGGCAGGAGATAAGGAGAAAGTACTTACTGTAAAAGGGATGGAAACGGGATCAATGGAGGGAGTTAGAAAGAAGTAATATATTTGGCGTACTGGCTTATTTCTGTCAAGGTCTGAATGAATGCCTTGGCTGCCACAATTTGTGATTTTAATTGCTAAATCGGACTTACTTTTAGTTGTAGTCAATGAAGATGTTATGTTTGTAGTAGTATTAGTATGTTAAGGTGTACTGTACTTCATTGCAATAAGATGACTTGTATTTTGACCCGCAGATGATTTAGGTGGATGTAGTAACTTATATTTGCTATATGAAGAAATACACTTGAGATCTTTTGCTGTAAAACAAAAATTAAATACAGTGTTATCTTGACTTTGTGTCCTTATAGGCAAAACACATCACCAAACTTGTAAAGTGTCTTCTAAAAATGTGATGAGTTGGTGAGTGAGTTGTGGCGGTCAGGTGGTATAGATCAGCAGCCTTGTTTATTTATTTCTTTATTTAATAGGGACAGTGCATATTAATGAACCATTGCCGTGTAAATATGCCAGATTATAGCAAAAATTCTCATTTCCATCTGTAGTCTCAAGGCAGGTGACATCATAAATTTAACAGAAAAAACAACAGCAATGTCTGTCAGTATGTCAGTCTGCCCCAGAACGACGGTGACGACAGTAAGAGCTCACAACCAGTATTTGAAGAAACCTCTCTGCAGTTTAAATAGTATTATTATAAGTAATAGTTGTTGTAGAATGTACCTGTGGAGCCCACTGCTGAGTAGAGGACAGTAGTAGTATTTGTAGCTGCACTATTTCATTTTAGTAACCACAAGAAGACCTGGCTTGCTGTGAGAGACGACTAGGGCGCAGTAGCTGGTAAGGTAGTGCAGGAAATAGTAGTAATAGTGGTAGTAGTAGAAGTAAAAGTAGAAGTGTTAGTAGTAATAATTGCAGCTGTAGCAGAATAACTATTTTATTACAATAAGTCAGCTTGCTGTAGATGACCACAGGAGCAGTAGCTGTATTAGTGGCAGTAGTAGTAGTAATGGAGGTATTAGTAGAAGTATTATTAGTATTAGTATTAATAGTAGTAGTTGTAGTAGTAGTGGTAAAGGTAGAAATAGTAGGAATAGTGCTAGGAGTAGAACTAATAGAAGAAGTAGTAGTAGCATTGGCAGATGTAGCAGAAGAACTATTTTAATACAATCGCTTGCTGTGAGACGACCAGGGGCGCAGTAGCTATGGTAGTGGTAGAAATAGTAGTAATAGTGGTAGTAGTAGAAGTAACAGTAGAAGTACTAGTAGTAGTAGTAATTGCAGATGTAGCAGAAGAACTATTTTATTACAATAAGTCAGCTTCCTGTGAGACGACCAAGGGCGCTGTATTTCTGGTAGTGGTAGAAATAGTAGTAATAGTGGTAGTAGTAGAAGTAATAGTAGAAATAGTAGTAGTAGTAATTGCAGATGTAGCAGAAGAGCTATTTTATTACAACACCTTGCTGTGAGACGACCAGGGGAGTATTAGCTATGGTAATGGTAGTAGTAGTAATGGAGATATTAGCAGAAGTATTAGTAGTAGTAGTAATTGCAGATGTAGCAGAACTATTTTATTACAATAAGTCAGCTAAGACCAGGGGCGCAGTAGTGGTGGAAATAATAGTAATACTGTTAGTAGTAGAGGTATCAGTAGTAGTAATTGCAGATGTAGCAGAAGAACTATTTCATTACAATAATAACTATAGTTTGCTGTGAGATGACCAGGGGCGCAGTAGCTCTGTTAGTGTTCGTAGTAGTAATGGAGGTAGTAGAAGTATTAGTAGAAGTATTAGAAGTAATTGCAGATGTAGCAGTGGCACTATTTCATTACAATAAGCCGGCTTGCTGTGAGAGACGACCAGAGGGGAAATTAGGTAACTTTGCAGCACTCCATTGAACAGCAATAAGCTTTGAGGGGTTTAGCAGCATAAACACATTACAGTGATGAGATCCATCAGCAGTGGTGTGTCAAATCTACGGACCCCAGCACAGGCCCACCTCCGCTGGGCCTCCTGATCCACGCTGCACCGCTCACAACACAAACAGCTAAAAGGTGCCCAATGTGAAGCAATTAGCTCGCAAATCCCAAAGTAATGCATTAGCCTAGCCATGCTACGCTGAATATTAATTAAAGTTTCAAAATGGTTTGCTGACTATTTAGTGCTTATAACTGGCTCTATTAGTACTAGGTGGCATAGACTTAAATTAATATCACCAATTATTGAACATTTGACCACCATTACAGTCAATCAATGCTATTTTCACCCCCTATTTGTTTCCTTAATTAATTTAATAACTTAATGGGCATGTATTACTCTTCAGTTTGTATTTATTTGGGTGTGGTTTGTTACCTCGTATTTTTATGAATTCATTGCCTTTTTGGGATAAATGTGTACAAGTTCAAGTAAAAGAATGCAATGTAACTTGGCTAGTAGGGGTGTAACGATATGTAAGTCTCACGATACGATATTGTTACTGAATGAACCTCACGGTACGATATTTATTGCAATATTTTTTGGAGGCTCACAAAACTGTGAATATGTTACTTTTTCCTCTAAAAACGCCTTCACAAGACTTAATCCAAAGAATGTAGATTTCAGAGTGCTTAAAACAGAATTTCTTCATGTAGTCTGCACTGAAACAGAGCAAAGGATCATGGTCTATGTAGTTTCCTTTGTTTTTTAGCTATTTCTGCATCAGAACTATTAGGTTAATGTTACATCCCCATTGGCTAGGTGTATAAATATATTTAGTTTTGTTTTCTGATCTGTAGAGTAGATCTTGTAAAATTCCCAACACACTCGACATGACTGACAAGAAAGCAGCAAAACAGTCTGTGGCTGATGGTTAATCCCCCCATTGTAAACATTCATATTTTTACATATGTATAAAAACAAATACAAAATACGTAACTGCTGAAAGGAAATGAGGTGAGAGCAAAGTTGTGGCATTATACCTTACTTCTCATTGTTAATTCCGTTGACATCCACACCATATTCATAATCTGGACATTTACAGATACTCATGGTTCCTACAGTGTCTTAACAAGTCTTAAAAGCATTGAATTTATGAATTTGGAAATAATACCTTTAAAAGACTGGAAAAAGTCTTGAATTTTTATATCTGGGTCTTAAAATTTGTGCAGTACGTAACCTCTCCTTATCGCATTTCTCTTCAAAAGTTTTAATTTGTCAACCACCATTATTTGGTTAAATAACATCGCCTAAATAAAGAGCGGCGGAATCAATAATTGAGAAGGCAGCGCAGCCCCGGGTCAGAATACTCCAAACACTACTCCCCAGATTAATTTGTTTGAGAAATAAACAAACACAAATGAAAGAATTTTGTTTTTCTTTGCCGGTAAGTCTAATAGTGAAATACTGTGAAATAGGTGTTAAGTTTTTGTATAAATGGTCTTGAATTTAACTTGAAACCTGTAGGACCCCTGATACTATTAAAGATGCACTCTGTAACATTTCTGGTGGAGGGATTCCCCATTTGCTTTTTCTTGACATAGATTATTGCTTTGTTTTCAATAACCTGTGGTATTAAACTTAAACAATTCAGTTTCAGGCATTTTCATTGCTAAAAGAAATGCGTCCTCTGCCGTCACCTCCTTGTCTCCACTGCAATTAATTATTTAATGCCATACTGTGGAATATTCTAGTTAAAGCAAGGAGTTAATAGACCCTCCACTGGAAAAGTTACATAATGCACCTTAAAATGTAGTGTAAAACTCAAAAAAAAAAAATTCAGTACTACAGTAGTTTATAGACATCTTCATATAATTAATGTCTCAGTCATAAATCCGGCCCATTAGCTCCGTGCGTTTGGCCTGGATCACACTGAGACCTGCAGCGGGTCAGACTGTGTTAATTTACTGTTCGTTTACTGTTCTTTCACTGTATTTGATGTTTAATTGGTGTAATGTCTGCGCTCCTGTCCCTGATCAGCTGATACATTTAAATTGAAATATTTCTCCTCAAAGGTGACACTCGCATACATCTGTTGTCTCTTCTTTTTTCCATAATATTACATTTCATTTCCTCTTTGGATAGTTTCACAGATGAGCGTGAAATGAGCCTGTTTTGAACTGGGATTTGGACCAATCAGATGAGGCCTGATGTTATCTGAACCCACCTGCCCCGCACCAGAACTCGACCCCAAAGGTGAAACTGTGGGCTACATATTCATAGGTTCACTTATATGGTTCATTAACACAACAGAGATCCAAGGTACTGTGCCCTATTTGTAGCAAATAGGATTAGACGATAAATTAAAACCTACTTTAGCTTTCACATATACTATTAGAAGACCTCGACAATAACATCAGTCGACTGGCCAAATACTTTAAGTGCATTCACTTACACACACACACCACATCAAATGGAGATTTAACATTGGACAAGACCAGAAATAAACCAGGAGTAGAACAGGACCAAAGCAAGTCTACATCTGTAATCATCTACAGTGTAAGAATATCTTATTTTGTAGATGATTACAGATGCAGACTGGTGTTAGATTTGATCAGTTTTGACATAACTGAAGCAAAAATATTATACTTTTACTTTCCATATTTTTCAGATTATAAGTTGAACTTTTTTCAGGGTTTGGGTGGTAGACCAAATATATGAGTCATATATATGAATCAAAAATGAAAAACAAATTGTTATCCGTTTTTTCTTTAGAGACAAATAATAAAGAAAAGAGTTGTTTTTTTTGTTTTCTTATTTTTGGTTCTATATTGAAAAAACAAATAAACGAATGATACATGGATTGTTCTCTGTTGTGTATTGTGTATTTGGTTGTTTTTATTACTATAACTTCTATAACTTGCCTTTCAAGATGAAATGTCGGTTCTTGGTCTCTGATTTGATTTAATTTCCCCCAAAAGGTGCGACTTATAGTCCGGTGCGACTTATACGTGTTTTGTTTTTTTCTTCATTATGCATTGTTTGGCTGGTGCAACTTATACTCTGGTGCGACTTATTTTATTTATGTTTATTTATTAAATATGGGACAGTGCACATTAATCAACATAGTCCCATTGGCAGCCCGAAAAATATGTACTGATACTTTTTTTATAGACTACACTATACTTCGACTTGAGTAGTAACAATAGTATCTCTAGCCAAAATGGACTACAAAACGTAATACATTTTCTGGTATTTTCATTGCATGGACATTAATACTAGTTGCTGATGTGGAAGTAGAGGTAGTAGTAATGTAAACCTTTTTGCCCCTGTTGGGTAATTTGTTCTCTGCATTTTCTCCATCCTTCAGGCAGTGCAGTGCCCCAGGCCCCTTCGCTGATATTGGTCGGGAGGACTTATAGCTGCAAGATTAGCCTGCTGCACTCTGCATATAGGTTTGTAGCATTATATTGTAAGTAGGGCTGAACGATTTGGGAAAAATATCAAATTGCTATTTTTCTGACAATTCGATTTTTATTTGTGTGGTTTTGTTCAAAGTTCACATTTTACAGAAGAACTGACAAAAAGGCTGAAATATGAACTGACAACCAAATACAAGAATCACATTTCAGAACATTTGCACAGATCTAAATACACAGGGTTTGATTTTATGCAGAATAAGACACAATATTTTATACTTTTAGAAAATTACGGTGCTTAAAAAATTGCAGATTTTGCAATTTGTTAATTGCATATACTCAAATTTCTATTCCTTTTTTTATTTAATTTTGATTAAACATACAGTCTCAGAGTTTACTGCTGAATTTCTAGCTTCATTGAGCATATTGTTTTAATTACTCATTGCAAATCCGACATACAAAACAATGCTTTGATAATGACTTAATTTTTATGATAGCATCTGAGGCAGTGGGTTTAACCATCCTAAATTACATGGAAGACATTACCAAAACTTCCAACTCACTTAATTTGCATAAAATAAAGAGAGAGGAAGAAAATGAGGACTAAAATTCAAAATTCCTTTTGAAATAACAATAAAATGCTTGAGTTTTCAAATGTTGAGAACCACTTTGCTTTTACTGTGCCCACAAATAATGAAATAATAGTCGTTATTATTTCCACTGTGAACCAAAGCCATTTTCTCATTATTTTATTTGAATGTCAGAAGTGATTGTTTCCTGCAATAGTTCAACATCCTTAATTGACTTATTGCTCAAAACGCCAATTTGGCAAGAGGCAATTACTTCCCTCGTTTCACTGATAACACGCGGTTCATTTTACGGAATCAAAAGCAGATTTTCAGTTCACTGCAGCCCCGACTTCTATTATGTCCAGTAGGCGCCAGAGCTAGTAACACATAAATCACATATCGCATAAACATACCACAAAATATGTCCAAGGAGAATGTGTTATAGCTGTTTAAATCCAATGATCTCTACATTATAACATGCTTACAGACATATAGTAAAAGGACATGTGTATTTACCATATGTCCTGCTATTAATGCTTTGATTTTCAGCAGCTCATCCTATTGTGGTTTGAATGGAGCAAAAGCTTATCACTTTTTTGCCTAAAGACATGAATGTGTATGTTGGACATGCATTAGAGTGCCCCACTGGAGGTATATACAATGGCTACAGTAAAGGGGATTTAAATGGACCAATTTGCCCATACATGTCTGAAGATGGTGGTGTAAAGAATAAAGTAATCACAAAAGCACCCCCGAAAAGACACCCTTGGTTCATTTATCAAGTAAAGTTTCGGTACTTTTAACTGCTGCTAGTATTATATATAATGATTATAGTTTTATGTAGCATTTTTTCTGACCTATAAATCACTTTTCGTGATTTTCTTTTCGTGATTCACTTTTCGTGATCACTTTTCGTGATCATTTTCTCAGCTCGAGTTGGAGCCCATTTATAAACTAAATCTATAGGCCACAATCCACAATCATTTATTTGTACAGCACAGTAAGTTTCTTGTCCCAGGATGCAACTGCAGTACTGAGACAGAACTGCTGGGTGAATTACTTCAATGCAGGCGCTAGACTTGGTGTTGCATTTTGAGTGAATTTTGTTGATTATTATTTTCCTTTTTTTCATAAACCTCAAACTGCAAGATTGTTCTGAAAGAGTTTAGCGATAGCATTTAGTAATAGTAATTTAATAATTGCTATGTATGTGTTATTTGTTACATTAGGGCCTATCAAAAGTCTAACCATATTTTTGTTTTTTGTTTTGTTTTTCTTGTAGATGTATTTTATTGCCTTTTTACATCATGGCCAGGGGACTACAGATTAATTCTGGCTTTTTTTAACCATGTGTAATTATGTGTTTTTGAAATTGCATTGTCCCCTTCCTAATAAACTAAAGTTAAACTTAGACGTCCTTCTCTTCATAGTGACATTTCACTGGTGGGGGAACACTAATGGTTAAAAGCTCACAAAAGTCCATTAACGATTATAGATTATAATAATAAATTTTTTCCGTAATATGCCGCCTTTAAATATCTGTGAACAATTTCTGAATAAACTCACGAATAAAGAGCTCGTGGGACTATATATACGTAAATCTATGAAGCTAATTTTCTTATCTTTTTTATTCATTTGCAGGGACCCTATGAGCATGACACATAAATCTCTTTTCATAAATATCCCTATGTGTTTTTAATACCTGTCTGTTTTGTCTATTTAGAATTTGACTGACTGAAATCTCCCTCACAAAGAGCCTGTCTGCTAATGAAGCTTATGAGCAGCCCCAGTCAGTTCACAGGTAAGCTGTCCTCCATCACTGCGCCAGGCTAAAAAAGACCTTATTTTGTGCAAACCTGATTCGCCCTCAAAGGCAGAGAGAGAGAGGGAGGGAGAGAGAAGAGAGACGGAGAGAGAGGCTTCCTCATTACACTCCTGTCATTTACTCCTCATCCTCCGTACTCTTTAGTGGCATTAAGACTGGATGTAAATTTGACAGTTAACGCTGTTAGAAAATGGCTAGTTCAAGAAGGGCAGGAATTAGAGTTGGGCATTAGCCTGAGATAAGCCCCTTCCCACTGCCGCAGCGCCTGCTTAAGATTCATGGGAAAGTCATCATCAAACAACGTTATCACAGCTCTGTTGACGGTTGAGGAACACCATCACTATGATAATTTTTTTTATAGCTGTGAGCCAAAAAAGCGGCCTTTTATTTCAGCGGTTTGTTAATGAGATAGGAGCTTGTTGGTATGGGCGAATGCTAACTCTCCACTCGCTTGTTTGAGGCCTCCGATGCTGTTTAATGTTGCCGGGAGGAGGGGAGAGAGGAGAGGGGAGAGGAGGGGGGTTCGGTTTTTCATGCACTCCTCTCCAAGTGCTGTGTGTACATTGCTGAAGGAGGGCCCTTTATGTATGTGTACCTTTGCAGATCAGTCGCTCAAAGAGGGGGAAAACAGGGCTATATCAACAAACAGTCTGCTAACAGGGCTGTAGCTGGCAGCTGTCACTCACCTGGGGTTTAGCCATAGATCTGAACGCCGCAGAGCAGTGGAGGCCCATTGAAGAGCCGGATTCCTGCCAGCAACGCCAAGTGATCAAGTCTATTAATGATGAAACAGCTACTTTACTGAAAGAGGCTGGCTTTGTAAATGAGCTCTATATGTTACTCACTGTAAGGGATATACAGCGCTTTATAGGTGGAGTAGGGGAGCTGTCACTATATTGAAAATGTGTTGTAATTGCTACAAGTGAACACGATACCCATACAAAACTAAATATTTCAAAATCACACTAATACATGTGATTCACGCTTTTTATTATTGTCCTAATTATTTTTTTGCAATCAATTTGTGACCAAGAAAAACAGTTTTAATTTCATTTTGTCCAATTTAGCCCCGTGTTTACACAAATGGGACATTACCTAGTGGTTAATTCCCTATTACCAGCACTATGTAACTGCTGTTGTGTTCTTCGGCAAGACACTGTAGTTACTCACATTGCTTGTAATGAATGTATAATAATAATAATAATAAATTTTATTTATTAAGCGCCTTTCTGGACACCCAAGGTCGCATTACAACAACATAAACAACTTAAGTATGATTAAAACATACAGTTAAAAGCCACAGTTAAAGTGGGAGTGTTTAACTGATTGATTGTGTTTAGTATTGTATTTAGTGTTGTATTTTATTATTTAGTAATGTATTAGACAATATTTGCATTTGTGACTATGTGACTGGTTATTTTGTTATTTATTTGTTTCATTCATAAAGTATAAAAAGACATCAACCGTGTCACAATATCAAACATACCGTACAAGAAATGAATGAGAAGGAGTAGAAAGGAGAATGATCTTATTATGTTATCTGCCCCTTTTTCTGACACATCAACACTGATAATTGCTGTGAAACTTTTCAAATCAGTACTTTTCATTTCAGTCACAATTATTAATCAATTGCAAACAGAAATCTTCACTTTTATGCACAACAACTTTCTTTTTCATACATACACATTGCACTAGATTTAATGTGTTTTTCAATACCATCAGTGTACTTGATCCTTTGATTTCTTTGTCAAGACTCTTCCATAAATGATCTTCTTTCACAGCGACGCTTCACTCTATAACCTTGGGTCTGAATCTGGGTTTTTTAAACACGTAGGTTCCTTTTAAATTATAGAGGCTTGGCTCTCGTCGCAAACAGTCTTTGAATATTTACAGGTAACACATTGTACTTTGCTTTGTACATTATTATGAGGATACTTAAGTCAACAATATCACACATTTTCAACACTCCTAATCAGGGAAACTGCATTTGCTGCATTATTAGTGATTCTGCATTTACATCGTATCACTTATTGTGAGTTTCTCTCATTTTGTAGCCCTGTGCATCAGCTGCCGAGGCTAAGCTGCTTTATATGGACATGCCACAGTGTGATTTTGGCTCGATACTGCTTGTACTTATGGCAGGGCAGAGATAGGTCTAATCTGTAGAAATCCCAACCACAGGAGACCAAAATTATCTCAAATTCACTCCAATTACTTTGACAACTTTTAGTTTGTATTGCAGCAATGGACAATAGATGAATTTTATGTTATGTAGGTGACACATACTTCAGCTTTGACTTTATAAGACATAAGGTTATATGACGGTACTGACCAATTCATATAACTTTTTTATTTATTTAAAGCATTCATTTGTTAATTCTAAACAAGGTCATCTAATTTTATATGTTTAATGTTTGTTTGTATTGGATAGTCCTGTTCTGATCTGCCCCTTAGCAATCAAGTCTTAGTATTGAATAGCTAACAGCATTTTTAGCTCTTCAAATTGTACAAATCTGACATGCCGTAACATCTCTTAACTCTCTTTTTATCCCACACTAAAAGATTTTACACAGGCTTCTTAAGTTCATTCACTTCTGCCATGTTGATTACAAGGCTTCAGACACTCGCTGCTGGGCTGTACCTGGGTTTAGTATGTTCACGCTGTGTGCCACTACAATCTTTATGCTTCAACTTCACCATAAAGTCGTATAATATGAGCGGCATTCGCACTGACAGAGGGGAGACTGGCAACAGAGAGTCTCTAAATGCACGGCTAAGTTCCTACATTAGACGTTTCCAAAATGCTGACATGGTTGTTAAGGTGTTTAATGGCTTTATTTCACTCCATATCCAGATGCTTGCTCCTCGGGCTAATGGGTTTGAAGGAAATACATGGGTTCTCAAATTGTGGTGTGTGTACATTTGGTGTAGGCTACGGTTTTACTGGTGAATCAAGATTTTTAACCTGTTTTAACCTGATTTAAAAGCAGTTTAGGGACACATTGGCACAGTTTAGCCATGGTATATATAGGTTTACATTAGTGATTAGTAATTTCAAGTTTATTCTAGTTTCTAGTTTTCTCTGGCTGTTCTTAAACTGTGTGTTGCAGCACTGGAATTTCCCCATTGTAGGACAAATAAAGGTTTTCTTATCTCATGGAGTCCTGGTTCACAGTAGGTTTACAACAGTGTTGCTCGTGTGTAATTTCAAGATTCAAGATTTCAAGATTGTTTATTTGTCATATGCAGGTTCAACACAAGGTCTACAGTGCAATGAAATGCTTAGGATGAGAAGAACCATTGACTCGCTAATTTAACTATTTCCTACTTATCTAATCGACTTCTGGACATAGACTGTATGAAAAAGTGGACTAAGTGAGTATGACGTCACCCATGGTGTTCAGCGCCACTTAAATGAAGCTCACGATGCTCACAGTTACAGGAGCCAATCTGGAGCCAGGTTCTATATTATGAATAGGATGTTTTTGACAGACAAAATAGCGGGAAAAACACACCAGGGTCATATAGAGCGGGTACAAACATTTTAAGGCCAAAATGACGACGCTCACAGCTACAGTTACAGAGAGAGGCACCACAATATTCCAATGTAAGTCAACGGGAGTCAGGATCAGAAGGAGCCGGAAGAATCGCATGCGAACTTCCTATTTAGAACATGGCCACTATTGCGTTAGCTATGTCCATTTATATATACAGTCTATACTTTACTTTTTTAGACTTGGTCAAGTGCCATCTTAGTCCTATGTTGATATGATTAATATGGTATTTTCTTTTCTTAGTTAAGGTAGCAATTCAGCTAGTATCTTTCGTTTGACCTATTTTGTAGCTATTTTGTGAACTCCTTTAAACCAACTATTTTAATCTTGTTTTGTTCTCTCACATCTTAAGATGATCTGGGTGATCAAACAGCATTCTTGTGCAGTTGCGATTTGGGATTTCTTCCTAACATGTGTAGTCGCCAAATCATTTGCATATGTCAATAATTCTTTAAAATGACTTTTATAGTACAATATTATGTAATTGCCTTTATTAATTTATTGCAGGTTCATTTTGCCAAAGAACTTGATGTGACTTGATGTCACTAGTTGTGCACATTTGCTGTTGTTGCGTTCTGTAGACAACACGCTTCACAAATGAAACGCAGATGTGGTCGAGTCCTAGAAGCTGCTTTCACTCGTGGGATTATCTGATGTTTTCTCGATCTTGAGTCTTTGTTGAATCGTCCTGTGCAGTTCAAACCTCCGCGCCTCCGTATGGGGCTGTGTTGTTTAGTGCCACATTACGACCAAACTGCAGACGGCACGTACAGACACCAGCGCTCTCTGCTGTGGGTCCTGCACTCAACTCTGTCTACACTTAATCATCTTATTAGTTTGAATTGGAGGTTTAAATGGAAAAACAAGGGATGGCTCAGGGTTTCTCAATAGTCATTTGTTCACTATTTTCTAATGTTGACCTTAGCTTAGAGTCAAACGCTTAAGGCTAAAGCTTTACCACTTGACCTAGACTCTTGCATTTCAGACGAATGATTCCTGCCTCATCTGAGTTACTCAATGAGGACTCTGCCCTCCCCAAAGATATAAAATGTTTTATTCACTAATTTCTATAACAATCAAAGACCATTGCCATAGCTTGAAACTCATGAATATGTATATTTTTACTGATGTTGAACGAGAAAATAGAAAATGACATTTGGTCCACGACAACAAGACAAGATTTAGACATAAATAAGTACACATATATTTTATTATTTTAGATTTTTTTTCTATTTACAGGGTATCCCCAGGTTTGACTCCCCCAAATTTAAGACTTTAAAACACAAACACGACCGCTTAAATGAAAATTAAGACCAACATCGCACCCGTTATGCGTCGAAAAACACCAGATCCAATTCTAATATTGTCCATTACTCACTGCTTTAAATAACAAAAAATACTTTCATTATTAAATCTCATTCAGAACTCATTTATAGTCGTATGCATTGCTTGTAAAAAGGCCAAAAAAATCATTTATAACATTCTAACAAGACAAACTAAGCTTTCACATGTCTCACGTTGCACTGCAGTTGAGCATACAAAAAAATAGGCTAATGAAATTTAAGACCTTTGTGAAAAAATAAGACTTGGACAACATAATTTAAGAGTTTTTAAGGCTTAAATTTAGGAACATGAAATTTAAGACCTTTTCAAGACTTTTAAGACCCCGTGGCTACCCTGATTTAAGGCACTTTTTAAGTTCATAACATATTTTTATTATGCATTATTCTTAGTAAAGCATTGTTTCTGTCATAATGTGCATGTTAGTTCTTTGCCTGGACTTTACCATTGGTTTGGTATAAAATATATCTTATAGGTTGGGTTACGGGTGAGATCTGTGGAGAGGCAACTCCACTCACACTGGGAATGCAGGTTTTTCTGCATTTTTGAGCAATAAAATCAGTTGTAAACTTAAATAAATGCATGTTAGACAGGTTTAATAGTGTACTGTGGAACATTCCAGGCAAAGCAATAACATTTCACTCTCCTAATTTGCTCCTGATTTGCTAATTATGGCTATTCAAATCATAAATTCGATTCAACTGTCATAAGTTTTGCAGTCAAACCTAGAACATCACTGTATCTCCATCCATATAGGGTTTTTTAGCACTCTTATAGCCCTTATTGTTCTTGCTCTACCCCTTTCCTAAACCCCATAACCCCAGTAGCTATAGTTTCCTAGTTTATGCAAATATAATGTAATTTTGCCCTTTATTGACACACAGTGCTCCCATACACAAGTGATTATTCTGTGTTTACCAAAGCTGCACATTACTTAATCACATTGACAAAATCCCCTTTCATCAGTGACACACTCAGCTTTATATTTATGATCCTTTTTGCCCTCGTCCTCTGTATTTTCTGCCTTTCTCTCCTATTCATTTCCATTGCACACCACACGGCTGTTTATTCGGTTGTGGATGACTGGATTACCCACACTGAAATAGCTGTTACTGAGATTTTAGGTCATCTACCAAATCCATTAGGGGGAAATATACAAATAAGCCCACTTTTCTCTGCCATCTACCCTGGTCTGTTGCCTTACATTGTGCTGTGGCTCCAAAGGCTTACAGTGCTATTAATAGAAGGTAATCTGTGGCCATTTTGTGCACTAATATTCTTTGTAATCATTGTGCCTTGGAAATGGGGCTAAATACATCATACACGTATCATTTAGATGTGTGTTAAATGATAGTTTCTGCTTTCATAACACATGTATGTAAAAGCAGCATGAGCACCATTAGGGGTTTGGGAAATATGAGTTTCTCCTTTCAAAGTTTCTTAATACAAGTTCATATATACATTTTAAATAACACAAAATTACATGTTTTTTTTTCTTTAAGTTTTGGAAATTAAACAATTTGTCTTTGAAATAGTGCAGTAATTGCACCATAAATGAGAGCAAGGACAGAAAAGTGAGATGACTTGTCACTAATGATTGGTGGTGTTAAACTGTATTATTATTTGCACTAATGAGATCGTGTTGGCAATATGGTTTTTGACTATACATTTTCAAATTTAAAGCCACAATATGGCAAAATGGAAATTGCATTTGTCTTTGTATTCATATTCTGTACAGAGATAGCTTGTTTAATCGGGTATTAATAGCAGCTTTGGCTGGACACAGAACAAAATAGTGGCCCATTATTGCAGCATTATCAATAATAGAAGCTCATTCATTTATAATTAGCAGGTTTAATGAAAGCAATACTGCTGTATTAGTATGAGGTGTACACTGTGAACAGAAACACATTCAGACGGAGTGGCCACATGAAAGACAGAGCAGAGCACTGGAGCTAACCAAGTGCATTACACACTTATTAAAGTCATTTTCTCTTTGCCTCCGAGACCTGGCCCAAAACACTTTCAAATTGTCATTGTGCGGTGAGGTGGGCGACGCTCCGCTTTTCCCTTGTTAACTTTGAAGTAAGAGCAGGAACGTATAGGTAGACAGGGCTGGCATCACATCATCAGCAACTTCAAAAAGCACACTGCCACTTAGCCCTCCTACAGCCAATGTCCCCGAGACATGCACGATGGAAATTATTCAAACTCATTTAGCGCCAGCAAATTGGTCTAAGTTCAATCAGAAAACAGACTGACACTGAACAGGAAGTGCAGCCTAATTATTCTTGTTTGTCAAATGAAAATTTCATTTGGGCCGGAATGAAACCTCCGAGCTACTTCTTTTAAGGTGAGCTGCTAGTTGTATTATCAGCTAAATGCAGTAAAATCCATAATCATACGATGATAATGAAAATGGTGCCAATGTTAACATTCAGGCCTGCACTGCCCCGAGCCATCCACGATAAAATTAAGTACCATAGTCCTCTGCCAGCGCTGACACCCGGACGCTCTTTAGCCTCTTAGATGCGTTTTTGCATTTTAAAAACTTTATCAAAGCACTGTTGCAATGTGGAAAATGTCAACGTGAAATGCACTGAAGGCAAATTGGAATTTCATTAATAGTAAAATTATTGCTTTTGACTGATGTATTGCTATGCTTGTTAGGAGCCGGGGAGTGGAAAGCAGTCTGTCTGGTCTCTGTGTCCCGAGCCACATGCAGAAAGTTACAGATCTGGGACTTTTCAATATTACATGTGTATTGAGCTAAAGTTACAAGAAGTGGGGTCTTTTTATTACAGAAAATGTAAGTTGCATCTTAAAGAATCATGATTAAACTGATATGTCAACTAGGATTGGACAGAAGTGAGAAAAATGTATATTTCTGTATTTTTTGCGTGATCTTGAAATCAATATTCAGACGATAGTTTAACAACGCATCAGGAATGTGCTAAAATGTTCCTGTCAGTTCAAATATCACACAAAACATAAATGGACCATTGAAGTAACCACAAAAGTACAGAATTATCACTTTATCCCCATGTTTCTGTCTCTTTTTGAGGCTATTTTTATTTACAGATAATATTTCATAGTCTCTAAAACAACAAGTGCTCATAACTGATCAGTAATTTGTTGTAATTTGATAATAATTAGTATAATAGCAACAATTAGGATCCAGATTAGCAGTTTGTACTGCAATTTCTGGACACTGAATCTCAAAACAAGCTTTACTTGGTTGTTAGTGGCCAGGTTAAGACATCATTGAATTTTACACCCATCTTTTTTTAATTTTCACACACATTTACACACAGTATTTTTACATTCTCAAAATAATCTATGCATATAATTATAGTTACTTATGGAAACCTTCTTTTTGCTGAAATCTATACAATTAAACACAGAATCTGGATTGCATTTAACTCCGTGCCAATGTTCTACTTTATTACTACATTATAATGATGTTAATGTTTGAAATTCCCCTTTAAAAACACCTCTTGTTGTCAATTACATTATGGTTTCCTCTTCCCAACACCAGTGTATTAAAAGCTCTTTAGCGTAGCGTGATGCTATCGTACCGTAGCTTCCCTGTTCGTGGTCTTACACTGTGGATTTGTGTCTGCCTATTGTTGCTTGTGCGGTCTATCTAATCTTAAGCATTCTGCTGGGCCCATAGCTCCCACTGCAGTGCGCTGGTATTACAGAGACCGAATTTAAACCTACGAGAAGAGGAGGTGTATCACTTCTCTATATGGACGCTGCCTGTTTATTGATTTATTCTGGGTAATCCTCTCAGTGTCAATTATACAGTGCCGAATGGGGAAAGGTGTCAGAGAGGAGAGAGAGAGAGAGACAAAAGATTAGCTTTAATGGAGGACTGAAATAAACAAGGAAATGTTTTGACAAATTTGGTGTTTCCATTACAAAGCAGTGGTAGCTGGGTGTCTGTTGGAACGTTTTTATTCTGGCTAATTCAATTACTTTTATTTCAGTCCATATGCACGTTTAGACAAGTCTGCTGATCTACTTACTAAAAAATACATTCACGAAACTATTGTCAGTGAACAGAATGTACAGACTGAGAATGTGCTTTGGTGATTTATCAATAAAAATTGTTAAATTATACACATAGTCAAAAAATTGTTTGCATAAAATAAGGTATTAGACTAAAATAAATGCAGGAATAACAAATTAACTAAAGAATGCAAATTGTACTTCAGCATTTTTGGATAGTATAACTTTATGAATCCAGACAGAAATTGACATACAGTATGATCCTATGTGTTGTTAATGCCTTTATAAACATTATAATTGCCGTGTATTTCTGATTATGCACATGACAATAGATTAAATATTCAAATAAACTATGGCGTGAATGAATGACTGTTGACACTGCAGCCTCATCCAGTAAAATATCTCGATAAAACCACCACACAAGCCAGTTTGTTCTCAAAATAACGCAGCCTGATTAAAATAGAATTGATAAAATACTTAAATTATTGTAAATATCGTTAAAATCGTTTCTTGTATTTGGAGTTTGCATGTCTGTATATATGATTTTGTGTACTATGCTCGAAATAAACCATAAACCATAATAATTATAGGTTTTGATAACATGTTTGACCAAGAATGTTTCTCAATATGGCGTTAAACCAGTGTAGCATTTATTCAATTACAGATCTGTGAATTGCAGTTTCTAGTTTAGCCTATTTATAACTTATAACATCTTAAATATTGAATTCCATCAGTAGTAATAGTTATAGGCTTATATAAGTGAAAGAAAAAGTCTAAAAGAAAAACACAAACACGCTTTTATAATACATGAAATGGCATCGCAGTATTACTACAGATTTACACTACGCTCTATAGAATAAGTACATGTCTTGAATATAAAGTAAAGCAATATTAAGTTGTTGGTCAGTCAAAGCTGTTATGTATTCATATTGAACTGCACTGATTAAAGATTATTAGAGAGCAGAAACACATTTGTACCGTTTGCCCAAGCCGCAGATAAAAGAAAGTCTACCTCATTCTGATAATTACTTCAAATGTAGCAACACAGGAGCTAATGCCCATCTTGATACCTGCTATCCAGCTCTGGGCTTTTGTGAATCCAGGGACATTCACACCACACAATGTTGTCACTCTCTTCATCTCGTTTAATGGCACTATTAATTGGATTTATAATGATGTTTTAAGCAAACTTATTTCGGCAGACATCTTTCAGCCAATGGCCTCTCAGATAAAGCTCTGCACTACATGTCTGGCATAAAGCGGCTCAGGAATTTGCAGTGATTTGCAGTGGAGCTCTGACCTCTTGTGGCCGAGTCTGGAATTGCAGGTTCATTTTTACGTAGGTGTCCACTTTAAATTAATAATATAACACATAAAAATGTTCATTAAAGCTAGTTTGCTCTGTATAATAATGTTAAGAATTGTATTGCATAGGTTAAAAATGCTTGATTTATTTATTTGGAGAATGGAGACAGGCGTTAATCCTAGAAATATGATGAGTATATGTCGTTTAAAACACAGAAGAGCACTTTGTGTATTACCACATGACATTACAAGGTAATGTTTTCGGTTTGAGAGAAGAACTCATCCTAAATATGCAGTTTTTGTGTGTTAAATATGTGTGAATGAAACAAAACACAAGTCAAGGTATGTTTTTGATGAGGAAACAACATTCTAACATAGATCAGAAAATGAATATATGTATTTATTTTGGGCCATTAAGACATTTACATTCTTATATGATCATAATAGAAATAACAACAACAACAATGAAATATTTTGCCCAAAAAGGAGTGGGAAGAAGAGAATTTATTCTCTTCTTCCCACTCACAATGAGCTTTCTTTTTCATTTTTCAGACATTTTACATGAACTATATGAACTATTTACAGTAAAATAAAATAGCAAAATGGGTCCTTTAAAATGTAAACAGTCTAAATTTATTCAGATTCATAGTGTATTGGTTGATTGTCCAGTAATTAGCTGTAAAATGTGCTTTGAATATAAATGTTATAAAGATTACATGTAATGAATCATCTTTTTGAACTTTCCTCTAAATGAATTGAATTTTACAAAGTGTTTTGAACTCTCATGGTCACTTTTTTTTTCACCATCATTACCATCATTGCTTTGACTTATGTTTCTGCCTCCTCTCCACCTTCATCCCCCTAAATACCGCCTTAAGTACTCCTCCTCTTCCTCATTGTATTTGCTTCTCAGTGACCTTCTCCTCCTCAGCCCGGACAGACCCTCCGGCTGGACCTCTGCCATGAACCAAAACAATGGCGTCCTGTCACTGATGGTCTCCGGAGCTGTAGATAACTTTTGGACTGGGACCAGCTCGATATCATCAAGAATCCACCCAAAACAGGACCCAAGCCTCAGCCTCTGTGGAGGGACGGGAGACAGGACAGGGCCAGAGCAGACAATACAAAGTGCTGTAACAGGAGGTGTAGACTCTGGACAGTAGGACAGTGGAGTTCATGTCATTTATACATTAGGTTTGCTTGGTGATTGTTCGTCTATTGGCAACATAATCTATAGTTTATATATTTAATGTCCTACATTATAAGCCCAGAGTAGCCGCAAGGTCTTTAAAGTCTTAAAAAGGTCTTAAATTTCATGTTCCTAAATGAAGGCCTTAAAAAGTCTTAAATTATGTTGTCCAAGTCTTATTTTTTTCACAAAGGTCTTAAATTTCATTAGCCTATTTTTTTGTATACTAACCAGGCTGCAGTGCAATGTGAGACAAGACAATGTGAAAGCTTATTTTGTCTTGTTAGAATGTTTTTAAATGTTTTCATGTAAATGATTTTTTTTGGACATTTTACAAGCAATGCATACAGCCATAAATGAGTTCTGAATGAGATTTTATAATGAAAATATTTTTTGTTATTTAAAGCAGTGAGTAATGGACATTATTAGAATTGGATCTGGTGGTTTTCACTCGCATAATGGGTGCAATGTTGGTCTTAATTTTCATTTAAGTGGTCTTAAAAAAGTCTTTAAAAAGTCTTAAATTTGGGGTCAAACCTGGGGATAGAATATTGTAACCTCCTCAAAAACATATTTGAAGTTGTGTTTTGTGCCATTTACACATGTTTCAGTAACGCATCATTATTAGTCAGTCTACATCTCCAAAGCTCAAAATCTTCTGTTCCACCTTGTGATGTCATGAGGTGGTAGTTAGTAGTTAGTAGCTCCGCTTTACCCTTTGTGGAAGACTGGCTATCAGGTCTGAATGTAACTGATTCTCATGAAGGTGTATGGGGTTTAAAAACACAATGGAGCTGTTTTCAATTTGAGAGAAAAACTAAATATGCAGGATTTGTGTAATATCCCCTTCACCCCGACCGTCACAAATATGCAACAAACCGTTTGGATCAAGATATAAGCCGGGATAGCGGCTGCATTCCCCCAGAGCCGGTTAGTGCAGGTGCAGAACCTTCCTGGGAACCTTTGGCAAGCACTTGTTTCTATTTGTCGCAATTTACAACATACCCAAATTTCTATTTATTTATTTTTTGCTACAGTCAAATTAATAATCTTAACTTAATTTACCATCTACTTAAAGGCAAAAACACACACAAAACCTTTTTTTTCTTAATATACATCTATATAAATTCACGCGTGATGTGCTCTTGGGGGCTCATTGATGAATTTCAAGAAAACGTGGGATCCCTTCTTTCAGTTTGTTGAGTCAATGATGTTTTTTCACTCTTGTCATTTATCGATCTCTATCTCACTCTCTTTTTTAAATCTGGTGCATGTTTATTGTGACTGTGACCTGATTGTTCTGAATTTTTATTTTATTTTATTTTTCCTTTTTTCCCTTTTTTGGGTGTTTTATTCAGCTTTTTGTCCTTATTTAAGTATTTCATCCTGACAATGCTGATATATTACAGAAATTGTTATTAAATAATGTTTTGGACAAAAAAAATAATTATAGATTGGGGCGTTAAGGGGTTAACCTCGTGAGAATGAAACAAAACATATTGCCCCTTTAAACTTAAGGGTCTTTTATACAAACACAATGTTCACTCGTCATCTACTCCTGTTTATCCCACTCACATAACATCTACTTATGGATGATACCAGTGATTTTTGTTTCAGTCTGATTGCAAATACTACGATATTGATCTGACGTCCAGTACCAATGCGATTTGTATTAAACTGCATAGAAAGAAAATAATTTTATATTAGAGTGATTATCTTTGTTCCACCTCAGCTTGATCTAAATTATAAACAATGTATTTTTTTAGACTAACGTTTGATCAAAAACCCGCGAATGATATGATTGCACAAGAACTGATACTTTTACCTCATTCATTTTCACTATATTAGTATTTCGTATCGATCCACCCCTCACACGACGTCATGAAGCAACGTCATTAGCTTAACTTCAGTTCATAATCTTACTGCTAAACATGTACCTCACTCCAAGCCCCTGCAGAAATGCTTTGAACCCTGTGTACCGCTTTGGCCATTGTTGATTCATCTTACACCTCCATCTTCGCCTGCACCACGAATCCTAATGAATCCGAATCGGACCCATTTACTTCGCAATGAGGATAACTGGCAAACTTTCTCTCTCAAATGAAACTATTATCTCCAACTAGACACGCACAGGGCTCCATATAAATAAATAAAGCGGCACTTATCTATTGGGCAGTGTGTGATTACTGTAGCTCCAACTCTACATCCAAATTGACTGTCTTATCGTGTCGGCGAGAGGGGGACTGTACTTGAAAGCAGAACGATCCTTAAATAGTAACTCAAGATGGCCGCCGGATAAGGTGTTCCACAACAGTTTTGATCAATGAAGCATGCATTCAATATATTGCCTATTTAGATGCGACAGATAAACTTAACTGCTGCTCTAAGTGGGCTGTAAATCATATTTCCCTCAGTACAAGGTAATGACTTGAAGGCCCTGTTGAATCCCTAATGTTTGCCCGGCCCGCGGTGAAAGGAAAATGATAGAGACACTGTGAGCATTGCATTGTGCGGGGCAGACGGAAGGACATCAAATATTTATAGATGTCGGACGCTCGGCTTTGTAGCGCCGTCCGTAGCAATTTGACCAACCCCAGCCATGTGAGACTCAATGTACACAAGTGAATAGTAGTTGATAACCACACACTTATGGAGTATTCAGTGGGATATACTGTATGTGACTGCGCTTTGGTTATTGTTGGTTTAGCTAAAGTGCTTATGACGATGTTCTGATGATTCTGTAATGTTGATTCAAAGGTGCGTTGGGTAACCTTTCTGGTGGAGGGTCCGTCAAATGAAATGTTATTACGAGGGGTGTAACGATATCAAAGTCTCACAATACGATATCATCATGGTATGAACCTCAGGGTACGATATTTATTGCAATATCGTGGGAAAGCTCACAATATGGTGGGGAGGCTCACTATATTACGTATTCTACATAATAACAAGACTGACATTATAAAATGCTTTGACCAGTCATTTGGTACAACATTTATTGTCATTAGGGATGTAACGATATCCAAATCTGTACAATATTTTTACGATATACATCTCACGGTACGATATTTATTGCAATATTTTGTGTGAATATGCTACTTTTTCCTCTAAGAATGCCTTCACAAGACTTAATCCAAAGACTGAAGATGTAAAAGTGCTTAGAACAGTTATTTCTTCATGTATTTGCACTGAAATGGAGCAAAGGATCATGGTCATCGTAGTTACTTCCTTTTAGCTATTTCTGCATCAGAACTATTCTTTTTTTATTTTTAACCTTTATTTTACCAGGTTGGTCGGTTGAGAACCAATTCTCATTTTCAACGACAACCTGGGTGTGGCACCTGGAATTCCCAGTGGTCTCCTACCCAAGTACTAACCAGGCCCGGCCCTGCTGAGCTTCTGAGATCTGACGGGATCAGGCTCTGATGAGCTTTGGTTTAAGCAAAGAGACTTCGATATTGTGATGGTCCACGATATTATTGTGAGACCTTTGACGATACAATATCACGATATTTCGGTTATTGTTACATCCCTAGTTATTACTTTGCCTGGAATGTGTCACAGTTTGGTATTAAACCGTTTTATCTTCATGAAGACCGAACCAGACCAAGTTACAGGTCAGATCTGTGGAGAGGCGACCCTGCTCGCAGTCAGAATGCCTGTTCTCTAGGTATTTTTGAGCTTATAAATGTGAATAAATGTGAAGTAGCTATAGAAATAGAAACAAGCAGGCAACGGACCCCCAACCAAAAAGTTACATAGTGCACCTTTAATTTGGTGGGATAATACTTGTTGTAACTATAAATTATAGTTTCACAGCAATCAAGTAACAATTTGTGAAGAAAAGTTGAAAAATATGTTGAAAATTACAGCAAGTAGACTGTTCAATCCAAAAGTTTGTTCAGTTTACACACAAGAAACACATTCTTTCCAATATTTTAAAGATTGTTTCAACTAAATTAAGGTGTTTTCTTAAATATGTATTTGTCAAATACACACGTCTGCGTACATTAGAGGAGTTTTAGCCCAGTTATGGAATTTCGTAGCATAATGTTATGATTTCTAACCAGGAAGTAAAATCTGAAACCTAAAAAATCGTGGATTGGGGGAAAATTGTAGAATGTGGCCATACCGGCTTGTCAAAGCCTGATCCCGTCAGATCTCAGAAGCTCAGTAGGGCCGGGCCTGGTTAGTACTTGGATAGGAGACCACAAGGAATTCCAGGTGCCACAGGGGGGCGCCAGTGGTAAAAACTGTCGTTGTGTCCTTAGGCAAGACACTTCATCCACATTGCCTAGTATGAAAGTGGTGTGTGCGTGAATGATGGTGGTGGTGGTCGGAGGGGCCTATGGCACAGATTGGAGCCTCACTTCCGTCAGTCTGCCCCAGGGCAGCTGTGGCTACAATAGTAGTTTACCACCACCGGGTCTGGAGTGAATGAATAATGCTCTGTAAAGCGTCTTTGAGTGTCCTGAAAAGCGCTATATAAAACTGATGCAAAAAAAAAAAAAAAAAAAGTATTATTATATCTAAATATATTTGTGACTGTATGTACTGTATGATGTTTAATTTATTATTTACTATTAGTACTGAAATTCTATAGATTAAAATGATTAATGAATTCTAGATACACTTATTTTTCTTTAGAATGACGGAAAGTCCTCTAAATGGGAACTGTAACAAGGAAGCTAATTGCCATGAATGGGGCCATGGTTCTGCAGGCTACTTTCCGGTTAGTTACAGACCACATTTAAAGATGAACGTGCAGAAAATAGGTCTATAATAGTTATAATAGCTGATTATTTGACGAGCTTCTCTCTACTGTAGGCCCTGATTATTCTACATTTAGAGGAACAGCTTCTCTGATCATCACCAGTCACGTTCACACAACATCCACGAGAAGCAACATGGGTAAGGTCATTGTAAGAATCCAACTATGAAACTTCAGGCACAGGGGGAACACCTGAACCACTGAGTCCTTCATCCAGTTTTGCTGTAAAATATTAAAGTAATTTTAATAATAATTTTGGAAACATCAAAACAATACAAATGTTATGCAAAACGTAATGAAAATCCAGTTAAATGTTTAGTATTTCCAGCCGGGAAAACTAAAATTTGCCTTTCCTACATTCCAAGTTCTTTATAAATCCGACTTCAAAGAGCCAGGTTTTCATTTGACAATAAAAGCACTTCATAGTCCAGCCGCATAATACCGTTTATTTCATTCACAGTATTCATACGATTGTTCGCTCACACACATAAGTAAAAGCCCTTTGTGAATTGTACGGACACATTGATTGTACCTGGAGACACAGTTTTGTTCGAGTCCACGGTCTTTGCCGGGCTTTGATGTCATTTCTCTGCATATATTGTAACCTTTATTCACTGAATCCTCTTCCGCTTTTGTCCGTGTTGTCCGTCTCAGATCCCAAATTGAAATCGTCCCTTTGAGCAGTATTTCACACAGACAGCTCCTCTGACATGTTCCAGTCAAAATGTGGAGTGAATTTTTCTATTGGACAAAACGGTAAAACGCCAGAGCTGTAGAAATCGTCCTATACCTGTCCTCCTCTTTACCAGTCAACGCGACGCTTGTTTAATAATAATTGGATCTTATCCCTGTGTTTGCTCATCATTTTCTTGTGCGGGCGTTTTTCCACTCCTAAACTCCATTTAAGTTTTTTAATAACATTTTAGAATAGTCCCCGTGCAGGTAAACACAATCAGATTACCATGATGGGTTCAAAATGTGCGTTTATTTGGTTTATTTATTGAGGAGAGGACACAAATGGAGCCACTTTAACAGAGGCAAACAGGCATACAGCCCAGAGGAGAGGTGTAGGGACAAAATGGAGCGATATAGATTCACTCTTTATTCCAATGTGCACTGCCACTAGAATAAGAATATGTATGGTATCGGCTATTTGCACTGCTATTTCATTTTAGCTGCTTCAGATTGTAATGCTAATACGTTTAGTAATACATGAACCAACATTTTATATGAAAAGAGAACATTTTTATAATATATAAACATACAATTATATTATTTTGTTTATGCAGACTGTGTAGTGGTGAAAGGAGTGATTGATTTTAGGGTTATAAAAACTCAATATAAGGTTAAGGCAGGAGTGGGCAATTATTTTATCCCTGGGGCCACATGAGAAATAGAAAATATTGTGGAGGGCCGGACCAAAATGCTTAATTCAATTCTGCATAATATTAATTGTATTTCTTTATTTAAAAAAAAGCAGTAAATAGCATTGTTTAGATGCACTGGTAAGACTGGTAAGAGTTTATGATATGACTAATCAATGAAAAAGTGAGGTTGCCTTACAAAAATAAAAACACTAAAATAAAAGTCATGCAGCTTTAGTCCCTATAAAATATGTTTTTTGCACCTGTCTGTTTTGCACTGATCATTACCTGCACTGTTATATTCTTGTCATTTTGTAAATTTTTGTGTTACATTATAGAGTTTATTGTCTTCTACTTATTATATTTATTCTATTTTATTTATTGCATGGTTAGTAGTGTTTGTCTATGTTTCGCTCCAAGTACCGCAGCCATTTCCTCATGTTGTGAACCTGTTCGTTCATATGGCAGTAAAACCTTTCTGATTCTGATTCTGATGTTTACTTTGTAATTCAAAATGATCCTAAAGGGTTCGGTCAGAGTCAACCAAAGGCCCTTATGTAGCCTGGGAGCTGTACAATGCCCAGGTCTGGGTTACGGCATAGTACTTTATTGTCCCCATAGGTAGTTTTTTTTTTTCTGCATTTGACCCATCCGTCAGTGCTGGTGGGGCCACCTGTCAGGAGCAGTGAGCGCCCCCAAGGACCCATCTCCGTGATCTTGAGTTAAGTCTTGGTCAGGATTACCCTGGCTGGAGGATTATGTTTTGGGTTGATGAAGAGAAACTTGTAAACCAGGGGTCTCCACCCTTTTTCTTTTGGTGAGCTATTGTCACAAAAAGAAAAAATTCCAAAGAGCTACTAATTTTAGCGGTCATAAGAAATTGAGCATAGGATGGGGAACAGTTAGATAACTATAAAACATAAACCTTTATCCATTTATTAGTGCACAAATTCAAGCATCACTATAAATCATTTACAATAGTAGTTCATCAAATTTGAGTCATTCAGCACAATATTTATAATTCAGAAGTTCTTTAGCGAGCTACTAGGAACTAGGAGAGCTACAGGTTGGAGATTCCCGATAAAAACTCTGCACAGAAACGTCAGACTGAGAATCAAACCCAGAACCTTCTTGTTGTGAGGCATGAGAGCCACTGACCCAACGCGCTGCCATTAAACTTACCTGACTCCATGGAGGCAGCGAGGTGACTTTACCAGGTCAAGTTATAGGTCGCATCTGTGGAGAGCTGACTGAGCTCACAATAAGAATATATTTTTTGTACATTTTTGAGCAATACACACATCTGTAATGGACCAAATGCAAGACATAAGAACTGCATCTCGAGGAAAAAAGCTGGTAGAGGACCTCCCACCAGAAAAGTTGCATAATATCTTGAAATAACTCATTTGTGATTTGTAAATTTTGGTTCAGTTGCGATATATTATGCTCCATTCCCCTGTCCTACCCCCATACTCACTGATCATCTAATATTGTTTGGTATAAAGGCTCCTGGCATGGGTCCTAAACTATTCCATGATAGTTTTTGGTTACTTCCTGTATAAAACCCTCTCATTGTGCAAAAGGAGAGCTGCTTTGTACAAGTGCTGAGCAGCTGCTTACCAAATGAGCTCACAGTGTCCCCCTATCAACTGTAAATTTCACTGTCACGTTTTATCATATTATCAATGACCACTCAATTTCCCCGTGCCACTCCAACTCAACCACTGACCCCGGCCCTATTACAGCCTGTAATGAAGACCAATGGAGCTGTAATTGGTGCGCATTATACCAGATCGGGTAACGCTAGCCTTATTTTCTTATCACAATCAAGTTAGCTGGTGACTCTCAATGAGAAACCAAACACACGTCTATTCTTATGCAGGCCAACATCCAAATAACATTTCAGAGCCTTTTTCAGTTTTCCATTTCAAGATTGCACTCTGTATCGGCGCTGTGGGGGCTTTGTTGTGTGGCCATTCCCTCAGTTTTAAGAGGGTCCCGACAGGAGCTGAGGCAGGGGCAGGAGATGCAGATATGGGGTATAGGGCTTACCCGGGCGGGGGGAGTGCAGGACTGTCCCGTAACATGAGAGTGATGTGATGGGGCGTATTAGAAGAACTGTGAACCGCGGAGAGAGGAGTAGCGGGGCCTAAAAGCAGAGAGGGGTGAAGATAGTCCAATGAGAGGAGGCAACATGAATGTGCTGCACCATTATCACGAATACCAAACACTTTTGTCGACAGTGCAAATCGAAAGTGATATTTCTCTGTATCATTTGTACAGATGTGTATCAGTCTGGTCCCCACGCCCTCTGTTGTGTCTCCAAACGTGATCGTCCAGTCACTTTAGTCTTTTCAGTGGCACATATAGAACAAAGGAGCTCACCGGTCACTTTTATTTACACTGCTTGGCCAAAATTTAAGATATGAACACTTAAATCTATCAAAAAATGTTATATTACGCTATTTTCTGATCTGTGTTATAATCTTTTTACTTCTTCATCTCATTTTTAACACACAAATCCTGCATAATTAGGCTGAGTTCTTCTTTCAAATGGAAAAAAATGGTAATACAGGAAGTGCACTGTTGTGTTTTTGAACTCCAAACACATTCACTAGGATAATTTGGAGGATTTCAACCCTAGAATTGCCCATCTTTACTGAACTAAAGGTAAGTGGTAGCTGCACTGCAAAAAGATATGAACACTTAAATCTATCAGAAAATGACTTGAAAGTAGTGAAATTATCTGTCCATGCAGCAAGATCATTTTTCTTGACAGGTTATCTTAAAATAAACGACCTCTAGAATTAAGCAGCCTCAGAACTAATAAGTAGGTAATAAATCTGAAAACAAGATGAATAACCTGATATAAGTTTTAAAATCTTGGCAGAAATCTGTAATGTTTCTCTGTTCCCTGTGATATTTTTTTCTAACTTTTTTCCTCATCACCAGCCGTATTTGTTTTGATATAATGGACCATGCATGCCCCTAATTGGCTAATCCACCTGTCAATCACGACCATCTGAAAACAGGGAGAGAAAGTCTGGAAGAAATGTGTATTCTGGATCCCAGGCAACTGCGCCCACTTCTCCTATTGGCCGATCTAGCTCTATCATTGAGTGACGAGTGGATTTATCCAATCACGGTAAAGTGTGAATTCCCGGATGAAGCTGCAGTGTTTTGTGCGAGGTTTTTGTGCTGTGTTGTTGTCGACCTTTTGCAAATTGGTGCTTTATAAGTAAAAGGAAAATCAACATTGTAACACGGTAGAAAATTGTGATATGATTTTATTTAGTGCATCACCATCCACAGAAATAATATATAAAGAACGATTATGTACCTGCACTGCTGTGTATGTTTTTGTGGTGTTGCTGATTGACAAATAGAGGGAGTAGAATCATGCTCTAAATTAGGGGTCTCCAACCTGTTTCCTCTGGGGAGCTACTTCACAAAACTAAAATGCCAGAGACTTACTTATTTTAGTGGCTGCAAGAAACTGAGACAGTTATAATAATAATAAGAAAAATAATAGTGCATTTTATTTATTAGGCACCTTTCTGGACACTCAAGGTCACCTTACAACAACATGAACAAATTAAGTACAATTAAAACATACAGTTAAAAGCTACAGTTAAAGTGGAACGGTATTTAATTAATTGTGTTTAGTATTGTATTTAGTGTCGCGTTTTATTAGTATTTAGCATTCACTAATGTATTAGACAGTATTTAATTGATTGATTGTATTTAATTGACTTACAAGTTACTAGTTATCAGCTATTCTCCCTGGAGACTTATGTAGCATGTTTTGGGTTGATGGAGGAAACTGGAGTGCCCGGAAAGAGTTATAAGACAGAGGGCGAGCCTTTGGGTACAGTTAGATGTCTATAAAACATAAACTATTGTCTTTTTAGGAGTGTGCAAAGTGGTGCTTCAAATAGATACATGTACAATAGTAATAGGCATGTTATTAACCATTTTTTGTTATCCAGCACAATGGTATAATTCTGAAATCCCAGATTCCAGCTACAGGTTGGAGACCCCTGCTCTAAATGTAGTTTGAACAGTTTACACAGTTTTTTTAGTAGTTTTTGTAAACATGAGCTTAACTCCAAGTATCAGACAAACTTCCATTTTCCTATTTCCATTACACAGTTAAGGTCTTTGTCTTTTTTTAAAGGCGGAACTTCAAATTTTGTTCTTCCTGAAACTATCTGAGATGACCTTTTCTGCTTTTAAAAGTACAAGTTTTCTCCACAGTGGAAACATGCTGCTACTTCTATGTAGTGTGCTGTGTGCGGTATGCAGGCTGTCCTCACAATTTCCTCAAAAATATGAATATTAAGTAAGTAAGTAAATACATAAATAAATACACGTGCAGACATGGGAAACAACAGAGATGATTTTTCAGAACAGAAAAAACTTGCATGTGAAATCTTTGACAAACAACGTAAATTAATATGTTTAATCTTTAGGTGAGTCCCTTTATTTATTCATGGTGAACTTTTTTGTTTGCTTGTTTGTTTATTTTAACACAGATGCCCTTCCGCTTGCAACAGGCTACATTACTGTGACTGTGCACTATGCAGGTGTCTTGCCCAAGGACACAATAACAGTTTATGGTTCAGACGTGATTATAACTGGCTCGTCTCTGGTCTACGAGTCAGGTTTGTGCAGATGCAAGTAGGGACGAATGTTTTTATTTGCTTTTCAGCACATAAAAGTATCTATAAATGGATGAAAAAGCTCCATACTGGGGCATTAACTGCTATTTTTGCCATTTTTTGTGTTTTTAAAGTAACTATTGCATCCTTTTGGGTAGACTTTGATGTTTATGGTCCGAGCTTTAGCACAGCTGCTCTCTTCACTGAAAACAGTGCACTTTAAAGGACAGGATATTGGCTAACAAGTCTAAAATAGGAGTTAAATATTCTCTTATTAAACTCAGGCAGGTGGGATTTGAGTAGATCTGCGTAATAGACAGTGGTTTCAGACAAAAGGTAAAGCTGCGGTCATGCTTGTGCTAGCTAATGACGGGGTTAGCTCAAATTAGGAAACTCTTTCTCTTCAGGAAATTGTGCTTAAAGACAGGTCACGGATGGGCCCGCTGAGCACACACAAAACCTATGCTCCGGCCATTTTAAAGTCAAAGAGAAACAAGCTAATTGGAGCACGGCAAAGCGTCACAAATCGATTTTAGGGCTTAAAGTCAGGGTCAGACAAGGGCAGTGAACTCAGAAGTGGAGCGGAGTTATCGGCTATGACCACACGGGACAAAGTAAAACTATTTACCTGGAGAGAAACCGGATCAAGTTTTGAAGCATTTATTTATTTTTATTTATATTAATATAAGAATGTCAAACATATTTGGTTTATCAATGGTGATTACACAGAATTGACTGTTTAAGGCGTGTTAGAACGCTGTTACCTCCTCAAAAACCCGGAGTTGTGTTTTGTTTCATTCACACGTGTTTGAATAAACTTTATTGTTAGTCTGTCTGCATCGCCAAAGCTCAAAATGCTCAAAATGCTCTGATCGACCTTGTTCTGCTGGTTCAAGTTAAGTTTTACCTCTTATTCAGTAGAGATTGGCAATTCCAGAGCTGAAATTATCCAAATGATTTTAATGAAGGCATATGGAGTTTAAAAACACAGTGGAGCACTTCCTGTATTACATCACAAGGTGGAACAGAGTGTTTTCAGTTTGCGAGAAGAAGAAGTCTAAATGCAGGGTTTTTGTGGTAAACATGTGTGAATGAAACTAAACTCAATTCATGATATAAAAGAGGAAGCAGCATTATAACAGATCAGAAAATAGAGAAACATTTGCCATTTTAAAAATATTATAAGCGTGATCATTTTAGAAGCAAAACATGTATTGCAATTCAGTTTATAAAACTACATTTACGATTTGTTTATAGGCAACTTTTATTTTATCATTTAGAAAGCTTGACTTTATAAAGCTGCTCATACTTTTCATAATCTATCGCACAATGTGAATGAAAGTGGGTTAAGGATTTTGCTGTTGCTTGGTAATGGTGCCAATAACAGATCGGGATGTTTCTTCTCATTTTTACACTATAATGTCTTATCATGACATTCCTTTAGGCCAGACAGTGCACAGAAGAGGAAAAAACTATAATGATTTGAAACTTCACTCGTAGTTTACTTCTATAAATGCAAGTTTTTCATCATGTAATATTTTCATATAGAAATAAGACGTTTTATGTTTACAATTTACAATTCTTTTACGAAATTCAAAACAGGAACATGGTTTAAATTTCTTGTTCCATTTTGTTGTCATACTAGATATTAAAAGATATACAGAGGGCAGTTTGGAAACCTTATTTAATACATGAGAAAACTAAATCTCACTGAAAAATTACATATAAATTCAAATTTCACCTCGATGTTTGGAGTTAAAACATCAAAATCTTGTTAAGCACAAGACTGTTAAGTTTGGTGTGTGTGTGTGTGAGCTTCTTTAAGGCTTAATCCTTATGTCCTTATGGAGGGAAAATGACCTTTGAAAGTACAATGTCCCATATAACTCTGGCTGCAAGTTGATTATATGAAATATTTACACATATTTGAGTTCAGAGTTGTTGTTCCCACATAAAAACTTTTATTCTAAGAGACAAAACATTTCAGAGTTTTTCTTGTAAAATGTATAGATTTTAAATGTCATCAAATATGTCTGAACTACAATAGAGTAATTTGAACTGTGATATCTTGCAGAATCTAACCCAAACTTTTATTTGGATAGCAAACTTTTAACAGATAGATATAGCAAGTCCACCCTAGACTGCTGTTTTGGTAGTCTTGCCTTTAGTTTTATAGTTTTGTGCTGCCCTCTAGTGGTTGAATTAGGTCAGTGTCAAATGTTGAAGTCGGGCATTTCTCATGAGTCATGTCTTTGGAGCTGCTAATTCACATTACTGACAAAATAGTCTGCTCAGAACAGTTAACTCAGTTGTTGATTTATGTACATTTCATAATGCAGAGTTACTGTACATAGAGTTATAATTTTATTGATAAAATGACATGTCTTAATGCTGAATTTTAGAGTTTTTATTCTTGTGGGAACAGTTGGACCGATTTCCATTAGATCATCACACTGGTTTTATGCGCGCAGCCTTTTTACATTTGCTTTTACTCAGAAACTCAATATTACATTAGTACTACATAGTTATATTTTTCTAATGCTTATACAGAAACAAAAAATCACTCTTCCTTTTTGTCTGTGGCGAAGTTGATTTGTGAGTCATGTGAACGCCAACTTAGCAAAACCACACCTCGTCATTCATCTATTTTAATCTTTCATTCAGTTGTTAGATTTCTGTTTCTTGACTCATGTCTTACACAGTCTCAAATATCATGTGATGAAATGGTTTCGTGTCACACAGATTAACTCTGAAATATTGCTGATGATGCTTTGATTATTTAAAGGCGCACTGTGTAACTTTTTGGGTGGGGGTCGGTTTGTTTGTTTCTATGGAAATGTCGTTGCTCTGACAGGAATGTTCCACAATATGACAATAAACAGCTCTACCTCACATTTATAAATTATAGGTGGTTTTATAGCTCAAAAACACCTAGAAAAAAAGGTGTTCTGACTGTGAGCGGGGTCGCCTCTCCACAGATCTGACCTGTAACTTGGTCTGGTTTGGTCTGCAAGAAGATAGAAAGGTTTAATGCCACACTGTGAAACATTCTGGACAAAGCAATAATGTCTCCACAAAGAAAAAAGCATTTGACGGACCCTCCACCTGAAAAGTTACACAATTAACTTTTCATAAATGCTGTGAAATGATTTTTGATGCTGTCTTTTGTTTGGGAAAAACTAAGCTGGGAGATACTTGAAAATGTTCCGTCAATGTCATGAAACATCATTGAGTAATTTCTATTGTACTTCATTTCTTAATCTCCGATGAGTATGGTTCCTGTTTATTTTAAATAGGATATTTAAATAGGATTTAGTAATTACTAGTAGTAGGAAAAGTTATGTCTTAATATTCACTAAGTTGTGTTAATAATATGTAAGTTCATTCAATACGATTTCATGTCACGTGATATTTTTAAGCAAATCAGGCGTAATTTAAAGACGATCACATTAACAATTAGACATGATCACATTATTATTGAAATCTCATGTTGTTTCAAGGCTCAGATCGCCATTCAGCTTTTATATTTCACTCTATTTCCACTTTTGAATGAACTGCCTGTAACTTCCTGTGCGTTACATTTGCTCTGGTTCCTCTTGCATAGAACTGTCTCCTAATAACTTAATAACAGGAGTAAGTGAGAGATTTAAAAAAAAATAATAAAAAATAAAATAAATTATTTACAAAACAATTTACAAACTTTAAAATAGTTCATACATTTAATTCTATGAAAGTCTGATGAAAGGGAACTCCCCAGAAGCTACATTACCTTATAAAAGGAGCCAGCGACACTAAAAATACACACAGTTTCATATTATGCTGTACCTAACATGATCCGACAGTCTCTTTGATCAATAATAGTCCTAACTCTTGACGCCAACAGGTTGTGGGTTAGATCCTGAAGCCAATCGACCAAAAACATGTGCAGGAGGCTTGGTGATTGTTTAAGTGATCAGTATTGGCTGCCACTAACCATTATTTAGTCATCAGTTGATATAATTATTTTTTTTTGTGTGTGTAAATTCAGTATTCTTTTTAAAATTTATATATTCTGATATACTGATGAACTTTTCAACACTGACTTGTTTTGGAGTCCGATCAGTCCAAATAATGATGATTCATTGGTGATTGTTTGATGTAACAGTGTTATTGCCGGGGAAACCCGACAACAGCACTAGTCAGCGTTAGTGTAGTGCCTTGGTATTTTTCTTAAATAAAGAAAACCCATTACGCAAAATCAACTTTTTAGAGCTTTTATCCATTGCAGTTGTTTCCCCTCACCATTTACTCATCCGAAGTTGTATTTGGAGTGATTCATGCACTTCTGAGTAATCTTTAATCACGCCATATTGCTGATCCGCAATTTTATTTTTTTATTGGTAAACATACAAGCAGCTTCACATTTTTGTACAAATGATAAAAAAAATCCTAGACTCGCTAAGGGGCCGACAGCTTCAAGGCTCTTTGTTGTGTTGATGTTTATGGCGACGTCTGCGCTCATTGGGCAACGCAGTTTTACTTGTTTCGTTGTAGATGTTGATGCATATTGTGAATTAAAGTGTCCATATGATAATAATAATAATCATAATTATAATCATAATCATAATGCATTTTATTTATTTGGCGCCTTTCTGGACACCCAAGGTTGCCTTACAACAACAGCTATAGCGCCTTTTCACAGACACATGTCCTCAAAGACGCTTTACAGAGCATTATTAACATATAACATAATAATAATTTTAGCTATGATCTTGGTCAAGAGTAACTGGCTGGAGTGGCTCACTGTATTTCACCTTTTAGTTTGAAGAGGAAAAGCACCAGAACATCCAAAGGAACATATTTGTTATATTTATAATGAATGAATTTCCCAAATATATTTGTAAAATTCATTTAAAATTCTATTTAGTAGTACTTTTAATTGTTTTCTTTGTAAGGGGCAGACATTATTCCTTTATCAATATGACATATAACCTTTCTGTCACCTTGTCTCCATGGAAATGGTGTAGCTTTGCCTGAAATGTCCCTCAGTATGGTTTAATATATGGAGATGACAGGTGACGCCACAAGGCCAAGTTACTGTTTAGATTTGAGGAGATTCACATTAAGAATAGTTTTCATGGTTTTGTAATTATTGGGTTGATACAAGATGAGCGGGCTTAATGCCATGCTGTGGGACATTTTAGGCAATGCAATGTCATCTCCATGGACACATAAGTGGCAGACCATCCACTAAAACAGTTCCATAGTTCATCTTAAATTGTAGTCTATAAAGCTACTTACAGGAATATAATATAAACCTTCACTGCTGCATACGTGAGTCTGAAGGTCGTATTTTATCACACTCGTCTCAACCTCGATGTTACCACATGAAGCACATTTACTAAAACTACTGTGTCGAGTTTATAAGTGAAACTCTCACACCTTAGTAAGGAAGTGAGAAAACGGAAGTGTCATACAACAGGTAGTCATATGATATTTAAACAGAAACATGTGAAACTTTTGACTATGTGAACAGTGCTTAAGCTTAAGTATTAGATTAAATGCGTTTTTATAGTTGTTATTGACTTATAGTGCAAGGGTTGATCTGATAATACAGTGGAGCTGTGCAGAGACATTAAGTTGGTTGGTTTAACTTCTTCAACTGTTTCAGGAAGTGGGGCCGTGTCACCAAAATCAGGAAACTAACAGTAGCTATTTATACACAACACAAAGCGTTGAGCTGCCGATCGCCAGTGCAGTTTCAGCAAAAGAGGAGGTCAGGAGAGTGCGGACCGTCCACAGGAGAGATACAGGACACACGATGATGCACAGCACGTGATTTTGGACACTGGTGAAACCTTTCGACAATGGATGCAGACTGTCCAGGTAAAGATCCTAATTTCTATGCTAAATTTTGAGTGTGAGATGCAGTTTGTTGTACTTTTATAGCAGTTTACGTAGTGTTCAATATCAGTGTTGGTAACGAATTAGAAAAGTACTGTATTTAAGTAAACATTTTAGGTATCTGTACTTTACTACAGCAGCTTTTAAAATGCAGACGTTTCATTTTATTTCATTACATTTGAGCGAAGGTATTTGCACTTTCTCCACTATTTTTATTAACTGGACTCAAAAGTAATTCATAGTTTGAGCAAACACAAATATACAAATAAAAACAGCTAGACAAAACGATTGATTCAGTTGTTTCTGTTGAACCAAATTCAACACAAATCTTTATTAAAATCACTATGTTTGAAGCTTTATAAGACCTCACAAATATGCACAAAATACTTTTACTTTTTAGTCGTCAAATACATTTTGAAACGGGTACTTTAATGTTTTTACTTAAGCAGATTTGGCATGAAAATTCATAAAAATAACAGTAAAACTTGTTTTCCACTGCAAACACTGAAGTGCAAGTGGCCCAAAAGAGGTTGTGGGTTCAGTCTTGAGTTGAAAATGCATTGCTCAAATAGATGCATTAGGAAACTGGCAAGTGCAACTGTAATGAAATTTAATATGAAATTTTGTCTGAGAACGTTGTCAAAAACTGTATCTTATTGCGCAAACTATTGTGTCTAGTGTGTTGGTAACTTTATATGTAATTACAAAGCCACTCGTCTAATCATTAATAGTAGTGAAGTAATTTAACATGCAGGGACTTTGGTGGGAACTGTAACAAAGGTTCATTCTCTCTGACACTGCTGGCTTTAAATACCGACGCTTTAGTTCATAGTTCAGCTTGGTTTTGTATTTTGTTGGTATTGGATAGTTATTTATTTTAGTATTACTTGGCAGAGATGGAATAAATCTAGAAATAACACGTTCACTCAGGGTTAAAGTGCCCATATTACTCTGTTATAATCTTGTTTCCTCATCAAAAACATCAAAAATTGCCCTTCTCTACTGAACAAACTATAGAATTTAGCTGTTAACTTGAAAACTACCACTGCAAGACATCACAAGGTGGAACGGAGCTTTGCATATGTAGACTAATAATAATAAATGATTCCTCAAACATGTGCGAATGAAACAAAATACAACTCTGGGCATGTTTATGTATGAGGAGGTAACAACATTATAACATTAAAGCTCACAACAGTTAATTTAGTCTAATATAGGACCTTTAAGTTCAAGTTGTTATGTTTTGTTGTTTATTTAACTTCATTTTTTAACACTTATGATCATTTTAAACGTATAATTGTTTTTGTTTTGTTTATACTGTGGTTATAATGCTAGATACAGACAGAAGTTAGCAGAAAGAAGTAAGCAATTTCTAAGTGAACTTTACATTATATAACCTTTTTTTTTGTCCATTTGATAATTGTATTGTTATTTCAGTCCAGTGTCCACCAAGCTTGGCGTGTGAAGAAGTTTCAGAGTTGGCCTGCGTCACACATTTTACTCACACTTTGTCTGGTTTAGCAATTTCAAACTATTGTGTGTTTTTCAGAACTTATGTCACCTTCTTTCAATAAGTCAGCAAATGTCTGGATTGCAGAAATGGAGTTACTCAGCACTCACAATTGTGCAGTTGCTCAAAAAAGGAAGTAAATGCAAAATTCTTCCTGCATGACCACACATATATAAGTCATCGCACCTTATTTCCATAGAATAACTCTTGATACATTGAGTGTGTGACGTGACGCCCAATTTCGTTGAATGGATAAACTGTCCCACAAAAGTCAAAGTAATTTAGAAGAGTCCGACTTAAAAAACAAAAGTCTTTACATTTTAAATTAAGAGTCTAGATGTGATATGTAGTTTGTCTATGCACTGCTTAAAAGGCCTATCAAAAATAAGAAAAAAATACCAATTTTGAAATTATCTGCCAGTGCAGTAAGAAATTTTCACTTACCAAGTTTTCTTAAAACAAGACAAAATACGAATTTTGTTCTCAGCAGAAAACACTAGTTTCAGTATTTATGGCAAGATTTTTCACCTTATTGGTTTGAGAAGGAAGTTAAAGCTTAACCTGGACTGATTTAATATAAAAAGTGCTTAGAATAAGTTGTAATATCAAGATAAGATAAATCAGGATGGAATATCTTGAAACAAGTAGAAAAATCTCATCTTATTAAGTAAAAAAAATCTTAAAATTGATCTTTTAAGATGAATCTGCTTAATTCAAGTCAATTTAACTATGCTAGAAAATCCTTATTTGTAGTGTGGTTAAGGTTATGTTGAATATGAGGCAAGAAGTTAGTGAAATTGAATATGTGAAGGTGTGTTGTGTAACTTTTCTGGTGGAAATGCCTTAAACATCCCTGCCAAAGCGCTAAGATCTAACAATCTGGAGATGTGTAAGTGGTGGAACAGACAGCTGAGAAACGTAAAATAGTGCACCTTTAAGTTTCTCCAATCAAGTGTCTTTTTGGTCCTTCCCAAGTTTTTACTAGTAATTTCTGCTGTTATTAACGCCTAAAATGTCATTGCTATATGGTTTAGCTGTTATCTTCTTAGTCTTTCGTGTACCTGTTGCCTGTGTTTTGTAGAGGTGACCTGATTAAATGCTGTAATGAGCCTAAACGCTGTGACCAGTGTTGACTTAGCCTCGTGTTAGCGCATGTTTGCTCAGCTTCAGTTTGGCTGAAACACAGGGCACATTCATTGATTTCATGCCCACATTCACCTTGAGTTTGTGGGCTTGGACACCGGACAGCTGCCCCTCTGTGGAGCTTTTCCATCTCAAACAGCTCATCTCTGCAGCTCATAGTGTGCACAGTGTGGAGGGAGAACACTCATTTGGGATGTGATTATACCGTTTAATTTTACATGTTAGTCCAGAGGTCCCAGGGCTGTGGTCGGGTTCAGGTTTGGCATTAGACGTTAGATTATGTGGAGGTGCTGTCATTTGTGGGTTTTGAGCTGAACAAATTACTTCATTTAGCTCCATTTTAGTAATAGTTTTCACAGCCTTTAGTTTGTCGATGTGTTTGTTTATTTTGCTTGGTTTATGCATATGTAGGGTTGTCAAGAAAATGTATAGCCAGACTGTTGATACTAAACCTAGTATCGAAAATAGATTCTTATTTGAGCGGGTGATACTGGGCAAAAAATCACTTAAATATAAAGTTGAACAGTTGATTTGATTCATTTTCATCTCTATCTATAGGCATATCTGAACTGTAAAACCATATAATTGTAGTAATGAAACAACTAGGACGAGTTTTGGTCTGAGGAAGCATCTAAACACCAACAAATCTACCACCTGACCTACTACTACTATAAAACTATAAAGCAAAATATTGATCTTTTTGAGCTTTTTACTATATACAGTAGCTCCCTCATTGGAAACATACCTAGAGTTGAATTTAGTTTCAGTAATCTTCGTCAGTAATCTTCTGCAGAAAGTCCTTTGCCTCTGAGCCTCACCACACACCAAACTCTGCTTAAAATCTCCTGTAATTGTGATAGATAAAAGCCCTGCACAGTTTATAAGTCTAGACATCATCGCCAGACTTGTTCAGCCGTCAAAATAAGTTCTTTACTACTGGGTTACACTGTCTGGACATGTTGCCCATTACACAGTTTCATTGATTTCCCTCTGCTGCCTTTTTAGTCACGCAATTCAAAAACAAAGGTACTCAATGTTTAAAAGCCAATGGCAATACAAAGAATGTGTACTATTTGTTCTTCAAGCCTTTATTTTGCTTTTGATTTGTGCTAGGTTTTGGATAATCTAATTCTAATTCTGTGCCTTTATATGTTTTTATTTTCCAGCTACCCCTGACTCTGTCTTCTCATATGAACTTTTGATTCTCTACACATCCGAGGCTCAAGAATGGGCCATGTATCTACAAGAGATTCTTAAATCCTCCAAAAAATTTCCTAAAAAGTCCATTTTGCTGTATTCTCTGAGCTCTGCTGACCAGCTCCATGGATACAACTTTGACGCTTTTCAAAACTGCAAATCCATTGTGGTGCTTTTCACTGGAGCCCTTCTGGACGATCTGAGAGTAATCGACCTGCAGGGGGCACTCCAGAGGCTACTGAGCCCTCCTCACAGAGTGGTGGCGCTGTTGTGTGGAGTGGAGGATGATCATGTTTTGGCAGAGAGTTTCACAGACTGGCCGTACTGGAGGAAACTGTACACGGAGGATGAACCGGCCGTGTACGTGTCCACAATCTTGGAATCTGTTACAGAGAGTGAGTTTCTTTACTTGGACGCAGTAGCTCAAACATGCAAAAAAAAGTTGCACTGTGTATGTTGTTTTTGTTTACATCCAGCTTTTTTCCGCACATGCGCAGTGGCTGGTAGGCAAAAAGTCAGTGGGGCCGCTTGTTTGTGTTGACACTTGCGTTGCGTGTGTCTGTCATGAGATAACTCGTCTTATTTTGAAATAGGTTTTGGATTTATTTGTTTTGACATGACTTCATTATCTTACTCTAAGTCAGTGAATGTTGAGGATCAAAAACGTTACTTTGAATAAGTCAAAACTCGCCGATAAAGGTATCGATCTCCCCGACCTGTTTTCTCTGGAATAGGCTGACTGACAGATCGCTCTGGCCACAGACAGATGCACAACAGCTTGTTTTCATGTTGACCGCCACCCGGGACGTGACGCCATCTTGTTTTCTCGTATGGAGATGTTGTTGCTTAGCATGGAATGTTCCACAGTATGGCATAAAATGTATCTTTCTTCCATTTGATCAATTACATGTGCTTTTAGAGCAAATGAAAACAGTGAAGAACGTGATTTCTGACTGCAAGTAAGCTTAAATCTCCACAGATCTGACATGTAACTTGGTCTGCTGGTGCCACCTACTTTACTTGTTTCCATAGAGATAGTTAAATGATCTCCACTACAGTATACCTACAAGCAAAGAAGTTACATAGTGCACCTTTAAATACAAATAGAACAGTAACAACATTTTATTTTTTTGTCAGTTTTCACAATATTGCTAATTATCTTATCCTAAGTCAATTCAAAGTCATAATGTTATTAAAAACATGGACTTCTCAGTGGCCTAGTTGGCTATAATTTGTTCTTGGTACTTTTTTCTCAACAAAAAAGCCATTTCCACTATATCCAGACATGCACACCTTGCAAAATGTGCCACTGGTGGGAGGTGGAACATTAAAACCAAAACTACAGTACGACATAAACCACAGAGGAACTGAGTTTACTTGTGTTATTTTTAGGTAGGATGCGGCAGATTAAAGACGAGACAGAGGACCACGTCAAGGAAGCTTCACCGACTCAACAGCCCACCATAACGGAGGAAGAGGTTTCAGACAAAGCAGAGGAGAAGGAGAAGACGGGAGGAGAGGAGGTGAAAGATGAGGGGCGCTCATTCACAGAGGAGACGGGAGCTACAGATTTGAGCTGTCTCACGGTCCAGCCCAACAGAGTCCACTGTGGGGTATGGGGTCAATCTTCTACTTCCATCATAAAAATATCCAAAAGGAAACTCCATAATCTTTCTCTTATTACAAGGTCCATTAAAGACGACCTATTGTGCTTGTGTCTGCTATAGAGTTATCATCTATGACACCTCTCGGCTGTTATATTATAGTTTGGACATTTGAAATCTCAATATTCATCTAAAACTTAACTAATTTGACTTATTAAAAGAAATAAGTGTCATACCCGGTGGGAGCTGACATCAACGTAACATCAAAACAATAAAGAACCATGAAGTTGTCAGCACCTCCGATGTATAGCTGCACATCACACTAGGGAACCCCCGATTTTTTTTTTTTTTTTTCATTTGCACCAAAATAAACACATCATTACAGAATAGGATAATAAAATTGATCAGCAAAATAAAAATTTACGATGGCACAAACACGCACAAGTTTAAAATGACTATACAAGCATAAAAAATATGCTAACATACTAACCGGTGTTATTTTAAGTCAACCACAAGTACATGAATTATGTTTTTTGTGTGTGTGTGTAATGAAGATGGGCAGGCCATTCTTACCAGTGGAGTAGTGGTTCAGGGTGTTGGCTGTTACCATGGGTGTGCTTCCTGGCTTTGACCATCTGACCGTAAATGTCTCCAGACAGACAGACAGACAAACAGACAGACAGACAGACTGACAGACTGACTTTTATTATGAATGGATAACATTATTTGGATTCAGTTTGTGGATTTCCCATTCAGATATTTCTGCCTTCCCTATAATTGAAAACTGTAGGCATTGTTTTTTTTTATTTAAAAGCAATCAACTCACTTTTTTTAATGTACGTTTAATGTACTGGTATATTTGTTCACTATTTGCCCATAAGTACCTTGTTATCCCCCCAAATTCATTCTCTTGCTTGTCTGGGGCCATATTTTTGAATCATGTCAACACAACCTACACTGTAAACCCAAATAAGTTACCAGAAGTAAAAAAAATTGAGGCAATCCATTACCTCAGTTATTTTAAGTAAAAGGTCGGACTTGTACCTTTTGAAAACAACTGAATTAAAAGTGCTCATTTACCCCAACTCAAATATTTGCAGTTTATATGACTCATAGTTTTCTGTTAAGGCAACTCAATCATTTTGACATTGTATTGTATTTTAGCATGCACTGTATAAATGAAGTTTATTTTTTTAAATCATCCCCATTTGAAACAATAGCAATAACAGGACTTTACTTTACTTTAAGTTGTGTGTCATCTGTATTTTTAAGTTATGCTCAGTTATACCCACAAAAGTTCGCTTTAATCAAACAAATATTAGTTAAAATTACTCAAAAAGAAGAAGAACATGTTACAGCAAATTGACATAATTAAGTTAGCAGGACTATTTCTAAAACTTTGAACTTTTTACTCAACTAAACCACTCATTTTTATGTTTGTAGGACCAGGACACTATTTTCATCATTTTTAAACATAAAATAGACCATTATTCAGAGCTGGCGATTGAGTTTTCTTCTGAAAGTGGAGACTCAACAAGGGTTCAACCAACTGTAGAGAACAGCTTTACTCTGAGTGTTGCTGCACCCGGTAAGTCCCTACAGGAAGTCACATGTTTTCAACTTAATATAATTTAAATATTTACCCACATGTACGAAATCAGGCAGGCAGTATATACACCTTTGTCAAGCGAATATTGTCAAAGCGTCAGAAAAGTTGTAGACATTTATTGTTCATTCATATCTTCCCTTCTTCCATTGACCCTCCCCAACATCCTTTCACATGACACAGTTTGGCAACATTTAGTCCAATTATAAGTAACATCTACCTTTTTTATCATGTTTTTCGTAGATTTTCCTGCTGGAGTCGTGTCTCTAACTCTCCGCACAAACCAGTCGAGTGCAATCCTCAAACCAGTCACATATTTCACCAACATGGGGGAAGTCAGTCACTTCATTGAAAACGCAACAGATCCCGTGAACTTTATCTGCCAGGTAAGGGAGGATTTAATATATGAATTTAAGTGAAAAATCATAATTCTCTAATAATTTGTCACCTTTGCGACGTCAGTTTGCATTTGAATTTTACCAATTTCTGTATATCAATCTGGACTAGCAATACATTACAACGGTAAAATGAACTTATCGAAAATACCTGCCTAAATCAGTTATATTTCTAACTATATCATATTAGAGGAAAATGTTCTTGTTTTGTGAGGACTGCAGTATGCTGAGCTATAGTCCAATTAAAACTAATGTAATAATAATTCAATAATAACAGACGCCTGCTGCTGTGAAGGAATTACTGATGGAAACTCATAGTGTACTTTTTAAATGAATAATACAATTTTAATTCTCTTAGAAGAGCAGCGACTTTTCCTAAGATTCTTAATGTTTGAACATGTACGTCATAAATGTAATGAGAGCTAAAGGTTATGTTGATGGAGTGAGATAAGCGTCTTTAGATGTGACACATTCATATTTATTGTAGAAGTACTGGGGCTGTTAGCTACAAAGGAGTGGCGTTTATTCAACTTTTTTATGACCGCTTATCTTAATGACTGATCAGCTTTGTAATGCTCAAATTTTACTGAGACTGTAAATTATACAAGAGAAAGCAGTGGTTGACATGTCATTTTTATTTATTTATTTATTTCAGGGATAATGCATATTAATGAACATTTCTGTCAGAAATAGCCAGAAGGTTATTTTTCATCTGTGGTACATACAACCAGCTTGGCTCAGGGAAGTAACAAAAACACAGACGGAAAACAAAGTAATAATTTAATAAAAAAGGATTGTAAAAAGTAAGCGAAAGGGAATAAAATATTCACACAATCAGTCTAACTAAGAAAACAAAATAACAAGATTAACATGCAGAGTTTTAGTGACACATAAAAACAAGAAAACATAAGGGGCACATGACACAAAACAAAACCACAAGTGTCCCAAAATAAAGTCAAATACACCTACAAACAGAGTCAAGTTGCAACTGAAAACGAAAGATAGATCTAAACTAAACTAAAGTCTTAAAACACTCACAGAGTTAGACTAGCTAAAAGAGACAGACACAAAAGGGCAAACTGGCCACAAAGGCCAGCCGCCCAGAACAGATGCACCGTCTCCTGAAACAGAAGGAGGAGGATGGAGGTGTGAAAGTGCCTCACCAGACCAGGAAGAGGCTGGAGTCCAATGACGAGCAAGGGCTCCCACAGCAGATTTTCATGTAGTCCTGCGGTTAAGGGACAAAAAATCATGGAATTGTTCACTTTGTGATAGAAGCATGAAACTTGGCACAATTGTACATTTTTACATGCTTAATAATTCTAGATATGGAGGCATTTCCAATTCGGTCATTAAGGCATGAAATGCGCATGTGCATAATCTATTTAGCATGAAAACGAGGCTGAATAGTAATTTCAGGATTTCTTGTGTAATTAAACACTTTTTTGAAACAGAAACAAATGTCAATTCATGTTCAGCTTACAAAAATAATTTTTGAGTGGTTTTTCACAGATCACGTGATTTATCACGTGAGTAAAAACGTTTTGTTATATTTTATACTGAAAAATATCAGGCGACTATTTTATTAAATCAAGTATTTTATTGACTGAAAAAATACATGATCTTGTACGTTTACAGAACTTTAGTCATTAATGACCTTGAAATGTTTTTCAGGCTTCAAAAGCACTGTAGCATGAAAACGAGGCTATATAAAGACTTATTTTTGTCATCTTATGTTATATTGAAAACGAATGCATTATCACATTGCTAATCATGTGACTATCTTACAAATATTTACATCCTGTTTATTTATATTTATAAACTATTGCAGCTTCCACCACAATTACATAACGCTGTACATTGAAGATTGGCTTTGGCACATTTGCATCTCCCTGAACATCCTTTTTTACATCCACAATGGATCAGTTCATAGCAAGTGTCCTTTGCTTGTGAGAGAGTGGTCCATTTCGGTGTCCATCCATCTGGATGCTTTTCCCATCCCCATATTTCTGAGCTTGGAACAGAGGGCTGTTTGCTTAACATTTGTCCCCATATATGTACACCTTGGTGGACTGCTCTCAACACATGCTGCTCCAATGCTGCTCTACTCGGAGGGATTGAATCAATGGTTCTTGACTTCTTGGTAAAGAGTTCTTGTCTTGCTTTGTCAACCTCAGTCAAAACATTTGTGCGGTCATAGAGAAGAATAACAAACCTTTCCATCACAGGCATTGACGCTTTTACATCTTCAAGAGTAGCTGCTGGCGTATTTAGACTTTCAAGAGCAGCGTTAGTTCAGGAAAGACGTTCCAAACGTCCCAAGCTGATTTCTTGCCTCTTCTAGCAAAAAATGAAACAGTGTCGCAACCTGTTATAGCATGAAATAATGGGAGAACTCTCGATCTTCTTTGGCCCATCTTTGTTGCAATTACATGCACTGCAATGTACCTGAAGTTCTTTCGGTGCCAAACGCTATCCACAGTTCTTCAAGAGATACGGTGTGGAAAAGGAGATAGCCAACACGACGACATCTGTATCATTTGTTCGTACCATGACCTTCTGAAGTCCTCTTAAAGTAACATCTAGAACATGAAGACTCATCCGACTATCAGCTTCTTCTTGTGTACATGGCTGTATTGTAGAAAGGTCTTCCCTTTCCGGCGAGCTCAACACTTTGTCGTCAAAAGTACAGTAAAGTTCTTTATCATCTACTCTGATTGCTGATGTGGCTTGCTCAGCTAAGAAACGGAAAAGCTCTTCTTTGTTGCCATCCACTCGTAAAAAAGACTGCCAATTACTTGGAAGGCGTGTATTTGGTAACACCCTTCTACGTATGCCTTGTCCTCTCTCTTCTCTCTAGCTAGCTAGGGCTATGGAAGGATGATTCGTTGTCGTGACTTTTTCTTTTTTGAGCACGGTGTAACTCTGTTTTATTCAATTTGTTTCTACAAGACTTGTGCCATGATGCCTGATTAGCCTGAAGTGTGTTTGTTATACCAGACCTATTATCAAGCTTATCGGGATTTGTATTTAGTGGCACTTTTCCCAGCTCTTTAAACAATATGATACTTTGTTCAAGCGACTTGTATCCAGCGCCTACATCAGCTCTCTTTGATCTAGCAGGGCACTGTAATGATTCTTCTGACGATTGCTGACAAAGAACACATAGATTCCAGTTGATATCTTCAATCGACGTTTCCATGATGCACAAGAGAAGGCATTATATCTAAGTCAAAACAACATGAAAACAATCAATTAAAAAAAAAAAAACAACTTGCACAAACAAAAATATGAAGACTTATTATAATAGCTCTATACTTAGAAATGAATAATTATAGAATTACTGATAATATTATTGCTTACTGTTTTGAAATAATGAATTGTGTTGTTGCACTGACACTTCTTCGTCAGTCACTGAACTGCAAAGTAATTGTCTGTAACAAAACAATATTCATAAATGTTATCATAAACCTTTTACTATATTATTGAGATGGACTTAAGAGACTTTAGATGTCACTTATGTGAACTATGCAAGGAAAAAGGTACAATTACTGTTTTAAAGGTTGGTTTTCTTCATACCTTCGAGTTACACAAGCATGAACTAACCGGATCGACGTCTAACAAACTTGTCAATAAAACTGCGAAAAATAAGAAGCAATATCAGTATTTTTGTTCAAATCAACTTTCATATTACACTGAAACTACATATAAGTAGTCTTGGTGACAAATTATTTGTTAATAAACACGTAAAAATGCATTACTTACAGAGAAAGAAGATGTGCTGCACATCACATCATGGCCGCCATCTTGAAAACCGTGAGGAGAATGGGCTGGACTTTCTTATAAAACTACTTTTGAATGTTATTTTTTCATAACACTTATGAATTTTATTTTCAAAAAAGTTCAGTTCATATATTAAACATGTCAATTGGCTTATTGCATATCTAAATAAGCTTTTAAATTCAAATTGCCTTTATAAATGTTTTTTTTTATAAAACGTCAGTCACGTGATAAGTCACTTGATCTGTGAAAAACCACTCAAAAGTTATTTTTGTAAGCTGAACATGAATTGACATTTGTTTCTGTTTCAAAAAAGTGTTTAATTACACAAGAAATCCTGAAATTACTATTCAGCCTTGTTTTCATGCTAAATAGATTTTGCACATGCGCATTTCATGCCTTAATGACCGAATTTGAAATGCCTCCATATCTAGAATCACTAAGCGTGTAAAAATGTACAATTGTACCAAGTTTCATGCTTCTATCACAAAGTGAACATTTTTGTCCCTTAACCGCAGGACTAATGGGAATAAGCAAATAAATCAAACACAAGAAAACTAGAGGCCGCAACAACTATACTGGCAAATGTCAAAGAGTATTCAGTAAAGTTTTGACATTGATAATCTTATTTTCAGGAAGCCTTCTTTATCTTGATAATGATTGATGTGAAGCTGTACCGTTTTACTCTTGTATTTGCAGGCGTTTCACTTACAGTCCAACACAACAGAGTCCTTGGACCACATGCTGACGGAGTGTTTGAAGTCGAAGATGCCGGCCACAGGACTGCAGCTGTTTGGCATCAGGCAGATAGAGGAGGACAATATGGCCTCATGTGAGTCAAACACTTAGAGTAACAAAGAGGGTTCAGAACAGGCTTCTCCAAACTATGGCCTGGAGGCAAATGCGTTCCTCAGACCATCAGGTTTTAGGGGTCTAAGCCTGAATAAAGGTCTGGACTCTCATTTAAAAATGCTGAATTCTTATTAAAACTGAAACTTCTCATCTCTGAGCACAGACCTCCTGCAGTCTTGTAACTAGAAGCTTTGAAGCACAAAGTTTAAAGTATTGGACTGGACCACACATTTCCATGTCATTTTCATCTAGTCATAGATCAGAAACTTAACATGTCAGGAACCTAACATTTCTGCATACACATTGTTCACAACAAAACACAAAATATAAATCCACACAACTTTATTTCACTTACCGTATTTTTCAGACTATAAGTCACATTTTATTCAAGGTTTGGGTGGTGACTTATACTCAGGTGCGACTTATATATTACATTTTTCACACTGACAGTCCATAGACCAAATATATGAATCTTATATATGAATCAAAAATGAAAAAATAAATAATAAAGAAAAGAGTTGTTTTTTCGTTTTCTTATTTTTGGTTCTATATTGAAAAACTAATGAACGAATGATACACGGATTCTTCTCTATTGGGTTGTTTTTATTACTATAACTTCTATAACTTGCTTCTCAAGATGAAATGTTGGTTCTTGGTCTCTGATTTTATAAAGTAAATTTCCCCCCAAAAGTGAGACTTGTATATGTTTTTTTCTTCTTCGTTATGCATTTTTGGCTGGTGCAACTTCTAGTCCAAAAAATACGGTAATTGTTTCAGACAGCAGCTAACAGACCCTGAGATAAAGCTGGTAATTATAATCACATCAATGCTCAGTGCTTATACTTTCTGTCCTCTTTTAGACCAGCGCAATGAGGAACTTCCCACACTGCTCCACTTTGCTGCTAAGTACGGCCTGAAGAAGCTCACTACCGCCCTCCTGCAGTGTCCCGGGGCATTACAGGCCTACAGCGTCATGAACAAAAACGGGGACTATCCTAACACGCTTGCCCAAAAGAGCGGCTTCTACGACCTGCGACAGTTCATGGACGAGTTTGTAGTAAGTGAGATATAGAAAATACTTGGTTCGTCGTGACTATGGATTGTGCGGGCTGAAAGTGAAACTGCAATGGTTTGTGCCATCAGACAAGTGTAAAAATAGCCCCTATGTGAATCCATGTGACTTGTCTTATTTACTTTGCCCAGTATATAATCAACTTTATTTTCTCTCATTACAAATAGGTCAAAATTTGCCATTGGCTTGTCAATTTAAGTGCACAGTTTGACAAACAATGAATAACAAAAATACTTCAAAAGGGCTATGCAGTAAAAAAAAAAAAACACTCTTAACTAATGTTGCTATGATCTCACTTATCTCACTACTTGGACCTAAATCATTCAGTTTAAGTCCAGTCTGTCAGCGTGTAAACTCACCCAAAAAGGTTTCTCTGTAATTCTCTGTGGAAATCCCCTTCATGAATCAACTTGAACTTGACCGCAGCTTAGTTTGAGTGTGTGTCCATCTTTGTTCATCTTTAAAATACATCTTTACCGCATTGTGTTTCTGGGTTGTTGAAGTCTTAGTTGGTTTAGTTTTAGTTGAACTGAAGTACACCAAGTTCTTTTTTGTTTTGGTCCTTACATAATACAAGAATTATTTGCAGAAAAACTGTACTTTCATTTTTATTACGCTTATTCTGCATTCTGTAGACTAAAGCTCCTGGAATGTTTGTTAAATCAGGCTTTTAAATGCTGTTTCCATGTTTTCTATGACTCTATGTTTCGTGACATTTAAGTTATATTGTCTTGTCTCCGTGTAGTTATTTCTTTGCCTAAAATGTTCCACGGTATGGCATTAAAGGGCCCATATTATGCTATTTTTTCTATTTTTCTCACCAGAAACATACCTGGAATTGTGTTTTGTTTCATTCACATATGTTTAACTCAGACGCCTAATAAATAAAATATATTATTATTACTATTATTATTATTATTATTATTATGGTAAGGCAAGACCACAAATGCATATCTTTCTGGGTATTTTTCTTCATGTTAAAATACTGTGGAATGTTCCAGGCACAGAAAGCCATCCCCATCAGAAAGGTTTTGTCGTCTTACTGCCCTCATCCTCTCCTTTCTGGTGTGGACACGTATTTAGCTGGTGTTTTGTTGTGCCGTAGGAGACCGCTGACATGTTGAAGTGTCACATGGAGGAGACCATCGCCCCAGAGGAGGAGGGGGACGTGTATGAGAGGATGACCACCTCGTCCCAGAACATCCTCATGAAGTTTTCAGGCCAATCTGAGGACATCTACGAGTCTATGCTGGAGATCAACCCCGAGTGTGCGGAGGACCTGTGTAAGTGACATGGAACAATTAAGACTAAGAAAAGATACATTGCATCAGCTGTCAAAGCATGGTTTAATGTAGTTTACACCTCAAAATATAGCTTATTTCATACTACCTTGATCATTATTATATATTTTGTTCGTAGTACAACAATGAACAATGAAAACAGGTCCTTTGAATGTCTGTTCAAAACTGCAGAACTGAAAGCCCCCTTCTCTTCGTAGTAAAATTTAAGTTCCAGATAATTCACTGGACTGACTCTGATCTACATAAAAATACAATAATAGCTAGGATGCTAATTTTCTTTTAACAAAATTTTTCTCCTGGCATCTATATCAAGCATTCAAAAACTACACTCACAATAACACATTTTGTTGCTGCAGAAGTAAAAGCAAAGTTGTTCAAAAAATTATTATTATTAATTATTTTGAAAGCATGAAACATCTGTCCTTTCTATAGGAGACATACTGTTCTAAATTTACTTTGATTTAGATTTAGTACCCTCATGATCTGATTACTCAAAGTTTCATTTGATTCATGCATGTTTGAGTAATCCTCTATTGTCTTGAAATTCCACTATGAAGATATCCTGTAGTTTTGAAGAGGATGTCACTGAACCTGTTTCAGTTTTAAGTTGTTTAAGGCCACTGTTGTTACACTGAACAAAATGTAAACCAAAGGCTCAATGTATGTGTTTGTTAAATACAAAATACTGCTAAATATTGTATTTCTTCTGTCTGTGTTGTGCATAGTTAATACCGTTAATATTTTACAGATGAGGTGATGACCGCTGTGGAGGAGAACCCAGAGGAGGCCATGCTCAGAAAGTTCTTCCAAGGTATTTACAAGTGTCAGTGACTAACCGTAAAATTTCATCGTAGTTCCTCTTGTCACCTACAAGATGAAAGTCAGACTAAAATGGTTTGCGGGTCTGTGCGCCGAAGACTCTTCAGATATATTGTATAAGCAGCCTGAGGTCTAAATATGTCCACTGTGTGCTGTCTGCATCTCATTAGAAGGCATTTAAAATGAACTAATTCTGTTTTTCACATTTAAAATAGCACCTTTAATAACTATAATTACATAGTGAATATTGTTATGAATTTAAAAAAGATGGGAATAATTCAAAGTGTGGAATTAAACTTGTCTATTTTGTCTATGCTGGAAAAATACCTTGAAAAACACATTCTTATTATGAGTGGGCTCACTTCTACACTTCAAATACAGACACAAATATTATATGGTCTATAACTTGAAGAGAAGAAAAAAATACAATACAATACAATACAATATGTAGGGTAAGATAGCGATTTAATAAATTTACAAATCATTTTTTTACATTTTCAGGCAAACCTCAGACGGCTGACGCTCCTCAAAGTGACCCCCTGGTGGGTGCCGCGGAGGAGAGTGTGAACCGGACAGAGTTTGACCTGATCGAGGAAGAGGAGGACCCGTATAACCTGAACACAGAAGATATCTACGACACAGTGGACCCTGACAACATGTACCCCCCCATCCTCAACCGCCCCCCTGCCCCAGTGCCCCGCCCCCCACCAGAGCCAGAGCGGGACCAGGACAGACCCGTGGCCTACATCAGCAGAGGTACCAAAGTCCACAGAACTTGTGGCAGACGGCATAAGATCTAGACTTGAAATGGGAGGCAGAGCTAAATTAATATTGCAGTGTTTCCCATAAGTTTGTACTGAGACTGTGGGGCCAGGAAGAAAAACTTATTTGAGTAATTTCATTGACTACAATTTAGATGTCACTTTACAGTATTGGCTCCTCTGATGAAAAAGCTCTGATAACAAATATAGTTACTTCTACATGTTTAAGACAATAACGCATACATTTGTTTTCAGCTTGTTCTTAGACTATGGGGGTAAAAATTAGACTATGGGGGCACCACAGTCACATCTGTTATGGGAAACACCGTCTTCATTAATATGCAGAATATTGTACAATAAATTTGACTTGTTGCTTAATGGGTTTTTTTATACAGTATTTTCAGATAAAAATCTGACCCAGATGAAACAGGAATTTCAAGAGAAGATGGTGTATTCAACAGGTAAAACTGTGTTTCTGCATAATGCAAACATTATTCATTTGTGTCGTTATTGAATTATCTAAATAAAATGTATTATTATAAATTCTCGGCCCTGGCTTTCAGCCGTCAATCGTGTGGCCGCACAAATCAGCTTACGCATTGTGATGGGTATTTTATCTGTTTAAACAGCAAGGTGATCAGTCTAGACAACAAGAGCACTAAATATTCTCAGCTTTCTTTAAAGATTTTTTTAGATAGATTTACAAGTTAACTTTTTAGGTATCACTGAATACCAAAACTCAAAAACAGCTCCTCTGTATTGTTGTAGACACATATACCCCAAAATATGCGTAAGAGCACAACCTTTACTGACAATATTCTGCTGCTGAGTCCTGTATTCAAATGACTGTGGTTAAACAAAAAGCCACTTCAGATAGATTTGGTGTGACCCACAGCACTGAAACCTTCCCCGTTCCCCTCTAAAAAAAATACAGGTGATAGCAATTTTTCTGCAAACTACTTTGCTGAATTTTAACTCAACCACTTTACACCGTAGCCAAATCTTGGTGAGGGTTAAAATGACTACAACATTTTATTCTATGAAAAATTATCTATTTAATAGATTTAACCTTTCTTGGACTCAAAAAAATTTACTCTTTCATCTTTACTTGGTCGAAATACTTTAGTTATCCATCCATCCATCCATCTTCTCCCGCTTAATCCGGCTGGGTCTATAGCACATTTTACAAACAAAGCTGTTTCCAAAGTGCTGCACAGAGAACATGAAAAGAAAACAACAAAAGGTAAAATTGCTATTAAAAAAAAGACTTAAATTCTCCCCTGTGGCGGCTTGTGACGGTAGTCATAGCTTCCCTGAGGTCGATTAACAGAAGCAAGGCTGCAAATCAATGCAATTGGCCCTTCAGACCCACAATCCCTCACACACCACATTCATATAAAGGCAAGAAAGGTGCAGGACACAGTGCTCAAAGATTTACACAAATAAAATATAGGGACGCACCCATCCAGCTTTTCAGTTTCTAATACTGATCTCGATACTCGATAGCTGTAAGCATCTGTGCATACCACAGACTGTATATAGAAATGGACATAGCTATGCTAACCTGCTAGCTGTGGCGTTCTAAACAGGAAGTGTTCATGGGGGCACTTCCGGCTCACCCCTCTCTGTCTTATTACACTGATTAATTTGTCAAACCAGAATATCGTCTGAAACAATATTTGGAAGCCAATATCTTTTTTTTTTTTTCGGCGATGACATTCATATCCGACCTGTATCAGTACCATTTCTTTGTTTGTTTGTTTTTTTCTGAACAATTCGAGACTTCTATTAATATCTTGAAAACTCTTGGAAACTGCTGTTGCCATTGTGGGACAGTAAAGGTTTTAGGCTAGTGCTTACTGTTGTTGTGTTCTTAGGCAAGACATTTCACCCACCTTGCCTAGTATGAAAAGGTGGTGATCAGAGGAGTTGGTGAATTTGCAGCCTTATATCCATCTGTGTTCCCCAGGGCAGTGATTTAATCCCACAGTCAAATCAAATCTTGAATCACACTTAACAGTGCATTAGTTCACGTTGGTGTTTTGTCTGCTCAGCTCGCTCTCCGTCTTTGACCCAAGCCCCCGTGTATGACCCCTACGCTGGGATGAAGACCCCGGGCCAGAGGCAGCTCATCTCCCTGCAGGAGCGCGTCAAAGTAGGAGAGATCTCTGTGGAGGAGGCCGTGCAGGAGTTTAAGGCCTGGCAGTTTGACCACGAACGAAGGGCACACTCTATACGGTACCAACAGGTAAGACAGAGAACATCTATTTATTTTATTTATTTGTGTGTTTAAATTTTATACAGACTTAAAGGCACTGTTCTTGGGTTTTCTTTCTTTAGTTTGTCTTAAAAATGTGAAAAACAGAAGTAGCTCATTTTAAATGGTTTGCAGTAGTCTCAAGTTATTCCTCACTTACTTAGGCTAGTTTAGTTTGGTCACTGATTCATTTTATTTGATACATTTATGTGAATTAAAATGTAATATTTTTGTATTATATTGAGTATTGTTAGCCTTGTTTGCAGGTTAGTTTAGGATATGAACTGGTGATGCTTCATTGGTTCGTTTTAGGAAGATAACAGACCAATCATTTAACATTGGTTAGTGTAATAAGTTACTAGACTGAAACTAACTGGGGTTACTCATTATGGGGAGAATTTAGGGAGTTTTAGGCTGGAGTTTCTTTTTAAAAATCACATAGTATCACAGCGTCAGTTTCTTATGTTTTCCTTTTTGGCAAGAGACATAGAATGTGACATTGACTATCATATGATGTTATACTAAAATGTTTAAGATCATATTGTGACAAATGTAATTTAAATTAATTGTAAAATCTCATTGTTTCAGGAAAATCTAAAGAAATTACGAGACAGCATCACGCGGCGCCACAAGGAGAAAGAGAAAATAGGACAAACTGGTAATGATCTTTCCCCGAATATTCTACCACTCCGCACAATACTGGGATAAAACTGTATGTATGATGTTATTGCTTTGCCCGAAATGTCCCACAGTATGGCATTAAACTTATCTAGCTCCATGACGCCACAAGTTACAGGTCAGATCTGTGAATTGGTGACCCCACCCACGAACAGAATGCCTGTTTACAAGGTATTTTTATTCAATAAAAATGGCTGTAAATGATTTATTGAACTATAGATTATTATATATTAAAGCCATATTGCGGAACATTCGAGGCAGCGCAATGGAGACGAGCAGGTGATGGACCCTCCCTCCAACAGAAAAGTTACTTAGTGCATCTTTAAACATATTTTCTGGCTACATTTCCAAACCTGTGAAGTGTTTTGAACAGTACATACATTATTCATAAAGGTCCTATAATACATAAAATTGACTCTTATGAGCTTTAAGACATGTTAAAATGTTGTTACCTCCTCAAAAACATACCCGGAGTTGTGTTTTGTTTCACACATGTTTGAGTAATTCTGGATTATTAGTCTGGATTATTAGTCTCTTGCTCTGTTCCACCTTGTGACATCATTAAGTGGTAGCTTTTACCCTGTGTTCAGCAGATTTTGGCAATTCTGAGGTAGAAATGATCCAAATCAGAGTTCTGCGGATACCCGACGGTGAACCGCAAATTTTAATGAAACGGGCGAAAAATGTTGTGCTGTGTTGCACGCGGGTTCGGTTTGGGTCGGAGGCAGGAGAGCGCAGGTCTAATCTGCAGTTTACGAATGTGCGAACAAAAAACAGGGCTGTATTTTATTGTTTTTATAAGATGATTAAATATAAAATCCATATGTTTTTGCTGCACGTGCGCATTCCCAGAAATCTCTGCTATTTTCATTTTTAAACCACTCATGCGACGTCCTGCAGTTCGAAGTGACTCGCGAGGAGCTAAAAAGACAATTAGCGAGTGGAGAGTACAAAGTTGTGGCTCTTTTTTGGCTCTCAGACTGATTTTACATTCGGGTGTGGTTCAGATGCCGGTGTGTATTTATAGCGGGTTGGCTCGCGTGCAGAATTTAATTTCAGTTCTGTCGGAAAACAGGTCGGGTGCGGTCAGTTGAGGTATGATGGGTAAGGGTTTATGGGGTTTGTCAAAATCAGACCCGTGCAGGATTCTGATCCAAATGACTCTAGTGAAGGTGTATGGAGTTTAAAAATACAGAGGAGCACTTCCCATGACATCACAAGGGGGAACAGAGTGTTTTTCTGTTTGAGAGAAGAGCTCAGCCTGTGTGAATGAAACAAACACGACTCCAGGCATGTTTTTGATCACTGAAACAACATTATAGCATAGAGGAAAATAGCGTAACATGGACCCTTAAATAATCCCATATTCTCTTTCAGATTATGAGATCTCGGCTCCTCTGCAGACTAATTTGTACTGGAGCTCAGGAGCGTCTCTGGAGTGCTCTGTGTACGAGCCCACGCCCAGACACTGCAACCTGCCTCCCTCTGGGCCTCCCTCCACAGCGCCCTCTGCTGCCGGGGTGGGGAACGTCATCAAGAGGGGCAGCTGGAAGACCGGCAGCACCTCCAGTAACTCCAGTGAGTCTGAATACATCACTTATACTTTATACTATAATATATATGCTTCTGCTCAAATCTGAAAAGTAAAATATGGGATGTAAGTCTCAAGAGTCATTTCCAACTAAACAGTGGTTCTTGGATATTTTTAGACCAAAAATAAATCTTTCTTGGTAAACGGTTCCAATTTTAGTAGATACATAGTGCTGCTGAGTACTATAAATTATGATTGGAATGTGTAACCCTTGAAAAGTGCTGTATAAATCCATCATTAGTAGTATTAAGTATCTAAATCCACTTAAGGGGAGCTTGTATATAAATATCAGCTATTTTGATTAATACATTTACACACTGAACATACATTCCTATTCCTAGGTCCCATATTACACAAAATGTCAGGATTTGGTGTTTGTTATGTGTTCCCCCTCCCTTCTGTGTCTGTCTGCTCCTCTCGGGGGCGTGGCTGGGCTAATGCTGCAGTGTGGATCACCTGCTCGGTGGTTCACCTGCAGCTAAATGTCTAATCAGCCCCACTACTTGGTTCTGTCCTTGTCCTTTGTTCGGTGTCAGTTCATTCCTCCTCTATTCCTTGTCTACGTTCTCGTCCTGCTTGTCCATGTCGTCCTGCCTGCCCTTGTTGTCCAGTCTGTCTACCTGTGAGTCTTCCCTCCGTCTGTCTCCAGCCAGCTCCCATCACCACATCTACAATCCTGGCAATAAACCTGTTAAACATCTACCTGTGCCTCTGTCTCTTCCTTGGGGTCCTCAACCACACTCAAACCATGACAGAATGAACTGACCACTTGGACCCCGTAGAGTGTAGAGCATCGGCAGGCTCCTATTCCCAGCTGCCTCGTTTGTCCTCACCTGTTCCTCTGGAGCGTTCTGCAACAGCCACTAACCCGACTCCTGTCCCACCTCCTGTTTTCTCTGCCGCCATGTCCCTTGAACTTCCTGGACCACCGCTGGACATTGTCCTCCATCCAGGGTAGTAGATTCCTTTCCTGGACCACCGCTGGACACTGTTCTCCGTCTGGGGTGGTAGATTCCCTTCCTGGACCACTGCTGGACATTGTTCTCCGTCCAGGGTGGTAGATTCCCTTCCTGGACCACCGCTGGACACTGTTCTCCGTCTGGGGTGGTAGATTACCTTCTTGGACCACCGCTGGACATTGTTCTCCGTCTGGGGTGGTAGATTCCCTTCCTGGACCACCGCTGGACACTGTTCTCCGTCCGGGGTGGTCGATTCCCTTCCTGGACCACCGCTGGACACTGTTCTCCGTCCGGGGTGGTCGATTCCCTTCCTGGACCACCGCTGGACACTGTTCTCCGTCCGGGGTGGTAGATTCCCTTCCTGGACCACCGCTGGACACTGTTCTCCGTCCAGGGTGGTAGATTCCCTTCCTGGACCACCGCTGGACATTGTTCTCTGTCTGGGGTGGTCGATTCCCTTCCTGGACCACCGCTGGACATTGTTCTCCGTCTGGAGTGGTAGATTCCCTTCCTGGACCACCGCTGGACATTGTTCTCCGTCTGGAGTGGTAGATTCCCTTCCTGGACCACCGCTGGACACTGTTCTCCGTCTGGAGTGGTCAACTCCCTTCCTGGGCCGCCGCTGGACACTTGTCTCTGTCTGGGGTGGCCGTATCCCTTCTACGGCCGCTGCTGGACACTCGTTTCCGTCTGGGGTGGCTGTGTCCTTTCCTGGGCTGCTGCTGGTAGCTCCTCTCCATCCTGGGTGCCAGTTTCCCTGTGTTCCCTTTGTTCGGTGTCAGTTCATTCCTCCTCTATCCCTTGTCTACGTCCTCGTCCTGCTTGTCCACGTCCACGTCCTCATCCTGCTTGTCCACGTCGTCCTGCCTGCCCTTGTCGTCCAGTCTGTCTACCCGTGAGTCTACCCTCCGTCTGTCTCCAGCCAGCTCCCATCACCACATCCTACAATCCCAGCAATAAACCTGTTAAACATCTACCTGCGCCTCTGTCTCTGCTTTGGGGTCCTCAACCACACTCAAACCATGACACAAAATAAGTTCTTGAGAGCTTTAAAGCATGTTATAATGCTGTTATCTTCTCAATTATTCTCAATTCTTCTTCTCATTTGAGTAACCCTCTATTATTAGTCTGTCTACATCTCCAAAGCTCAAAAAGTAAAATTATCTGCCAGTAGAATAAGTGTTTTTTTTCTTTATTCAAGAAATATTTGATTTTGTTTCTTATTTTAAGTGCAAAAAGTTGTTTTTCTTATTTTAAGTGTAGCATCTTATTCCACTGGCAGATAATTTTACTTGTCAAGTGAAATTTACTCAAATCATGGTGAAACTTTCTTAATTCAAGTGATCTAAACTTGACTAGATTTTGTTTTTTGCGGTGTGTGATGTCATGTTGTGGTAGTTTTCAAGTTAACACCTACTTTTTACCTTTTGTCCATTAGAGACTGGCAAATGATCCCAGTGAAGGTGCATAGAGTTTAAAAACACAGTGGAGCACTTCCTGTATTACCACATGACATCACAAAGTGGAACAGAGCTTTTTTTTATTTGATAGAAGAACTCAGCCTAGATTTGCAGATTTTGTTTGTTCAACATGTCTGAATGAAACAAAACAAAACTCCAGGTATGTTTTTAATAAAGAAACAACATAACATCTATCTGAAAAAAGGCGTAATATGGGCCCTTTAAATACATTTGTAGCTTATGAGAAACTATCATGTAAGTTCTCAGAGATAAGAAAGATCTACTTTCAGGAAGCTCTGTAGTACTGCTAATAATCGTGCAAAGAGTACTGGTTGGGTTTTTTTACTCTTGTTTTGGCTGTACCTCTCTCAGTCGTCTTATACAAGTCAAGTGTCTTGTTATAAATCTCTTGGCCACATTGGCTCATAGTCTACACGATATTTCACCACAGATGCAGACCACACGCTGTTTCCTTTTAGTTTTGCACATCTTGATCGTTTTGTTTTTGCTCTTCAGGTACAGAGAGTAACCGTCTGAGCACACACAGTACCATGAGCTACAGCAGCGGCACCGAGCCTGAACTAGAGGTGGGAGTTTGAAGAGAATCTAACACATATCATGAACTATTTTGGGCAAATCAGCTTTTAAAATCAAGCTTTGGTATTATGTTCTACTAAAGCCAGGATGTTAGGGTAAAAACTAAAAACACAGGCCATTAGGACTAATAAAAAAAATTCTGACTTGACATTTAATTGTTAGACACAGCCCTACTGTTTACATGTTCTTGTTCTAGGAAAGAGCTAAAAAAAAATTAGAGATGATTTTAGAAGTAAAAAAGAAAGAAATTTTTAGTTCAATCTACTGTCCTAAAAAAGTAAACGTATACAGGTTTTTTTATCTGGTTGTCACATTAACAATTCTAAAAGTTTATGGACCCTTTAAATACTCAAAAAATCATCATAATCCTAATGCTAAAGTTTTATATTGTGACGTGAGTGTAAACTGTGTAGTGTCTTCTTATTATAGCTAAACACTAGGGCGTAAGTCACTATGATGCTTTAGAAATTAGCTTGAAAACAGGAACCAAAAAGTGACAGTTGAATTGCCTGAACTGAAACATTGACATACTAACTACTGCACTCATCAGTCATTTGTAAATCAAGTATAATTTTCATTTGTTATCATCGGAAACAACATAAATGTGACTTTTTTAATAAATATTGAAATATATCCTTATTTCAATTCACACCAATTATTATTTCACTTACACCAGGATTTTCTTGCTAAAAAACGTAGTGTATATTTTTGTTTTCTGTTATTGCTGGTTTCTTTTGACATTCTAACTTCTATGGAAATTAGTTTCCTGTGGCTTTTTCAGCTTTCTGTGAATTGTAACGTATTTGAGGTCTTTCTAAGAAGATACTGAAAATATTGCACAACCTCGTGGCTTCACTTTAATGTCAAGCACATTACTGTTGATTTTCATTTCGTTAAAATTATCAACATATATTGTATCTGTTTTTTCAGGACTCGTTAGAAAGTCTTCCACTTCCACCTCGATCTACACGTCTGTCTGAACCCTCCATTATGACCCCTCCTCCAAGAATCCCTCCACGACTCCCAGAGAGGTCAGTTTTTAAGATTAAATCACAACATTACAATTTAATTCATCAATATGTTTCCCCTATGTTTATTATTTGGATTGGTTCTTTCATATTTTATGTTATTATACAAAATGTGACACCAAACATATGATAAAATGATCGTTTTATTTAGCCCAAACAGGGTGGAAATTTGGTAAATAGTGAACAGAATTCAAACTACTTCAAAACAATCAATATTATTTTATGTCTCCACGAGGGGGAGTTTAAGCACAATCGACAGTAAAGTACAATAATACTAGAACACTCAAACAAAAGTATCAGCTCAGGGCAGTTTGAGGAGAGTAACAGCTCTCAGGACAAAAAATCCTTACTCTCACTTCACCCTGTTGTTTCCACTGGTGATGAGACCAACTAGAGGAAAAACAAAAAAAATGCCCAAATCACACAATCCAACAGTCCCTTGTGCTACACATACTGCACATGTTGATTTCGCACCACAGCATCAAAATCGTGCCAAACGCCTCTAGTTTGACACGTTTGCATTTGTGGGCAGATACTTGAAACCTGTTAACACGCAGAGCTAAATTTGTTCAGCTCTGGCGCTCAAGGTGCACCGCTTAAATTTACAAAACTGCCAAACAGCCACACGAGCAGCCAACCACAACTTTGGTACCCACAAACCTGAAATAACACTTTGATTAAAACTCTTCCTGTAAGAACAACAAAGACCTCTTACGGTAAATGGTAGGGGTCATTTACATTCTTGTAAATTATTATCCCAGCGTTTTGTATAAGAGTAATCAACACGATATTAACCGGAGACTTCCTGTGTCTGAAGCTTTGTTAAACTTTAATCTGATCTTTATTTTAACACAATCTGACCAGAAAGAACTGATTTAGTTGAAACAGGTGAGATGATTTTTACTTGTGCTAAACATGACCATCTCAAATAACATTACAGTCACAAACTAGTCAGCATTAGCCAACAGATTTTCAGTCACTCTCACCGTTTTACCTGAAAATCAAACAAGACCATGAGCACTTAGATGGATCAAATTATCCTAAAAATGTGTTGTTTAAATCCATTTTGTATTTTTTTTCTTGAACTTTCAGAGTATCTTAGAACTTTCGGCAGTGTTTGCTAATGTGTGCATTGTGTCATCATGGGAACAGCTGAACATTCCCCCATAGACATACATGCAGAGCCCCCCACAGTGTGATGGCACTTCAAAATATCAGTATTGCTTTTCTCTGCTCCCCGGAGCTCCAACAAATTACCTTTCAACCCACCTTTTTACAGCCAACTAAAGATATTTTTGGTTGACTAAAGGCATTAACGAATTTCCCCCGGGATCATACAACTGTTTAATGTGGAACATTCCAGGCGAAGCAGTAGCATATCCATGGAGAAAAACTGCACAATGCATCTTGAAGAAAGACGCTTACAATTAAAATGTGTTCTTATTTTGATCATCTTTGTGTTTCAGAGTTCCAGAGAAGATGCTTAATGACCGGTACATCTCATGTCCGACCCGAGCGCTGCCTCAGGTCCCTCAGCGTCAGCCCGAGGTGGCCCCCCCAGTGCCCCGACGACAACGATGATCTCAAACCAGCTCCCCACACACACCGAGGCCTGTCCCAGAAACACAATTTGAAGTGCAGATATAGTGAAACTGAAAATGAAACTGGACAATATCCGATAATAATGAAACTAATTTTGCATAATGAAACACTTTAGTAGTTTGTTTGTATCTAAAACAAGTTGTAGAAGTGATTTACTCAAGCCTCTACAACTCAAATCTTAAAACAGTTTTCCACTAGCGCAAAGCAATCAATTTTGATCCCCAAAAAATATTGGGTAGCACGGTGGCAGAGTGGCTAGCACTCACAGCAAGAAGGTTCTAGGTTCGATCCCCGGGTCGCCCGGGCCTTTCTGTGCAGAGTTTGCATGTTCTCCCCGTGTCTGGATGGGTTTCCTCCGGGCACTCCAGTTTCCTCCATCAACCCAAAAACATTCTAGCGCCCCTGTGAACTGAAATCAAGGACCATGACTCCGGCTGGTGCCCGGCCACAGCTCACCACCCGTAGGGGGGTTCATACGGCTCAGGGGCACAGAGGACTGGGCGGGGAACTGCTGCCCCCGTGACCCAGTCGGATAAAGCGGAAGAAGATGAATGGATGGAAAAATATTGTTCCAACTTTTATACGTTAAACAATATGTGAATATAATTATCGTGACAAACCTGCCAGCATTCTACAGACACAGAAAAAGACTGTTTATAAAGAGAAGAGACTGAATAAGAATGACCACCAAAGAAAACTTTTCTTTAGCTTGTATTATGTTTTTGCTCTGTTACAAGCATATGATCAATGTACAATACGTTAAGATGTTTTTGTAGTGTTTTAAGATTTTAGGTTTAAGTTAAATTCATTCAATGATCAATGATAAAAAAAATAAATAGTTTTTCTTATTATTATTTCTTATTTTCCAAAGTATTTTGATATGCGTAGAGGGAGAGTGCAGAGCAGTTGTGTGATATTATGACCTTCTGTCTTCATCTTACTGTTGAAATACGTGTATGTGTTAAAGGAATGGTTTACAGTGAATTTATGTGGGGTTGAGGTTAAATACAATCTGTTTATTATTTGTGCAAGTGCTGTTGTCTCCAGTGAAGTTCGCTTAGTTGTAATACACATCATGACCACATGATGGTGCTCTTTACTTTGCCATATCAATGGTCCATTTACAGCAATAACAAACTATGTTTATAGAAATACAAATGAGCTAATATAAATAAATGTCTTCACAGTTTGGACTCATCTTCGCAGAAATATAATATCAGTTACTGGAAGAAAACGCGTTTTTGTGAAAACTTGAGAATATAGCGTTGGGTGCCAATCAAACATTTCAAAATAAAATTCAAACATTTAGCTCATATCAATACCCATATATTTGGAGCCTATTTGGTTTAAAAATCGAATCTAAAGCACAATGAATTTATTATAGTCTCGTGCAGGGTATAGTAAAAGTTAGGGCTACTCATGAGTATCAGAGTAATGGAAATCTAGCACCAGGTCCAGCTTCCATATCAGAACAAAAAATGTGATGAATACAAAACTGATGCAGTACACTGGCCTTGCTACTTATTCCACTCTTACCCCCATCCCTAGAAACCCCCAGACCCTGTCCCCCGTGTGCTTTTATTGTGAAGGGCCGGTAGTCCGTCCCGTTTGCAGGAGCAGCTGCGGAGGCTCGCGTGTTTGACGCAGCTGATCGGGAGCGTGGTGCGTGCGTCCGTGCGTGCAATAGTGCTGACAGACCGCACGCAGCTCTCTGGAGTGTGTCTGCAGCCTCCAGCGCTTCACGGACGACACTGGACACGGGAAACCTGGATTACCACCGCGGCGAGGTAAGCCCCCCATTCACTTCTTATTAGTTTCATCGATTGCGTCTCTTTCAATTAACGTCTTCCAGTAAGTTCCGCGCGTAAAAGCTGAATCGGTGACGTTTTGTTGGGATGGAGCACTAGAGCATGGATGTGACTGGGGTCCAAAGATGTTGCTTGTTCTGTTCTCACTATTCTGGCGTTGGGACAGTTGCTGCAGTGGATCCATACACGGGGAAACGCGAGCCTCTCTCGGTGCAATGCCCTGTAACTAAATCCCCAAGAGAAAACCAAATATTCACACCAGCTTTTAAGGAATTGGATCAGCCACCACTTTAGACAAGAGCAATAAGTTTTCATACACGACAAATGAGTTAAAGTTGGTAGTTGCGGTGCCTGTTTATTATTGTGAATTAATGACATGGCAACTGTACTTGGTGTACAGCCTGTGACTCCGGGAACAATGCACTTAAATGGAGAGATGCATATGCGGCAAACAGGTGCGGACATTACTGTACACACTGGCGCACATTGTTGTCATACCAGTTCTTCTCTTTGATGCTGGGGGACAAACAGTGTGGTCACATGCCCTAATTAGTTGATAGTGTTTGAACACCAAATGTAAATACGATGAGCAGAGGTGGTAAAATGTGCTCAAGTAAGTAGGCCACTTCAAAGTATTCAAGTACAGACTAGAGCTCAAATAAGTGATAATACACATTTGGCCAAACTGTCTGACAACTACCGCCATAAGTCGTTTTATTAAAGAGGTAATGAAGTAAACTGAATTCCCCTTTTTGCATGAATAAAGTCATCTCATGTTTTATGTAGACTTTTGACATATACAACCTTTTTTTGTTGATTGGATGTCAGAACTGATTGGTAACCGTGTATATTGTCCCATGTGCTGGACTTAAACTGTTTTGGATGTAAAAGTTGTATTTAATATTTAGACCGAATTATTATACAGATATATGTATTTATTCTATTTGATCTGTCAGACTTGCCTTTGCTGCGTTGATCCTGTAACCAATGGGAAGTTGTGTCCTTGGTGAAGATGGATTCTGAGTTTAATTTAGACATTAGAAATGATCTGAATTGATCTGTTTGCTGCTGAAAATGACAATGACCAGAGTCCTATGAAATGCAAAAAGGCAAAGAATACAGTGTGTATGGCATGTGTGTAAAATCCCTCAGTCGTCCAGGTAGAATCCAACTGGACAAAGGTTTATTTTGGCTGAATACGTTTCGCAGCTCATCCAAGCTGCTTCTTCAGTTCTCATCAGACGCTGGAGGACACTGCCTTATACCTGCCTGAAGGGAGGAACTAACTACTGTGAAACTACTCTGAAACTAACACACCTATTTGTTTAGAGTTTCTGTTAGTTAGCCAGGCCTATTGATCTATAGTATAGTATATATGGCATTTCAGTGACTATGGAAAGATACAGCTTTGATAATGTCTTACCTTTTGGTACACGGTGTCCAACAACCATTTTGACCTCTTATTTTGTACAAATAGTATTTCATTTATCTACTTTTTTCACTTGTTACAATTGGGAGTTGTCAGTGACTACCATACTTGGGTCTTGGGCGGTTTATAGCCTGAACATTAAATAATAAAAATCTATTCAATCCCGGTACATTCACTGGCCAATTTATGCTTATTATGTTTATTATAACAACTGATATATACTTTATACATTTCCAGTCTGAGAAATTAAAATTCCCAAATCCACACAACATCATGCAAAGTTGTTCTCAAATTTTAAATACCAGTGTGAGACTAAGCCACCTTCTTCATTTATAGATGGCCTTTTGACAATAAACAACAACTCTTCACTGGATTCTTTTGCCTTTTACATTCAAAAAGTTATATTGCATCTTAAAGGATCCAGTTACACTATTTTTTGTTCTATGTTGTAATGTTTTCCTCATCTCGAGTTGTGTCTTGCGTCATTCACTCATGTTTAACACACAGCATATTGTGGTAATACAGGAAGTGCTCACCTGTGTTTTTAAACTCCGTACACCTTCAATTTCAGCCCTGGAGTTTCCCATCTCTACTGAACAAAAGGTAAAAGGGTAGCTTGTCCACTTTGGAGATTTAGACAGATTAATAATAAAGTGTTACTCAAAGGTCTGAATGAACCAAAACACAACTCCAGGTCTGCTTTTGAGGACATAATAAAAATAACACGAGTCAAAGCTCACAAGAGTCACTTTTGTGCAATATAGGACCTTTAACTCAACTGTGTCCCTGTGTAGCCTCTCTATTTCTTATTCTAGTGACATCCACATAGCAGCGCTGTTATGTAATCGTGCAGTAGTGATATTGACACAGTGCTTGTCCATGTTAAACTTTGTGCTCTCGTCTGACAAACCAAACAAGTCCCACAATGAGCTCCATGTGACCTATTAGCCATTAGCAAATAGACACAAGCACTTTTAGGTGTTTATGTTGTTGACAAAGAAATTAAGTGATTTTTTAGATATTTTACGTCCTGTTTTTGTCTCAGTTTAGCCCTGGTCTAGTTTTGGTTTACTCTCAGTTTTGATACGGTACACTGTGTACAAGTGTGAGCGCATTTTTGAAGTAGATCAATTCAGATATAACTGTATATGATGGGATTTACCGTTATCCAAGTAGAAATTCCACAAAACAGCCCATTATTCTTTTGGTATGGGCAAAATGTCACTCTGTTGACAACAATCATCGCTTTGTGATTGAGTAATGCCACCACATCTTTAACCCATAACAGAACAGAATACAGAATTGCTCTTAGGTCATTGCTTTTGAGTTAAAGGTGCAGTATGGAACTTTTCCACTGACGGGTCCGCCACCATGGAGATGTTATTGCGTTGATACAGTGCAGTGCAGTGCCGTTCAGACCACACCCTGGTGCTCCTCAGGACATCTTACACACCTCTGGTGAAGCGCCTTCCCCCCTCCCCCCGGTCTGTGAGGAGGTGGACAGATGAGTCTCTGGAGGTGTTACAGAGCTGCTTTGAGGTGACAGACTGGGCTGCACTCACTGAGCCCCATGGAGAAGACCTCGACGGGCTGACTGACTGCATCACCAGCTACATAAACTTCTGTGTGGACTCAGTTGTCCCAACAAAGACTGTGAGCTGTTATCCAAACAACAAGCCATGGATAACCAAGGACATTAAAGCCACACTCATTGAGAAGAGGAAGGCCTGCAGCTCGGGAAACAAGGAGGAGGCCCGGGCTGCTCAGAAGAAACTTAAGGTGCAGCTGAGCCAGGCCAGACAGAGACATGGGAGGAAGCTGGAGTGGAAACTTCAGCAGAACAACATGAGGGAAGTGTGGAGCGGCATGAGGACCATCACGGGACACAAGCCGACCCGAGGGGGAAGCGTTGAGGGAGACGTGAACACAGCTAATGAGTTCAACATCTTCTTCAATCGCTTTGACACTGCAGGAACTGTGCACCTCCAGCCAGCAGCAGTCAGCCCCCTACCCCTCCCTCCCCCGTCTCCTGTGGAAGACCCAGTTCACACCTCAGACGACACCACCCCTCCCCCTCCTGACACCTCCACACTGACTGTCACTGAGGAGCAGGTGAGGTGTCAACTGCAGAGACTGAAGGCCGGGAAAGCACCAGGACCTGATGGAGTGAGCCCCAGAGTCCTGAAGGGCTGTGCTCCCCAGCTCAGTGGTGTTCTGCACCAGATCTTCAGCCTGAGCCTGAGTCTTCAGAGAGTCCCCTGCTATGGAAGACATCGCGTGCCTCGTCCCTGTCCCAAGACGCCGCGCCCCAGCGACCCTAAGGACTACAGGCCCGTGGCACTGACCTCCCACATCATGAAGACTCTGGAACGACTCGTCCTGCAGCAGCTGAGGCCTATGGTCCAACATCTGCAAGACCCTCTCCAGTTTGCCTACCAGCCCCACCTTGGAGTAGATGACGCCATCCTTACCCTACTCCACAGAGTCTACTCCCACCTGGACAAGCCGGCTGCCACTGTGAGGATCATGTTTTTTGACTTCTCCAGTGCGTTCAACACCATCAGGCCGGCTCTGCTGGCTGAGAAGCTGGCAGTGATGCAGGTGGATGCCTCCTTGGTGTCCTGGATTGTGGATTACCTCACTGGAAGACCACAGTATGTGTGTCTGCAGAGCTGTGTGTCGGACAGAGTGGTCAGCAACACCGGGGCTCCACAGGGGACAGTCCTGTCTCCTTCTTCACCCTCTACACCACGGACTTCAACTACTGCAGCCAGTCTTGCCACCTTCAGAAGTTTTCTGACGACTCTGCAGTGGTGGGATGCATCAGCGGTGGTGATGAGGAGGAGTACAGGACTGTAGTGGACAACTTTGTCACTTGGAGTGAGGAGAACCACCTCCAGCTCAACGTGATGAAGACAAAGGAACTGGTGGTGGACCTTAGGAGGACCAAGCGGCTGTGACCCCATCTCCATCCGGGGTCAGTGTGGACGTGGTGGAGGAGTACAAGTACCTGGTGGTGTACTTGGACAATAAACTGGACTGGAGCAGGAACGGGACACGGTTTACAAGAAGGGCCAGAGCCGCCTCTATTTCCTGAGGAGGCTGAGGTCCTTTGAGATCTGCAGGACAATGCTCAGGATGTTCTACGAGTCTATGGTGGCCAGTGCCATCATGTACGCTGTAGTCTGCTGGGGCAGCAGTCTGCGCGTGAGAGACACTAATAGACTCGAGAAGATCATTAGGAAGGCTGGACATGTTGTGGGGGAGGAGCTGGACTCTCTGGCGGTGGTGTTGGACAGGAGAATGCTGGACAAAATCTGGACTATTCTGGACTCTCCCTCCCACCCCCTCCACGAGGTGCTGGCCAATCAGAGGAGCTCTTTCAGCCATAGACTGCGGCTGCCGCCGCTGCTCCACTGAGAGACACAGGAAATCTTTCCTGCCTGTCGCCATCAAACTGTTGAACGCTGCACTTTAACTCACTTTAACTCACATACTACTCAATCCTTTTCATCCTATTCCCTGCTCACACATGTATATAGTCATAAATAGGTCAATGATGTAAATAATTTCCCAGAGAGAGCTATTTTTATCTTTTATCTTATTGTATTTAGCTTATTTTGTAACTTGTTTGATCTACATGCTCTTGGTCGGTTGCATCTGTAACAAAGAAAATTTCCCTTCGGGGATGAATAAAAGTAATTCTGATTCTGATTCTGATTCTGAAACACATTTAACATGCATTCATTCAATGTATGGGTGTTTTATTCTTCACGGGCTAACTTTTGGGTCCATCTCCTGCTTGTTTCCATGGAGATAGATAAGTTTAATGTCATACTGTGGAACATTCAGTAATATTTTCATGGAGACACAAAAAGAAAGTGGCAAATTTTCTACCAGAAAAGTTAGATAGTGCATCTGGGGCAGCAGTAGCTCAGTTGGTAAGAGCGTTTATCCATTAATCCACAGATGAATGCTGTTGTTGTGTCCTTGGGCAAGACACTTAACCCACTTTGCCCCTAGTGTCTGCGTACACTGGTGTATGAATGTGTGAACGGGTGACTGCTTCCTTGTTGTAAAGCGCTTTGAGTGTCTTGAAAGTAGAAAAGTGCTGTATAAAAATGTGACCTTTACCATTTACATTTTGTCCCAAGGCCTGGTAATAACAGAGATATTTATCAACGGTCACTTAAAAGGCAAATTTTACCATAGAATTCTGACTGCCTCCCCCCTCCTGTTTTAAAATATAATGTCACATGGATGTAACCTCTCAGCTGTCAGCGTTTGCGCGTTCATTCATAATTTTACTGCTCTAAGGGAATGCCGTAACGTGACGCTAAAAACAAGCTTGATAAAATATTAATCTAAACGTGAATAATTTATCCAGTGTCACAAAGCCAAACCAGTGAGACTGATTTTCCTCAGCTGGGCCTGTTGAAATGTGGCACTTTTACAGGCTGCTGCTGCTGCTCTCAGAGATATGTTATCAGCATGCCATTTACTTTGTGCATGTTTTACTGACTCTACAGCAAGTGTGAGAAGAATGGAAAACGTCCCCCTTGGGCACAAATTGTCAAAGTTTTCACACCAGGGAACGCCTCTGAAAATGTACACAATGAATGACTCTTTAAAGAGCCTCAATTTGGACTAACTACATCTAAATACTGGCTTTAAGGTCAACAGAAAAATACTTGACTAAACAAGGACAGAACAAGCAATAAACCAGGCCAAGTGGACAATATGTCATGGCCAATCCAAACAATGTCACGGCCAATCTAAAGCAGGATTTAACCAGGTTTAACACAGGGTTTCATTTGATAAACACAGCATATTGAACCCGTAGGACGATACCTGTTTGTCAATGCTCAATCTTGTCTGATCCCAGAAGCTTAGCGGAGCTGGACCTGTTTGGTACTCGGATGGGAGACCACTGGGAATACAAGTATCCTGAAAACAGGATAAATAACCTGATAAAAGTTTTTAAATCTTGGCCAGATCAGAGAAGTTTGCGGTGCAGCATTACTATTATTAGAACTAAACTGGGTCTGAATGTGATTATACCGGGGCTTGAACAAAATCATCTTAATCGGAACAATTTTAGGATCATCTAAACTAGGACTTTCCCAGGTCTAAACCAAAAGTGTCAAAATTCAGCTAAAGCAAACCCAGCAAAACTAATCCAGATCTGAACAGGGATCATATTTGAAATCCCGAATAAATTCTCAAAGTTTGGGAATTCCTAGAAACTCCTACTTTGGTATTTGTCTAAACGCTCCTGAAGCTTTGTGTTTATCTGAGTGACGGGTTTTTCAGGTCCAGGTGGGATATTGACTCAGAGCTGATGCAGAAGTGCTCTCCTGGCTTACAGCATGAGCAGAAACACTCTCTTATGTTTACACTGAACACTGCTGCTTCTCCACTCACACACCAAGGCCTTTTATAACCACTGAACCAAGTGCCGTAAACTGAGCTGCAGGAGGTGAAGTAGCAAATAAGAACTTGACTGGTCTCTTCACTGAATCTTTACGCTACTTTCTTCTGTATTGACAAAACTTGCCTAAAAGCGCCGAACTTGATTTTAAAAACGTGAAAAACACTCCTCACTTTCCCATTAGATTCTTAGCAATTATTTATCGTGATCAGTTTTGCAGTCGTGATAATGTTCTCAAGACGTGTGTGTTTTCGACCAAGAATTTCTCCATTTCTCAGTCGTGATAATGATAACAACAACTATAATGCTAACAGAGCACCGATGTTACATCTTGGCTCACAGGCTTTATAGATACATACATCTATATCTATTTTGCCCTCAATTTTACATTTGTTCCTCTGCAGTAAAAGTACCGTAAAATACCAAATAATAGCCCGGGCGCTTATTTGTTTCAATCACTTAACAGACTCGGCATTTATTTGAGACTAGAGCTGGACGATATGGACCAAAAAATATATCTCGATATATTTTGCTATATCTCGATATACGATATATATCTCAATATCTTTACAGGAAAAAATACAGCCCCCCCAAACTACTGCAAAAACAAAAAAACTAATTTTATCTGATTAATATTCATTTAGTACTGCACTTAAACACTCTGCACCCCTTTTTGGACCCTCACCCACAGTTTAAGAACCTCTTCTTTAAGAGAACTTCCACTGACACAAAACTGCTTCAAGTGTGCAGGATTTTTAAACCTGTATTTTCAAATTCCAAACTGGAGTTACAGTCTCTTGTTTTAAAGTAGTATTTAGTCTGCACATTTACCAAATCAAACGCACATTGTGACAAACGGATTTATTTGGCATTTGGCACAGGCTGCAGAGAGAAGCCCCGCACGCTCCCGCACACCGGTATGAGTTTATTGGCAACAGCAGCGGCATTAATGAAAAATGACCGCACTCAGTATTCAGACCTTGAGTCCATTACAAGACCGAGTCCAAATGCGCTCGAGTCCGAGACAAGACCAAGACAAAAGCCAAAGCTCTCGCTTTGTCCAGCGGCACGGGGGTGTCTGTGAGTGGTGGGACAGGTGTGGGTCCTGCTGCGGGGCGCTCCTCGGTTAAGGGGGCGCGGGTGTGTTTTGAAGCAGAGTTTGTTCGTATGAGTGATATCTGCACACACGCGGAGCCCGTATGCTGGGGTCGTGCGCGGTCGGAGGTGTCATGTGGTTGCGCTCGCGCTGGGAAACGTGCATTTAGAAAGTTTAACTCGTCACGTTACGTCTGTGCGCAGCTCCTCATTGTGGCTGCAGAAGCACTCGCACAGATGCGCCTGTTTCGTTTTCCACGTTCGCACGACGAAATATTTGCTCGCAAATGCAAGTGAAATGGGCGCACTGTAGAACCCTGGTCCTAGTCCTGGTTTAGTCCGCGGCCGAGCCCCGGGCTCTGCGGCCGCGTTTAGTCCTGGTTTAGTCCGCGGCCAGCTCCGGGCTCCGCGGAGGAGCTCGGGGGACAAAAGCAGGAGACGGAGGCGAGCGCGGCACAAAGAAGGCAAAACAAGCGAAGCGGCAAAACCAGAAGTAAACATAAGCATTATAGCGATATATCGATATGTCAGAATTCATATCGAGTTTCAAAAATATCTCGATATATTTTAAATATCGAGATATCGCCCACCCCTATTTGAGACCCGGCGGGAGTTTGGGGCCGGCGATTAATTCCTTTCCCACAAAAATCTTGTTCAGCAAAACTTGGAAAATATGGTACTCAAATTCTTTTAACCAGTAAGACCTACTCGAATGTTCCCTCTAAGCACGACTCTGGGACCCGCCGCCCAGACCTCTGAAACCTGCCGCCCACGCCTCCAGGACTCACCACGTATGCCTCTCGGACTCGCCGCACACAACTCTGGGACCCGTCATGCATGACTCTCAGAAAAATAAATAAATTAGACTCAGTGTTTATTTGGAACCAGCGGTTATTTATCAAAATATACACCTGCACCCTGCGTTTAAAAGGGAATCTGCGGTTAATTGGAACTCGGCTCTTATATAATAATAATAATAACACATAACACTTGTATAGCGCTTTTCAAGATACACAAAGACGCTTTACATGGAGATATAAAGCCAAAAGAAATAAGATAATTAATGAAAGGTTGTTTTAAAGAGATGGGTTTTTAGGGCTTTTTTTATTTGGTATTTTATGGTAATTACAGTTTAATTGGTGATCAGCTTTTTGTAGCTACAAGTGCCCTGGGGCAGCTTGATAGAAAAAGTGTCTGCCAATTTCAATAACAGCCTCTCTGATAAACTCACATATCCACGCAGACCAGGTTGGTGAAGTGTCTTGCCCAAGGACACAACTTGAGTGGAAGATGTTTTGCTTTCCTAACATGATTAATATTTATACAGTTGCTTCATCAGTGTGTGTAAATGTGTAGAAATACTGCATTACTTTTCTCTTATATCTATTAAATTGCAGTATTGGCCTGACTACAGTTTATTCAGCTTTCTAAATCTGGCATAGAACACGTTAAACAAATAAAATCCACTTTGTGACAGCGGACACAGCTTTCGTTATTGTACTAAAAATGTAAAACTGTAGAATTTAAGTAATGGGCCATATATTTCTGTTTGGATCAGCTTTTTATCCAGCCATTGTTTCAAGTATTTAATAAAACTTGCTCAGTTGTAGCTATATGTTTCCAGAGCAGATCCACGTAATCTCAAATATGTTAAAAATGAAATGTATTTTTACCTCAAATCATCCAGCATAGATAAGATTACCAATGTAGCTGTTTTTGAAGCCGTTTGGTCCAAATCTGTAATTATTCCGGTATAAATCAAAGTTATAAACGTGTGTTGATGTTAGCGATAACCTGTGGAGTGCAGACAGGAGCTGAGGGAGGAGAGCGGAGTTCATTTGTCAATATTTTATCAGTAAGTTAGAATTACATAGCCCCTTTTTGCAGCAGTTGTATCACCGGGCAGAGGAGGGAATCTCAAAACTCTGTGTCAAAGATTTTCTAAAGCCAGTTACCTGTCCGTCATAACATGTGAATTATTGTTGGAGGTGAGAGAGGACACAGCCTATAGTTAAACCTTCTAGATTGCTTAAAGGGCCCTTGTTGCGCTACTTTCTGATCCATGTCATAATGTTTCCTCACCAAAACACATATGGAGTTGTGTTTTTTTTCTTTCAGACATGCTTATTACACAAATCCTGCATATTTAGGCTGAGTTCTTCTCTGAAACAGAAAACACTAACAGTAATTTTGAGGGATTCACTCTTGGAATTGTCAATCTCTACTGAAGAAAAGGTAAAAGGAGCTGTTGAATAGAAAACCACTGCCTAATTTGACATCACAAGGTTGAAGATAACATTTTGAGCTTTGGAAATGTATAGCGACTAAATAATATAAAAGAAACGTGTGAATGAAACAAAACACAACTCCAGGTTTGTTTCTGACGAGGTAAGAACATGAAAACATGACTTAAACTCACAATAATCCATTTCGTGTAATATAGAGCCTTTCACAAAACATTATACAGTTACTTCTGTTACTCTTTACTTTATAATAATTACCACAATAGTTTGATTTTGTATGTTATAATGTGTTCCTCTGATCTGAATTCTGTTCCCTTTATAAGCAAAGTTGGCAAGAGCAATTACTTACCATGGCTCACAGGTTGACGGTGCAATTCTATCCATGAATACTGCTGTTTTGTCATTGGGTAAGACACTAAATCCACCTCATCCCCAGTGCCTGTGTCCACTTCTGTTCAAATGTGTGAATGGGTGATTGGTAAGGATGTAATAATAACTGAAATATTGTAATATTGTCAATATCATCAAAGGTCTCACAGTAATACCGTGGACCATCACAATATATCGAATCACAAGTGTCTTTGCTTAAATGAATAGTTCTGATGTAGAAATAGCTTAAAAAAACAGAGGGAACTACATAGACCATGATCCTTTGCTCCGTTTCAGTGCAGACGACATGAAGAAATAACTGTTCTAAGCACTTTTACATCTTCATTCTTTGGATTAACTCTTGTGAAGACATTTTTAGAGGAAAAAGTAGCATATTTAGTTTTGTGAGCCTCCACAAAATATTGCAATAAATATCGTACGGTGAGATGTAGATGGTGAAAATATCGTAGAGTAGAGCTGCAACTATCGAATATTTTTGGAATCGAGTATTCTGTCGATTATATCATCGATTAATCGAGTAATCGGATAAATCACACTTTTTTGTTTTTATACAACTATATCAATAGTGTGTAACGCAACATGAAAGGCCTCTTAAAATGAGCAAGCAATTGCTGTTATTCCTCACAAAAAAGGTTTTTATTTAAAGTCAACATTTTTTTTAAACAAGTGTAAAACCTTTGGCTTATTGGCTTATAAAACAGGAGTTTTCTAAGTGACAACGTTAATCCTTTAACTAGCCTAATTAATAAGCTAAATATAGAACTAGCGAACACATAAGTGTTCGTAAACGTCGGTAAAATATTTCCTTTCTCTGATATTGGAATTATTGATGCCAGCGGTTCTAGATTAAATCAGATTTTTGGTAAAGTAGAACAACGAACTAGGACGTTTCTGATATGGGAAACACCGAGTGTGTGCGTGTGTCTGTGTATACGTGAGGAAGGAGCGATTTGAGTGAGATCATTTGCTCTCTTGCTGCTCATTATGCCTCGTTACTATCGACTCATAACACAGGTTACAAATAATTACAAATACTGTACATTCTAATAGGCGTTACTTTTCATTTCAGTTAGCAATCGTAAAAGTATATTACCTCGTAGATTCTCCGACTCCGCTTAGAGAAGTACAGTTCACATGAGGATGCTTTCGCTTTAAGTGCTGCAGCATTGAAGACGTACTGTTGTGGTACATCAGGTTGGCTTTGCCAGTGCACACTGGCACCGGCCACATCATTATCTGCCATTTCCACACCGTGGAATAAATCGCGCCGCTTCAAATCTTTGAAATGTACGTCATTGATAACTGTCCGTGTGAAACAGTGATCCCAGACTGGCGCAGCAGTCTACAAAGGAGGAGTGATACGATAGCAGAGACATTTTAAATAAATTGACTTTGGTGACATGAATTAAACGAAGCCTCGAGGCAAAGAATTTGCCCCGAATATTTTTTGTAATCGAATTATCCGAGTTACTCGAGTAATCGTTTCAGCCCTATCGTAGAGATTTGGATATCGTTACATCCCTATTGACAATAAATGTTGTACCAAATGACTGGTCAAAGCATTTTATAATGTCAGTCTTGTTATTATGTAGAATATCGTAATATCGTGAGCCTCCCCACCATATCGTGAGCTTTCCCACAATATCGCAATAAATATCGTACCCTGAGGTTCATATCGTGACCATATCATATTGTGAGACTTGGATATCATTAGACCCTAGTGATTGGTTGCGTGATGTAAAGCACTCTGAGTGTCTTGAAGGTGGAAATATTTCTTTTCTATCTATATCTATATTTCTATCTTCGTGTCTTCAGTAGAAACCACCCCAACATCTTACGAGCATTTTCAGTTTTGCAGCCCCCCTTCAATGTAATGTTCTCTGAGGTTTGTAATACGCCGTTGTCCTGTTCTTCCTCAGCACGACTATTGTCTTCTATTGTCTTTTGGTTGTTATAGGCGCATGTTTGAGTCTCTGTTTTCCGTCGATGTTAATGTTACCAGACGTTTCCACAACGACCATTATGCGTGTCCCTGTTCGTGCTCTGTGATTGGTCAGACTGGACTGAAGGGTGCTTGATCGACAGCTCTGATTGGCTGGAGTGGGCTCGAGTGTTATGTTATGGCACTTGAAGGTCTGAGCAGTGGGTACATTGAGCAGGGTGAGATGTAAAAGAGCAGTGAAGAGACGGTTTATGGTTTGGTAATTGAAGGCATCTAATATTATTCATGGGGTTCAGGCAGAAGATTCATTCCTGATTTGAAGGATTTGTCATGACAGCGATCCTCCATTGTTATAGCAACAATTGAAATCAAGTTATTATATCTTTTGAATGGGGAAAGATCCTCACAAAATCCTTCAAATCAGGAAGGTCTATTTTTACCAATGTTATCTTTGGAATAAAAAGCAATTTAACTGATTTATCCAAAATTATTTAGACAATGAAGAGAAAAGATGCAATCCTATAGTGACAAATACAAGAAATGACCTGCTTTATACAAATTTCAGATAAAATCTAGGTGAATTGTAATGTTCAGTATACATTCTGGCAGCTGTGGTGCTCTGAAACCTTGGGCTGGTCTATTGTGTTGTGTCTTTTTCAAGGTCTGGGCACACAGAGGCTTCCTGATCAGGGTGACATGCAAACACAGCCCTGAAAAGAACATTTATTCTGTGCTGATTGATTTAAACTGGCCTCTTTCTCAATCTCTCGCCTTTTTTGTCACTCTCTGGTTCTCTCTTTCTGCCTTTCCCTCTCTCTTCTCTTTTTTACTTACTCTTTCTCTCTTCTCTCATTTGCTCTCTCTCTCCCCCTCCTCTCTGGCTCTGTCTCTCACTCTCTCTACCTCTCTCTTTCTCTCTCCTCTCTTTTGCTCTCCCTTCCTTTCTCTCTCCTCTTTTGCTCTCCCTTTCTCTCCCTCTCTTCTTCACACTGTCTTTCTCTTTCTCTCTCTTCTTTTGCTCTCTCTTTCTCACTCTCTCTTTCTCTCTTCTCTCTTTTGCCCTCTCTCCTCTCTTTTCCTCTCCCTTCCCCCCTTTTCTCTCTTTCTCACTCTCTCTTTCTCCTTTGCTCTCTCATTCTCTCTCTCCTCTCTTTCTCACTCTCTCTCTCCCCTCCTCTCTTTCTTTCTGCCTTTCTCTCTTTCTCTTTCACTCCTCTGCCCCTTGTTCCTATCTCGTTCTCTCTTTATCTCCCACCCTGCCCTTCTCTCTCTCTCTCTCTCTCTCTCTCTGCCCTGTCTCTCCCCTCTTCTTGTTCCGACCCCCACTCTACAAATATATTTGTCTTTATTTCTCTCCTATTTTGATACTGCCTCTTTCTTTTCTCTCTTCTCTCTCCTCTTTTTCCAACCCTACCTCTCTCTACAAATACCTTTTTCTGATTTCTCTATCTCTTCTCTCCCCTCTCTCGTTTCCCCTGCTCCCCCTCTCCCATTCTCTGTCCCGCCCTTTAAAATCGCAGACAACAGCAGCGTGCACAGTTGTTGTGTGGTCAGATATTTTAATTGGAGACCTCATGTGTCTCTGGTCGTCACGTCTCCAACTCAAGTGTCACTGCAAACGAAAACAACAACTGCCTTTAAAGGACCATATTACCCTGTTCTCTGATTTGTCGTGATGATGTTTCCTCATCAAAAACATACCTGGAGTTGTTTTGTTTCATTCACACATGTTTAACACACAAACCCTGCATATTTAGACTTCTTCTCTCAAACGGAAAACACTCTGTTCCACCTTGTGATGTCATGTGTTAATACAGGAAGCACTAAACTGTGTTTTTAAAATACACCTTCACAAGAATCATTTGGATCATTTCAGCCCTGGAATTGCCAGTCCCTGAAAATTACTGAAATAATGCTAAAATGTAGCTGTTAACTTGAAAACTACCGCTTCATGACATCACAAGGTGGAACAGAGCATTTTGAGCTTTGGAGATGTTGAAAGACTAATACTAAAGGATTACTCACACTAACTGTGAATGAAACAAATCACAACTCCAGGTCTGTTTTTGGTGAGGTAACGGCATTATTATATGTCTTAACCCTGACAGAGTCAGTTTCAATTTCAATTTTATTTCTATAGCCCAGAATCACAACAAGAGTTGCCCCATTGGGTTTCACAGTGAATAGACATGGAAACATAATCTGACAGACATCAGCAAACACATTGTCCCATCCTCAGTCTCTTGATGAACACGCGATCCTTGGTGCCAGAGAGCAAAAAATCCACCAGCGGGTGCAGTATGCGAAAATTATCTCCAGACACTGTTGCCAACCAGCTGTCGCTTGTGTAATATAGGACCTTTAAAGGTGCACTATGTAACTTTTCTGCCCTTTTCTTATCTCCATGGAGATGTGATTACTTCACCTGGAATATTCTTTGGCGTTAAATTTTCAACCACATTCAATTACATGCATTTTAATGGCTCAAACAGGCAGTGTGTGGGGTCACCTCTCCACAGATCTGACCTGTAAATTGGCCTGGTTATGCCGTACTGTGGAACATTCCAGGTAAAGCAATAACATCTCCATATAGACAAGAAGGTGCCATCTGTGGTCATCTGTGGTCGTCTGTGGTCATTTGTGATTTACTCCATAGTTTTTCAATGCCACAGCAACAAAACAGCATATATTCCTTGATTATGAAACGTTTTTATAATGTGACACCTTTATAATTTTGTTTGAATTTATGCCTCAGTGTTTATAGTTTTGACATATCCTCCCTGTTATGGTGCGTGCTCTGGTCCTGTTATAGCCTCACTCGGACACAGGCTCCCGGAGTCCTCCCTGGGGTCCTGCTGTGCACCGTATTCACACGAGGATTCCTTGGTGGCGCTTAAAATGACAGGATTATCACATGGCTGCTTATGTTCACGTTTAGCCGCCACATCCTTAGACTTCGAATTATCAGCGGGTCCTGTCACAGTTATATTGGGAAACTCAGTCAGTGCCTCCACTCTGCTCTGGAGTCAAAACATCCCCTCTCTCTGCTTCACTGTCAGGCTGAATTATCTCAGCACAAAGGAATCTATGAGGTACAGTGGTTGAGCTGGTTATCTGAAGATGGAATTAGAAAAAAACGTCATGACACAGACTTTCAATAAACAACAGACTCAAATAAACTGTGACTATTGTAGGTCTACAGTAAGGCCTAGGTCATGATAATTAATATATCGACTTATTGTTCAATACATGAAAGCTGGACCAATATACTTTTGGGGGTCAATATTTATCGTGTGTGTTTTTTTTTTTTTTGCTATATGATAAGATTTGCCGTAAAATGTTGAATTAATAACCCATAACAGATGCAAACTAAGTACTAAAGTGTTTTATTAAGCTGCTTATCTATTGCAGCTCATGTTTTTTTAACAGTATTCCACATTTAGAACAGTTTTTCTGGTTTAAATCTGCTTTTGGCATGAATTGACTTCAATAATTTTTTTTATCATCTATATTTGCTTCAACTCCCCAAAGACCACTTGGACTCAGACCTCCCCGACTCTCCCAAAAAAAGACTGTCTTGTGCCTTTCACTATATGCCTTTTGCACTTTTACACTATTTATCATTTATTTACTACGCATGGGATCGTGAGGAACACAATTTCAGTCCTTTGTATAAACTTTGAACTTTAACTTTAACTTGAATCTGAACAATATATCAAACTTCAAAATGTGTTATCGTGACAGGCTTAAATACAGATCTGTCCACTCGAAGTTCTGGAAGTAAAATTCCCATTCATTTTTCCCATAGACTTAAAAACTAAAAATGTATATGTTTCTGAAACTGTATGAACCTGTAGTCATTAAAGCATTGTGCCAATTTTTGAAACAGTGAAGTTATGGACACATAGCTGTTTGAGCTCTGTTGTGCCTTAAAGGAGAACTCCGGCACATTTGAAACTAAAGTCCATTGCTAGAGGTGGTTGAATACTGTCAGAAGCCAAAAAACGGCACAGATCAGTGTTACCTCACTGTGGCAGTGATTCTGTCAAGGCAACAAACTAGTGTAGTGAATTGGGCAAGTTCTTAACTTCCACGTAAAATACCTATTTGCTTCACACTGAAGAAGCTTAACACCATTTTCTAACCCATCTTACAACAGCCACGAGTCTAACAAACAAAACGCTCTGCCTGGCTCACTCATCAGTGGTTTGGGAACGTTATAAAACAACTTTATAAGCAGCCTTACACCTACCTTTGTTGATTTTCCACTGCGCATGCGAAAGCCCAAAAGACTCGATTGCCGATGTTGTTTCTAATCCCATTTATTTATGAGTGAATTGTATTTCTAATTCACTTTTCTATTCATTTCCAAACCATCTTCTTTGAACAACTTTCAGTTTCTACTAGCCTCTTGCTGCCACTGGAATCGGCAATCAAGTCTTTGGGGCTTTCGCATGCGCAGTTGGAAATCAACAGAGGTAAGGCTAAGGCTGCTTATAAAGGTCTTTTGTAATCTTTCCAGACACTAATGAGTGACCCAGGCAGAGCGTTTTGTTTGTTAGACTCGTGGCTGTTGTAAGATGGGTTAAAGTGGAGTTAAGCTTCTTCACTGTGAAGCAAATTGGTGTTTTACGTGGAAGTTAAGAACTTGCCCCCATCACTACACTAGTTTGTTGCCTTGACAGACTCACTACCACAGCGAGATCTCCGCCGAGGCAACACTGATCTGTGCCTTTTTTTAGTGTCTGACAGTATTTGACCACCTCTAGCAATGAACTTTAGTTTCAAACGTGCAGGAGTTCCCCTTTAATTGCCTCATTTGGAGCAGGGGCTGAGTGGACTTAGTGTGAATGGAAAACAGTGGTTAAAAGCTTATAAATTGATTAAGGCATTGACAATACAGCAAAATAACAATACCTGCTGCTGTCATCCTTTTTCATGGTTGATGTTAGTAGATCTTTTACAGGGTTCTACAGACGCTTGCATCTTATTTTCTCTGATCTTACACCAGAACATGTCTATATATGTCCATGTCGATGAGGTAACAGCATTATAACATGGTCTAAAGCTCACAAGAGTACATTTTGCATGATATAAGACCTATAAATCAGAATTGATATGGTCTAAGTAAGCATAATAATAGGACCACCAAACTATCATGTCACTGCAAAGTATCAATATGAGGAGTGGGTGTTGGAAAGTGTCTCTTTTTGACCATATCCCTGCAATCTACTCATGAAGTTAGTTTAGTTTGGTTATAATGATCTAAAATATTGAGATTTATTTGCTGATTACAGACATCCCATTAAACTACATCGCTCTTCTCCAAGTGTTGATCACAAATCATGCAGCAGTATTTAAAAGTCGTTTGGGGTTATCTCATGTTTACGGGTGTGACGTGGGGGATTTGAATTCTTGACACTTCCACATTAATCCCAGAGTTTCTTGGACTGATCCTGGGTCTGGGACAGTCCTGATCCAGTTTCAGTTTTGGAGCAGGGCCTGAACAACCTTTGGTCTGAAGATGTATCTCTCTGGGCAGACTGACAGCTAATTCACATTCTTATTACAGCGCCTCGAAAATCCTAGCGCTGCACAAGTACTGGCCCTGGTTCAGAGACACTGGGGCTCAAGCCAGGGCTGGAGTGGACCTTGGACTTGGGCTTGTTTTTGTGTCTTTTTTTTTTTTTTTTTTACAATTAGTTATAATCATAGATGTCATTGTGTAATTGCAGGAATTAATTAATAATTGAATGAAATGTCACAATGTCGACTTAGGGCTGAGCAGTATGGTGATAAAAATCGAATGGAAATATCTTCCCTGTGTTGATCTGCTGTTTCAGTCAAATCGCCATATTGTGATTCGCTGCTTTTTCTTTATTGTTATTGTTTATTGTTCCGTGCTGCTATTCCGACATGCCGCTATTTAGACACTGACATCTAATTGTCGGAGTAGCGGCATAAACATTATAGCGATACTAAAAAGTGTTATAAAACCCGCACGTCTAAATGGAGACATGTCGTAATGAGGGGATGTCGGAATAGGTGGCGGACCCTTTATTGAGCTATTAAACACCTACTCCTGCTGATACTTTGCAGTGGCGTCATGCTGGGGGGTGTTCTCCATGTATCTCTAGTGGTGGAATGTTCAGCAGTTACCGTGGTGACGCAATGCACATGTCAGCAAACACAGACAAAAGGGTTTTAAGATAGTCTGGAACAGCACATTTTCAGGAGACTGTGATCAATACGAGAGTTCATGGTCCTGTTTAGGTGTTTGATTTTCGAGAGTGACGAATTGAAAAACTGTTGGCTCAGGCTAGAAGAGGGACTGGACGTCCCTATTTACCCGGGACAGTCCCAGTTTTGAGCCCTGTGTCCCCTGGCCCTGGCAGATTTATCCAAAACCAGTGACTTGTCCCACTTTTATACAAGAAATGTCCCAGGTGTCCTATTTTTGACAAATTTGATCCCTGCCAACAGTAAAGAGAGGGATAAATTGTCATTTGTTTTGGTAAAATACAAAAAAATCTGCTCACATGTTAGCCATGAATGGTCTCTGCAAAACAATGAATCCTTAATTACGCACTCATTTCACAATTTCATTATTACCAACCACCAAAAAACCGGGAACGTCCCAGTTTTTTACTTTGAAATTCTGGTCACCCTACATGGTCATGGTCAAAAATCATCTCACCTGTTGTAATTTCAACCAAGGCAACTCTTTCTGGTCAAATTGTGTTAAAATAAAGCCCAGTCTAACGTGAGTAACAGAGCGTCTAACAGAGCAGTGCTTTCAGTTAGCGTCTCGCCCCCAGGGAATGTTAATTTGTCATCCTCTGTCATGCTCTGAGTGATAGGTGGATTTAACCAATCACAGTAAAGAGTAAACGTTCAGAAACTACAGATGGCTTTAGTTACCTGTAACAGGCTGTATAAGAACCAGGCCTGGTAAGAAAACAGGAACTGTTATAAAATCAAAATCTGAGAAATTCAATCGTGATATGAATTTTGTGGCATATCACACCCACCCCTACTTGGACCACTCCTGGATGAGGGTTTACACAGCTTCATTAAACATGAATATTATTAACCAGGATTATTGATTATAATCTTTATTTGCCGAGGGTAAAAAAGTGTGTCAAAATGTCTCTTAGAATAATCCAAACTGTTGCAGACTTGTCTTCCCCGCCTTCGAAGTGGAACAGGTCCAAACTGTCACAGAGTTTTATTAACACACTTATGACATTATCTTATGGTGACAGACACTAATTATTGAATTTGAGTGGTTCCACCAGCTGTAACATTGGTTGAAGAAGACTGCTGTATGAAAGCCAACTCCATCATTTGTGCACTGCAGCTGCAAGATTTGTGATTTCTAAAACTTCCCATAATCCAATTTAGTGTAATGCAATTTACACACTTCATCAGTTGAATATCTACAGGAGCTGTCAGGCAATGGTGCTGTGTGAGTGTGAGTATCTTCAACAAGAAATACTAAATACACTTCCAGAAATGTCATATTTTCTGAGTGTCTCCGTGAGTAGCAGTCATTATCAGTTTGATATTTTTTTTTACATTTGTCATAAATAATAAATATGTCAATCATTGACAAAACTAGCACCAAGATACTAGCATTAAGTAAGAATTCTTCCCAAGGGAAGTGCATACAGGCAGGTTTAGTTTTAGAGTGATCTTCATCTATGTCTAGATCACAGAATTTTTTCAGAAATTAATATTTTGTGTTTTTAAGTTGTGTGGTATCCAGTTAGTATTGATCAGTACGAGTATTGCATATGTGTGTCAAGACCTTTCTTTAAAATCCTGTTTGAAATGTGAAAGTGTCAGCCGCAGCCATGGTCCAGACTACTATAACTGCCCTTAAGCCTAGTCCATTACCAGCATGTGAACAATGTAATACTATGGGAGCCTATAACTCACTATAAGTGATACATTTCCTTTTATGCCCCTGTTGTTTGAAATAAACTTCAGATATCTTCAATGGAAGAATGTGTAGAATCCGGCGCAGGCACAGAGGCTGTTTATGGAGAGGTCCTGGGATGTTGGACCATTTGGACCCTGGGGGGAGGGGTGGCTCAGTTAGGGGGGTCTGAGCTACTGGCCTGCCCATGTTTGGAGGTGTTTTGGTGGGATCCGCTCACAGGGAGCTCTGGGTAGCTTCTCTGTGCCGTCCCGGCTGTTGACAAAGCAGAAGTCAATGGGAGTGTTATGTAACCACCCCATAGAGTGACAGGGGCGACAGGGGCGATGGACGGGAGCCTTTTGTATACACGTTTTAAAGCATTCACAGTGGCTTTGTATACAGGGGGTTCTCAAAATGTGCTGTAGTTTAGTTTAGTTCTGCTAGTCCTGGTTTATAGTCCTGATTTAGCAATGAATTAGTCCTGGTTTATAGACCTGATTTAGTCATGGTTTAGTCCTGGTTTATAGTCCTGATTTAGCACTGGTTTAGTCCTGGTCTGGTCCTGATTTAGTCAGGGTTTAGTCCTGGTTTATAGTCCTGATTTAGCACTAGTTTAGTCCTTATTAGTCCTGGGTTAGCCCTGAGTTCTTCCAAATGTGGTCCAGCAGTAAACATACACTGTGGCTTTGTATACAGCAGAGGTCCTCAAAATGTGGTGTAAGTATTCCTGGTTTACCTGTGTTGCAATTTATAAACCAGTTTTAATCCAGGTTTAGTCCTAGTTTCAATCTGATGGTTTATTCTTTTAGTGTGTTCAGGTCTAGACCCGGTTTAGTGTTTGTTTGGACCATTTTCGATTCTCTAAAGACCTTCTGTTCCTAAATTTGTTCTATTTTAGTTTTGATTTACACATGGTTTTGGTTTAAATTTAAGTCAGTCATGGTTTAGGTCTGATTTAGTCCTCGTTTATAGTCCTAATTTAGTCCTGTTTTAGTCCTTTAGTTGCATCCTTGTTTTTGACTGATGTTTTCCAGATCTCTTGAAGTTTAGAGGTGGCAGTGACCATGTCTGTTAGCTCACACAGTGCAACCTGGTACCACTTTTCATTGTTTATTTATAGCAGTGATGTGGAGTCTGCCTCTGATATATGTGTGTTTTTGGTCCTGCTGCAGAGGCTCAAACAGGCCGTACATCACAGCTCGTCCTCACGGCCTCTGAACACTCAAGTGCAGCCGGCGTTTATTGGAAAACCCAAAGATGAGCTCATTTCTCAGTGATTTCGTGCATTAAATCAGCTCTTTGACATGTATATATGTGTCTGAAGAGAGTTTATGCATCTGTGCATTAAAGCCTCCTAATGTTTTTTCAAATAATCTGACAATGCACAGAAAGTCGACTATGACGACGGAAATCATAGTGAACCTAATTTATAACCGAGCTTTTTAAGAACCATTATGTGTGGTCCTTAAAGATGCACTTTGTGACTTTCCTGGTGACAGTTACGCCTCTTGTTTCCATGGAGATGTTATTGCTTTGCCTCGAATGTCCCACAATAACACATTAAACTTATCCATCTTGCATGTATTAAATTTCACTGGCTTGTCTTCATGGAGATAGACAAGTTTATAGCCATACTGTGGAGCATAGATAAAGTAAGCAATGTCCATAGAGGTCAAGTGATGAATTCAGAAAAGTTGCACAGTGCAGCTTTAAATGACACTTCCCTTGTTTGCCTGAAAAAATAACATATAAATGAATATACAATTACAAAAATAATATAGCCGACAGTTTACATTATTGAACAGAGGAATCCCATAGAACATCAGTGCATTATCCATCCATCCATCCATCCATTTTCTTCTGCTTTATCCGGGCCAGATCGTGGGGCCAACAGTATAAGCAGGGACTCCCAGACTTCCTTCACCCTGGACACTTCCTCCAGCTCCTCCGTAGGGACCCTGAGGTGTTCCTAGGCCAGCCCAGAGACAAAGTCGGAGGGACTGTGTCCTGGGTCTCCCCCGGGGCCTCCTTCCGTTGGGACATGCCCAGAACACCTCCCGAGGGAGGCGTCCAGACGGCATCCAGAGCAGATGCCCGAGCCACCTCAGCTGCCCCTCATGACCGTAGGTGGGAGTAATATCGTAGATTGAGGTAAATCGAGCTTTTCCTTTTGGCTCAGATCCTTCTCCACCTTAACGGTTCGATATAGTGACTGCATCACTGCCGACGCTGTAACGATCCGCCTGTCAACCTCACGCTCCATCCTCCCCTCACTCGTGAACAAGACCCCGAGATACTTGAACTCCTTCACTTGGGGCAGGGACTTTCCATCCACCTGAAGAGGGCAAGACACCTTTTTCCGGTCGAGAATTTCAAACTTGATTTCAGTACTAAGGAATTGACTCCAATACTAAGATTAAACACTTTCTCTTTAAGCAATAGAATATGGTTTTCAACATTACATTGTAGTAGATTATTTTCTTTTATATTAGCATAGTTTTATATCTGTGTAATCCCTCAGTGGGCATTTACTAGTCTATGTGGTCTTATGCTATTCAGATTCAGATCATTCTAAAGTTTTTCAGGAAAGGTTCATTTCTATGCTATGAATATGACTATATTAGCATTGAAACGTTCTCAAATGAGTATCTAAATTTAATAATAGCTTTAGTGTCAAATAGTATCTGATTTTTGATACTTTTGACAACTCCATAGTACATTAAACCCACAGTATGTTGAATTGTTTATTTTTTCTTCTCTGTTGTTTCTTTTAAGCTCATTAAGTTACTGTTTTTTTTTATCAGTTTCATCATGGAAAATTTCAGCCATTTTGTCTGGACTATTAAGTTTCTATTTTCATAAGAATAGCTGTGAATCTTGTGACTTGTGAAATCAAACGAGCCTTATTTAGTCCTGACAGATCTTTACCAAATAAAAAGTCATCTCTGGCTTTCGACCAGGATCTAACCTTTGTCACATCAATATATAGTACGTGCAAATAGTGAGTGTATTTGCTCAAAACCAAATGTTCCACCTCTAAACTAATATATTTTGCAATTTATCATCTCCTCTGAATACAAAAACAGGATGGTGGATGTCACACTATCGAAAGGATTTTAGCGCTAAATGATTTGGGAAAAACGTCGACATTTTCAGAGAAGTACTGCGACTGAGATAAGATTTGTTTAATGTTGTTTAAAGGTGCACTGTGTAACTTTTCTGGTGGAGGGTCTGCATGGAGATATGATGATGAACTTAGTAATCACAATGGAGGCAGGTTAATGGTCAGATCTATGGAAAAGCAAGCCGGCATATAGTAAAAAAAATCATGTTTTTAAGGTATTTTGGAGCTTTAAAACATCTGTAATTCAACAACTGGATTATGGAGATATGTTTATTCCCTACTGTGGGGCGTAACATCTCCATGGAGACACGAAAGTAGCAGATCCTCCACCTTAGAAGTTACACAGTGCAGCTTTAATGATGAAATTTGTTTCCAATTCACATTTTAAACATGTCCAGAAGAATTGAGTGAAAAAGTCTGAAATATGAACAGACCATATAATTACTAATAACACATTTCAGAACATATTTGTACAAATCTAAGATAGAGGGTTAACAGATTTTTTTATACAGAATAAAAGGATATATTTTGTTTGTGGAGAAAAATATGGTACTTTAATAATTGCAGCCTTTGTGATTTGTTAATTGTGTCCACTCAGACTTTGATTTGATTGTGATTAATCTTGCAGCTCAACCTTTTATATTTACCAAGCTTTGAATACACCTTTTTATGCAATATGAAGGAATATAAAGAAATGTAGAATATAGAAAACGGAATGCTAATATAATCAACTTTCTTTATAGAGAACATTTAAAAACAACCAAAGCTTACCAATTATAGCTCTAGGTCATTGTTATGTACAAGCTGCAATAAGTCAATAGCCATTTTCGAGCACGTTTTAGCCATTGGACCGCTGTTTGGACATCAGTTTAGGTCATGTTGTTCTGTGTTCTCTTCGTGGGTGGCTGCAAGTTTCCCACATCGGCCATGGGATAGTGATACGGTGCTGCATTCCTGACACTTGATGTTTGACTTTTTAATAAACTACCACAGACCTCTGCGTTCTTTTCACATTATAAGACCCCTCAAGTGCTTCTCATCACCACTGAGCTCTCCGGTCCAAAACAGTAGCACATTCCTCCAGTGTCCCGCCTGTTTCAGATCAGACAGCCCCCCTCGGGACCCTCCAAACGGGGCAGAGCGGGTAGAGGAGTGGCAACTGGTTTTGATAACACTAACAAGACTGAAATGACACAAAATAATAATAATTCAACTAGACATAAAAAGTTGTGTATGGGACAAGTGGGGAAAATATAATAATGCACCAATTTCAGAACTATACACAGTAGATCATTACAATATTATTTCTCATATTTGCAATTTGACAAGCAAGTAGTTTTATTCATGTGAGAGTAATGTCTTCAAAATGAAGTCAGAAGTTCAAAAGTAGTGTGTAAAAACTTTTTTTTTTTAAAGAAAAAACTTAAATACTTGTAAGTACTATTACTTCAATTACTTCAAAAAGTGGCTCTGTCTAACTAAAAAATGTAAGTACGGATATATTATGATCAAATTAATGTTGCCTAAGTAGAATTAAAGAGTACATGTGCCAAAATTAGTGCATTTATGAAAAAATCCACAAAAAATATAAAATTCCTTCATTCAAAGTCTGAACTCCAAAGTCCAAAGTGTTTTTAGTTTTTAATCATAACCAGGTAAGCAAAAATGCACAAATTTCAGAACTAATATGAATTAAAAACTACTCTAAAAAGTACAATTACTTTAACTACTTCAAAAAGTAACTAGTTCGGTAAATGTGATGGTTTTAGTAACTTATTTCTGTCCACCAAAAAAGTAAGTAAGTTAAATTAATGTTACTTAAGTAGAAATAAAGAAGCAAAAATGTCAATATTTACCCAAAGAAAAATCACTAAAAATATCAAATTTCTTCATCCAAAGTCTGAACACAACTCCAAAGTGCTTTTAGTTTTTAATCATAACCAGGGAAGCAAAATGCACCCATTTCCGAACTAATATGAACTAAAATTAATTACTAAATAAAGAAGTAGAAGTAAAAAAAAATCTAGTATTTAAAAACTACTCTAAAAAGTACAATTACTTCAAAAGTTACTCAGGTAAATGTGATGTGGTGTTAGTAATTTATTTCTGTCCACCTGAAAACCTAAGTAAGTCAAATTAATGTTACCAAAGTAGAAATAAAGACTCAAAAATTTGAATATTGACAAAAATAAATCACTAAAAATATCAAATTTCTCCATCCAACGTCTGAACTCTGCTCCACATTGTTTGCTTTTGCTGACTGATCTCACAATGAAACTCAATCTGATCATTGACATTGACATTCACAGTCAAAAATTAGACAGAAAACATGATTGAAGCCTGTCATTGTGCAGATACGACTCCCTGCCCGGCGCTGGTGTTGTGAGGGGGTCTCTGGCGTTGTAGGATTTTATGATGTGGTCGCACAGTTGCTGAGTGGGTGCTACATTCCCAGGTGGCATGTGGTGACAGCTCCATCTGGGCGCGCCTGGTGTTGAAAACAAACACACCCCTGAAAAGGTCTGGTCCAAGGTCAAAGGTGGGACCATCTTTATACCCCCCTGTCTCTGTGCGGAGCGGACCCTCACGGCTCAAACGGGACCATACGGACCAAGGGGACTGTTAGTTTGTCATCAGCGAGTGGGTAACGCTTTAAGACGGAGGAGTCTCTGGGGACGGGCTTGTTTTAGAAAGATATTTGGTTTAAATTGAAATGGATTTGCTCTGAGTGTGTGCGAATGTGTTGAGCTGAAGAGTCTGAACTTTGGTGTCTGTTTTTAAACGGATGTTGCCTGGAATCTGACCTCGGAGTGGTTTTTAATTAAGTGACAGGATTCGCACTGATGCTGGAAATAGTTGGCTGATGATGGAGTTGAATTGTTGTGAATTTCAGATATGTAGCGCGGTTCTCCTACACGGAGCGCTTCATGTGTTGCGTCTTTGCCTAAAAATTGTGTTGTGGTGATTTCACGTAAGCCTTTATTTAAATTTGGTGTATGTTTATGAGACTTTTAATCAAATTGCTCAGTAAAAATGTGTATTCATGTAAGATGCACTATGTAACTATCTGGTTGGGGCTGCATCAGCTGCTTGTTTGTATGGATATGTCATTGCTCTGCCTGAAATGTTCCACAATATGACATTAAACAGTTCTAACTTAAATTTATTCAGTTACAGGTGGTTTTATTGCTCAAAAATACCTAGAAATACAATGTTTGGTCAAAAATGAGTTACCGGTAATGTCATTTTGGGGTATTTGAGACCTCCTTTACCATGTGAGTAAATATCATGAGCCAATTTGATTTGGTTTAACGAGAAAATAATGGGCTATGACAACAGTAACATCCAAAACCATACAAGAAACCATGGCAGAATGGTGTAACAGTTATTTTTCTCAGTTTCACACTCTGGAGAGTTAAGGTCTTTTGCCTTTGTAGGGCAGGACAGGCTTTCTGACTGAACAGGGTTGCCTCCCCACAGATCTGACCAGTAACTTGGCCTGGTTTGGTCTCCATAATGATAGAGAGGTTTAATGCCATATACATCCTCCACCAGAAAAGTTATACAAGTTATAATTGTTATTTTAAATGCAGTAACAACCATGCAGTTAAAGGTAAGAAAAGTAAGAAAATTTAAGAAAAGTTAACTGCATGGTTGATATTAACCCTGTAAAGCCCACACCATTAAATAATTGGCAGAAAATTCCAATTCTTTGAACTTGGAGCCTTTATTGGTCCCTCTAAACAAACAAACAAAAAAAAATTCAAATATCATTTTCCATATATGAGTTTCAATTTGTATCATATTTGATACATCAAGTCACAAAAGATATTTTTTTCCAGAACAAACAAAAACACAATAAAACACAAACAAATCCAACAACTTTGTAATTCCAAACATTAAAGTGCTACCATAATGGAGTAATGAGCAATTCACCAGTGGAACTGGCTGGGTGAAAGTCTGGGAAACATAACATTTCAGTTATTTTTTACTCATTTTGTGGTTCACAACCTTTTTATTTTGCATGGTGGTAGGCCTGAAAAGAGTTTCTGTCCTTGTTCAGGCAAAGATGCACTCTCTGACTCTGCATTTCTGACAGTGCACATGGGTAAAGTAGCCTGTCCAGTGCTTGCATCTTGCAACACCGAACTAGTCATTAGTCATCATGATACAGCAAGTGACATACCTAGTTTTTAACTCTAAATGTACTAAATGATGTAATTTAATAATACAAAGACTATATGTTGCTGGATGTTATATATAATGCATGAAATACAATGAAATGACAATTGACTGATTTAGAATTACATGACCTCTTATACCTGCTGTATCAAATTTGATACGCTATTTTCAACACGGTTTTACTAAAACATAAATTATGAAATTTTAAATATTTTCACATTGCATCAACCCAGTTACTGTTCCTATTGATGTTTCAGTAAAAAAAATAATGTTTTTCTTACCTTAACATTTTCAAACTTGGCAAAGTTCTTCTTTAAAAACCACATGTGTCCAATTTCTGATTTATGGCAATCTTGTATTGTCAGTGGAGCACCCTCTAATCAGTGAATCACACCCCCTGTTGGATTATCTGTGCACTGCATGTATCTGATTGTATACATCAGGTTTTTCAGGGAAAAAAATGTCACACTGCTCATGTGGAGGGCTGAAAAACTCATGTATCAAATATGATACGTTTGGCGTTATAGGGTTAAATTTAAAATAATAAACATAACTTTTCATTCATTGTATAGTGTGGGAAAGTGCACGCATACAGAGATGAAATGTGTTTTCTTTATTCACTTGACTTGTTGGTTGACGTAAATAATGATGTAACATCCCGTGCAGCAGTCACTGACTCCTGTAAGCCCCAAAATATTTTTCTACTAGTTTCCTCGATGTGTCAGGATACACAATGCTAAATTTTAGGGCTATTTGACCATTTATGCAGTTGCAGCTCCTTAATATTTACAATGACATGATTACGCAAATAGCTTTTCCTAAATAGGGTGTTTTTTGGGCCCTGAGACCAAACGGAGCCATTGGGGTTGGTCCCTATCAACGGTGATGGCCCAAGATTTAAGATAACAGGAAATAATAGTGAAAAAAGCAGCAAAAAACATCCTGAGTGGACCTGGCTCCCGGCCTAATAACAGTACTTTGGTTGTACTTTGTGCTACACTAATATAAAATGAGGCTGTACGACCCATTATCTGGAGATGTTATTGCATTGCCCAGAATGTTCAGCATTCAGGCCAAGCTACAGGTCAGATCTGTGGAGAGATCACCCAGCTTATAGTGAGAATGTTTAATACATTTTATTTATTTGGCGCCTTTCTGGACACCGAAGGTCATCTTACAACAACATAAACAAATTAAGTACGATTAAAACATACAGTTAAAAGCTACAGTTAAAGTGGGACAGTATTTAATTGATTGTATTTAGTATTGTATTTAGTGTTGTATTTTATTAGCATTTAGTATTTAGTACTATATTAGACAGTATTTGAATTAATTGATATTAAGTGACATAATTAGTTATCAGCTATTCTCCCTGGAGACTTATGTAGCATGTTTAAAAGTTACTTGTTCAGAAAAAAAACCTGCAAGTTAGTAAATAATGGTGCCATACTTTAGAACATTTCAGGTAAAGCAATAAAATCAAGATGTTGGCAAACCCCCACAGGAAAAGTTCCAAACTGCGCCTTTAAATCAAACGGGGCTGTGCTCATTTTACCCTTTGTGAGGTAGACTGCACTTACGCTGTATCTCTGCTATTATCTCTGCTTTGAACAATGCAGCTAAATGCAGCCTGTTCGAACTGTTTGTTGAACTTTGAGCGAAGAGTTTCTGCCCCAAAGCTGTTCTCTTCAGGACACAGTGCACAGAGAAATGACGTTCAGTTTCGTGTTTGTCTTTGGCCCGGTCGATACTAGTTCTGCCGCTACTGTCAGATGTTATAAACGCACGCATTTTTAACGTAAAGTAGCTCTGAGTAACTTTCTGGAGGCGGTTCTGTAGAAATATAAAGTTAAAACCACACTTGAACAACATTTAAAGGTGCATTGTGTAACTGGGATGTTCCACGATACGGCATTAAACCTTCCTATCTTCATGGAGACCAAACCAGACCAAGTTACAGGTCAGATCTGTGAAGAGGCGACCCCACTCACAGTCAGTCAAGGTCAATGCCTGTTTTTCTAGGTATTTTTGAGCTATAAAACCACCTGTAATTTTAAAATTTGAATTTAAATATATTGAATTATTTTTGTATATTTCATTTATATTAATTTTTTATTGTATGTGATGCTTACAGTGTATTTTAATGATTATTTGGAACCAACAATAAGCTTGTCCTTGTCACAGCTTTTTTTGTTGTAGAATATTTGTTCTATACTGAAAATGTCAAAAAATAAAACACCTGTAATTTAATAAATATAAGGAAGAGCTGTTTAATGTCACACTGTGGAACATCCCAGGTAGAAACAACGAACGAACCCACAACCAAAAAATTACATATTGCACCTTTAACTTTTGGTACAAATAACCTTGAACTATTCGCAAAGTGTCAGTGCTTCTATTTAGTTGTGTTTTTTGTTGTTTGATTCCTTATCAAATGAACTCATTCCTATTTTTTGTTTATTCATGCATGATTTATGCATTAGTTTTGACATTTTTAGTGTATTCTTCTTTTCACAACCTGCACAGGTGTGAACAGTCGGACAGAAACCAGATTACTCACATCAGACGTAACTGCTTCTGACATTTCAATAATCTGATAGCTCCAGAAATCAGATCGTGACCAGACTTTGGGTCTGCGTGTAAACACAGACGCTGATTTCTAATACATGAATGGACCAAACCTTCTCCACTATGAATAACATTTTGACAGTGTAGTTTTCCATTGTGCTGGACGTCTTTCCTCTGCCTCTTCCTAAAAAGGCCAGAGGAGATGCGTGCCCTGTCTGTTTACTCTGCTCCGCTCTGCTCCTCATCATACTCTCAGTACCTATCTCGTCCACATCTTAAATCAATGTTTTCTGTCAACCTTAAAAAGTCCTCTCGGGAATTTTATCAATGAAATCTGAACAGTTCGGATTCTAAGGCATGAAGTCCATTTGGTTTCTCAGTTAAAGGGGAACTCAGGCACGTTTGAAGCTAAAGTCCACTGCTAGAGGTGGTTGAATACTGTCAGAAGCCAAAAAAACGGCACATCAGTGTTTTCTAGGCGGAGATCTCACTGTGACAGTGAGTCTGTCAAGGCAACAAATTAGTGTAGTGATGGGGGCAAGTTCTTAACTTCCACATAAAACACCAATTTGCTTCACACGGAAGAAGCTTAACACCACTTTCTAATTCATCTTATAACAGCCACAAGTCTAACAAACAAAACGCTCTGCCTGGCTCACTCATTAGTGTCTGGAAACATTATAAAACAACTTTATAAGCAGCCTTAGACTTACCTCTGGTGATTTCCCACTGCACAAGTGAAAGCCCAAAAGACTCGATCGCCAATGTCGTTTCTAATCCCATTTATTTACAAGTGAATTGTATTTTTTGCAAAAAAAACTAAAAAAATACATTCCCGAACAATTTTCTTTCAACAACTTTTAGTTTCTCTTCTTCACCATCAGTGGTCGATCCTCACTTGTTGCTTCTGGCGGCTACTAGCCGCTCGCCGCCGCTGGAGTCGGCAATCGAGTCTTTTGGGCTTTCGTATTCGCAGTGGGAAATCTAATCGGTAAGGCTGCTTATAAAGTTGTTTTTATAACGTTTCCAGACCACTAATAAGTGAGCCAGGCAGAGCGTTTTGTTTGTTAGACTCGTGAATATGTTGTCAGATGGGATAGAAAGTGGTGTAAAGCCTCTTCTGTGCAAATTGGCGTTTTATGTGGAAGTTAAGAACTTTCCCAAATCACTACACTACTTTGTTGCCTTGACAGGCTCATTACCACAGCGAGATCTCCACCGAGGCAACACTGATCTTTTGACTTCTGACAGTATTTGACCACTTCAATGGACTTTAGCTTCAAATGTGTCGGAGTTCCCCTTTAAACATTTGCAAAATATTACGTAAAATTGACTCTTGTTGAGCTTTTAGTCGTGTTATAATGCTCTTACCTCCTCAAAAACAAACCTGGAGTTGCGTTTTGTTCATTGTTCAGTCACGTGAGTAAACCTCTACTATATGTTTGTCTATGTCTTTTCCACCTTGTGATGACAGCGGTAGTTTTCAAGTTAACATTTACCTTTTACCGTTTGTTCAGTATAGATTTTTCTGTTAGGAATAAGAAAACCTAAATATGTAGGGTTTGTGTGTTAAACATATGTGACAACAAAACACAACTTCAGGTATGTTTTTGAGGAGGAAACAACATTATAACATAGATAAAGGAGCTGCTTAATGTAGAGTGAATATCAGGTCATATCAAACGTATTTTGTCATTTTGTTTTGGGTGGTAAATTGCTTTGGGTTCTTCCTGTCTGTATGTGTATTTGTTTTTCTCTAGATACTTTAAAATTGCTCAACAAGCCAATTCGCCAGCTAGATACTCCTAACCAAATCTAAATGCCTAAAGATTAGATTAAAGACACAGTATCTTGTCTTATCTTCTTGTAGGTGTTGTAATATTCCACAGTACTCAAGAAACTTAATTATTTTGCATTGTTCATTTATAGGCATTTTACAAACAAAAACATGCATTCTTACAGCCAGTGGGGGGGTCCCCTCTCCACAGATCTGATCCATACCATGGCCTGGTCGTGTCACCTGCTTGACTCCATGAAGATAGAGGTTAAATGTCAAACTGGGAACGCAATCAGGCAAAGCAATAACATCACCGCAGAGACAAGCAGAAAAGTTACATCTAAGTATTAAAGTGGCAAAATATTGGACACTTTATTTTATTTATTGTATTTATTTAGTTTATTTATGAGACAGGGACAGTGCACAAGAAACATTAACCTTAACAGGAGAGATGCATATGCCTAAGGTGACTGGATTTTCAAAATAAAAAAACTGGGGACATCCCTGGTTTAGGTTGGTTGGTAATAATAAAATTGTGAAACGAGTAATTAAGGAAAATTGTTCTGCACTCGGCACTAATGTGAGTCAGTATAGTTACATTTTCTTTGTGTTTTTACCATTTTTAAGCAGTTTTTCTGTATCTTACCTAGACAAAAGTCAATTTATGCATCTCTTTACTGTTGGCAAGGATCAGATTGGTCAAAAATAGGGACACCTGGGACATTTCTTGTATAAAACTGGGACAAATCAGTGGTTTTGGGTAAATCTGCTGGGGCAGGGGACACAGGGCTCAAAACTGGGACTGTCTCGGGTAAATAGGGACGTCTGGTCACTCTAATTGTGCCACGTTGTAGCACTAGAGCTAGTTTCCACCTCTAGTCCCTCGTGCATGTTTTTTAGATACGAAATCATAATCTTGATCCGAGTTTCTTCATGCACTGGCATATATCCTCCCAAAGCCAGTACAGTTAATGGCCATGAAGAGCACAAAAGCTAAATTCTGTTATCGTATTATACTTTCCTGTCCTCCTAACTGTTATTGTGGAAATGTTTGTGGATCTTAAGCAAAATGAACAGCGTCTGGAAGGGCATCTGGCCCAAAGAAAAGCATGCTCCTTGTTCCTTTAATACTGGCACTCCTTCTGAAACTGTTTGTTTGTTTTTGTGCTGATCTCAAACATAATAGTCAGGAGGGACTTTCATGTTTCTCACAGAATCTTCCTGTATTTGCTGCAGTGTTTTTCACGGGTGATTTGACTCTTTCTGTCTGGACGTTAATGGCATGAACCTGAATATTCATTTTATATAAATGGGTGTGTACTTTGTGAAAAATATAAATGTTTGGAAGAGATATTTTTTTATATTATTATACATAACTTAACTTATATTTTATACATGACTTAGTGATGTAGTGATGCTTTTACTGAAATGAAACTAAATGCATAACCTTAAATCAATAATTTTTTGTTTTACATTTTAAAAATATATATTATAGCCATAACTAATTTGTGGTAACTTTTACTTGACCTTTTTTAAACCCACATAAACCAAAAAATGTTGATGTGCAAGGAAGGGCATCTGGCTTACGTTATGTCAGCCTCATGAACAAATTATTAAGGGCATTGTGTTTAAAATGTGAGCAAAACTTGGGAATTTCTAAAAAAAAAAATATGCATCCTTATTCACCCAACCTTTTGAGTCTTGTTGTCACTGCTAACAACAACTAGCATGCTAATGGTGTATCAGTGTTCCATCCTGGTTTGAGGAGGATAAAACGCTTTATAATTTGACGCAGACAGCACACAGCTCTTCAATTTGACTTAAGTACATGAAAAAATCAGGTACGCCCCATTTAAATTAGAGACATTTGTGACAGTGACGGGGCAACGCCAAAAGGACTGATTTAAGCTAAAATTGTGGATTGTTACGTAATGTCTGTAAAGTTTACTTGAGGACACGGAAGAAGTTGTGTCTTTGGCTTCGTTTAAAAGCTTTGAGAGGATGAGGAGGGGGTATGAGGAGGGGGTGAGGCAGCAGGAAGTGCATTGATTTGACTACAGGCTGATGGTGAATAAATCTGTAAATGTTCTGATGCTCGGGGATGTGAGGAGCGAGTTTTAAAAGCCTCTTCTGCTCCTTCGGCTCCCCTGGGGCATTTGGCCGTGGTCCCATTTTCCTACATCCATTTTAGGGCCTGGACGCTGCGTGTTGAGGGGTGAGAGAGGGGGCAACGGTGATGAAGGGGGGCAAGGGTGATGAAGGGGGGCAAGGCTGATAAAGGGGGGCAAGGGTGATGAAGGGGGGCAACGGTGATGAGGGGGGCAACGGTGATGAGGGGGGCAACGGTGATGAAGGGGGGGCATGGGTGATGAAGGGGGTAACGGTGATGAAGGGGGGCATGGGTGGTGATGGGGGGCAAGGGTGATGAAGGGGGGCATGGGTGATGAAGGGGGGTAACGGTGATAAAGGGGGGGCAAGGGTGATGAGGGGGGCAACGGTGATGAGGGGGGCAACAGTGATGAGGGGGGCAACGGTGATGAAGGGGGGCAAGGGTGATGAGGGGGGCAAGGGTAAATAGGGTTCTGAAAAAGATGAAAAATCAGACACTAATCAAAACTTAAACAACTATGAAAACTCTTCTAAGTCCTGACACTCAAAAAGACATCACATAAGTTTTAGGATAATCTTGAGCTTTATCAGAACCACATTTTAACATAAAGAAACTAGTGTTTTGTTGTGTTACATTTTAGTTGAACACAACAGTAAGTTTATTTATCATTGTGATATTTGTTGTAGAATAGAAAATTCTGTTTAAAATCTAAAATTCACCTTTATGCTGGTGACACAGTAATTTATTCTTCAGGGAATGATATCACCCAAATTCAAAGAAGATTTTATTCTGATTTAAAAAAAAAAAAAAAAGTAAATATAATTTTTAAATATTGTGTTTGTGTTTTATTTATTCTTTCTTTTTTTCTTTTCTGTAAATGCTACTTTTGTTAATGTATTCAGGACCCCGTCACAAACGAGATGGTACATGGGGCTTCCCTTATAAATAAATAAATTAAGAACAGTCAAAAGTTTGGACACATATTCTTATTCAATGGTTTTTTTTTTCTTTATGTTTACTACTTTCTCCATTTTGATAATGCACAGTATGTGGAATTATGTGAAGACAAAAACGTTAAATAACTCATCTGCTTTTTCTTCTATTCAAATCGTCAAAGTATCCACCCTTTGATCCACCCTTTGCTTTGCCCACAGCGCTACAAATCCTTGGCTTTTTCTCAATGATTTTTATGAAGAAATTTCCTGAAATGTTTTTTTTTTTTTTTGCCTTGTGAGGGTCAAGAAATGCAAACCAGAGTTTACAGCAAAGGGTGGCTGTTTTTAAATGCTAGTTTTAGCTGAAGAGAGTTGAAGAGAAGAGGAGAAGTTTAAGGACCATCATCAGGACCTTCAAGAACCCTCAAGACATTGTTACTGTGTTGTCCATTGTAGTCTAGTACAGTTCAGTGTGGCTATGCTTCCGTTGTAGGGAGTATTGTACCTCTGATCATGTTGGATAAAGCTGGCTGCAATTTCTCTTTCAGTATTGATTTTAAGTCAGTATCAAGTCTAATCTTTCGTATCAGTTCAGGTTTGGTATCGTGGCACCTTGTGAGGAGGGGTGGGGTTTGGTTGAGTGGGCGTCTGAGGGTCATGGGTGAGCTCCAGTGTTCCAGCTTTTAGGTAATTTACTGAAACAAACAGCCCCAACGCATTACAAGACTTTTCATACAAACCCAGATTATAATCAAGACGGATTATAGATGGATTTGGTGAAAGATTACATTTCCCATGACTTCTGTAAACTGGAAACTCTAAATAATTGCTTTGGGGAAAGTGTGTGGAAGTGCACTGTATACTTTAAAAGGTCACGGCGCTTTTCGAATATTGTAAATAAGCATAAACACCAAACGCTAGGCTACTTTTTCCTTTTAATCTTACTTCAGTGTAAAAAATTGTGCTCTGTTGAAGAAAAAACATGTACTTTAATACAAAATGGTTCTGGATGCACTTACACAATAGCATTGCACAAGTGTTTACAATATGATATGTGTTTACAAAATGGTTTAGGAATTCAGCATGTTCATTTTATTATAGGCAGCAGGAGACATCCCCAAAGCCAGAAGTCTTGTGTCCCCTTAAAAGACCCCTTTAAAAGTCATATATTTTACAGAATTGTTTCTTGTGAGTTTTAAGCCATGTGATAATATTGTTACCTTTTCAATAACACATATGGGGTTGTGTTTTGTTTCATTCACACATGTTTGAGAAATGTTTTATTATTATTAGTCTGTCACCACCTTGTGATGTTATGAAGTGGTATTTTTACCTTTAGCTCAATAGAGATTGGTAATTTCAGGGCTGAAATTATCCAGATTATTCTAGTGAAGGTGTAACAAAGCGTAGCACTTCCTGAATTACCACATGACATCACAAGGTGTAGCAGATTTTTTCTGTTTGAGACACGAACTCAGCCTAAACGTGCAGGGTTTGTGTGTTAAACATGTGGGAATGAAACAAAACACAACTCCAGGTAGTTTGTGATGAGGAAACAACATTATACCATCAGATAGTCATATGGGCCCTTTAAACTTTAATCATGTATATTAAAAAGTTCAATTATTTCAACCTATAACTATACATTTTCATAATTCAAAGTAATTTTCTTGCTGGCTTCATCAAATTTAACTAATATCTGATATATTCAGTGTAGAAAACTCTTACTTCGCTCAGTTTTGTTTTCAATGGGATCATGTATAAAGTATTAAAACCGCTTTTGTTTGGTTCACCATTTGCTATGCATTTATTTATCACAAATATGTTGAGTTTTATTGAGATTTTTGTGACTAATACTGCGCCATTTGAAGCCTAATTTGCATGATTAAATGCCACAATGTATTTCCTTAATTTGAGGAAAGTATAAATAACAAATAACAAGAGAAGATGAATGCATATTTTTAGTACATAATTGAGATACTTCCCATTAACCATGATCTAGCAAAAGTTCATCCCGTAAAATGGTATTAAAATGGTATCAAAATGGTATCACTGAATATTCATGCTTGTTCCATATCCCAGATTCAGACAGAGCCCCTGTTTAGATGTTGTGGTGATCATGACTCAGTTGTCCCATCGCTGTTGTAAAGGAAGCTTCTCTAAATCTGTGGCAGAGCAGGGAGCACAGTGGGGGGGCACTGGGGCCTCCTCTGATGCTGCTCTCATGAACGTGTGTTTGTCCCACACAGACCACCCCTCGCCTTAAAGGGAACAGACAAGGTCAAAGCAGGACAAACTTCATGGTGAATCATCGTCTCAAGTCATCTGTGCTTTTCTTGTAAAATCGTCACATCGTCAGACAAAGAGATGTCCCAGTGGTTAGAATTAGCAAGACTCTGAGTGAGTGAGAGGTAGAGCAGATGCCTTTAGTGACCACTTCAAGGCAATATAAAGAAGTTTACTTGAATCATGTTATAGCTCTAGGAAAATCTTTACATATATTTTTTGGCATATCACACACCCCTATGCCAATGTATATTAGTACATGAGAGTATTTAGTACAAAACCCAATAGTCTGCAATAGGATGACCACATGAACCTCTTTTGGTTTTCCTGCAAACTATTTCATTCTATATAAATTATAAAAAGCAAGATTTACATAGGAAAATATCTTTGTTTTGTTTTTGTAATTTTTGTTGAAATTATGAAATGAAAGAATAATGAACACAATTGTAGTGATCTTTCTTGTCTAAAACGTTCCTTTAAATCCATATGTATAAGGGTCAATGACATGACGCTGTCCAATTGCAATTTTCTCAGTTAAAATGGTTCAAATTTCATAATAATTCACAACATTTCTGTCGTACCTCTGACCTCCATGGAACCAAATCATTTTTTCAGAAATCATGAGTTATTCTGCATGTTTTTTGTAGTTAAAATGTTAAAATGTCATGTGGTGCGACCGTGCATCATGTGGTGCGACTCATAACGGCGGTAATTCTATGGCTGGATTTTTAATAATTTTGGGTGAATGGGATTCTTTAGGTATTTTTCTTCATTTGATGCATTTTACAGTTTAGTAGTTTGTTCATTAAACACAAGCAGGTGACTGTCATATTGGACAGTAAAAGAAAATATCAATATGCATTCAAATTCAAAACAAACGCCAACAGTTTGTTTCTATACACTTCATATTACTCAGAACTTAGATTAATATCCCAACCATGTTTTAGAAAATAAAACTATTTTCTCGGACGCACCACATGACATTTTACACTAAAAATGCTTAATATAAATGTTAAACATAGATTTATACACCTGACACTGTAAATATTTGAAAAAGTTTAATAGAAACTAATTTTTTTTTTAATATTTTAAAATTTGCCTGTTGAAAATCCTTAGACTTCATTGACCCATACATGAATTATATGTTTTTGATGTATTACTTGTTCTGTCTGTCCTATTTTCCCATGTGTCTCATCCACACAGCTGTTTGTCCAGTAGTGTCATGGGAACTAATATTTGACCTCATTTGATTTATACTGGACAAACTTGTGCATCACCAGAGTGTCAAAACCATTTAGCACTATTCAGAAAATGCCTCTGGACTGGGCAGGTTGTATCTAAGTGTAAGTATGTCCCACAGACTGAACCTGATCACCTCTGGATCAGGTTTCACTGTAACTCAATCACAAGTCCACAGTTTCACTATAGCTACTGTAAGTGGAGTGAGGCTTTATTACTGGCGGCTTTATTGAATTGTCTGTGGTTGAACAGCTTTTTGCAGAAGTTATGGTCTTAAATATTGATTGCACATTTGCCAGATGAGTGTTGTAGGGGTGATTAACTGTCACATACATCAGCTATTTTGGCTTGTCAATTCTAGGATCTGGCAACCCAAAGTGAGGAGCTGCTTCCTGGTTTGATTTTTGCGCACAAATGTAAACGTAAACACATCACGTTAAAGGTTTTGTGAATAAATCAACGTTGCAATTGTTATGGCTTAAATGTGTTCACTTCATATCATTCTTATTATATGATATTTAAGAAAGTCCTGCGCAAACTTACCTCTTTTAATGCTCTCTTTGGTCTCTTCACAGAGCTCTCCAGTAGAGGGCAGCGCCAGACCAAAGAGAGCTCCAAGTAAGTCCAGGAAATCTTTATATTTTCCACCTTTTTTCATAACTTTCTTTTGCATAGTCTCATGCTTTTTAACTCCATTTCTTATTTCACAACATCCATCATTGTTCCTTCAGGCCTCCGGCTCCTAACTCTGTCCATCCTCATCATTCACAAAGAGAACCATCTTTACCTCTGCCTCCTGTCTTTGCTTCAGTGACTCTGTGTGTAAACTTTATCGTTAATCCTGCTGTTTTATCTTCATTCGATGGTTAAAATCATTATAATCTCACTTTGTAAATATACGAAGATACTTGAGTACTCTGGTTTCTTCAGGAATTGAGAGTCAACCAGGAGTCGTTTCAGTATTTCTGCATTTCTGAGCTGTACTGCAATTTTGAAACAAGTAGTCCAACTTTAGTGGACTGTAAATTTGTGATAATGTCAGAAATGTTATAATTCTTTGTCTGTTGGTATTCATAGTTGTGACCATTGCCAACATTAGTGGATGGCATGTATGATTTGTGGCGCCCTTTATACAATGACTAAACCATTCCTCCACCTCCTCGTCTTTCCTCTCGCTCTTTTCACTCCCACCCTCTCGCTCTTTCCATCTTTCTCCCGCTCTTTCCTCGTCTCTCTCCTCAGCTCCTGGTCCGAGGTCGGTGTGTGAGGTGAAGATCACGCCTCTGTCCAGGATGAAGGGCTCTCCTGACCTGCTCCCTCCCTCAGGTGACTTAAGTCTAAGCCTCATCCATGTTTGATGAGGGGAGCCACGGGACATCCCAAGCTCCACCTGCACATGTCCCACATACGCACAAAGGGGCGCAGCCAGACCTCATGTATTAGCAATAGGCTGTCGGTTATAGTGAATACCATGAAAGGATGATCCAGGACTTACAAGGAACACCATGTTTTACACAGTCATTAAATCACAAATGCTGTAATCTGTCATCTGCAAAGAATGTGTGTAAAAGCATTTGATTCATGCATCACTCCAATAGCAATATTTGTTTAGTCACAATTACCCTATTTGTGGCCATCAATAATAGATCATATTTAAATGCATGAAGTTTTGGCCACTAGCACAATAAAAACAACAAATTTATGTGAAAAAGGATCTTACATCCGTTCATGATGTTTTGTTTGCTTGTTTCAGAGCTGGACCCGAGCCGAGTGTGTAAGGGGAAGGGTGTGGTGACTCTGAGGGCCACTCTGGTGCACATCGATGATGAGGCCAGTGACCAGTCCAACAAACTCACGGACACAGGTGAGGGAGAAACTACAGGGACACGTGTAAATACAGCTGGGACATGCACGTGAAACTTTAGTCAATTCTCATAGTCTTTTCTCTCGTTTTTTTTTTCACTATAGCATAAAAAATGTAGAATTATCCAATCAGGCTTCTGTCGTGATGACAGCAATGAAGATTTTATTGCTTTGCTTGAAAAGTTCCAGCATAATGGCATTTATTTATTATTTATTTATTGAAAAACATGCTTTGTTACTGTGAGTGAGCTCGTCTCTCCACAGATCTGGCCTGTAATTGGGGCTAGTGGAGTCACCTGCTTGTCTCTGTGACCATGGATATGTTTTGATATGTTATGTTTTTATACCATACTGAGGAACATCCAGGCAGAGCAACAGCATCTCCATGGAAACAAGCAGGCTGCATACACATATACAGACCATGGAAAGTTACATATCGCACCTTTAATTTCACAGTTTATTGTATCATAGCAGACATCATATTGCTGGTTTCAGATCAGGTAAGGACCTTCTACTGGCCAATATTATTTAACACAGATGAATGAATATTGTTCTGCTGCAGATTTTTATTGTAAAACAGTGAAGCTCTCAGGTTTAATCAGTAATAGAAATTATCAACATTTTTGCACTTACTTTTTGGTGGTTTTATGGCAAAGTGCAAAGTAATCAACAGGGAAAACTGGCTGTTGTCTCCATCTGGGAGTTTGACATTGTCACATTCTACAATCTGAAAACCACCAATACTGCAAAAACACTATGCAGAAAACTGCATATACTTGCATAATTCCTCTTAAGAATCCATAACTCTGCTAACACTTCGAGCTGTCAGTCATATGTACACAGCTGAGTGAGGAACAGACACTGCGCTGTCGAATCTGCTCTGGCCGTATAAATATTTATCACTTTTATCGCGCCGTTTGCTTGGACTTTACTCAGACACATTCCTCTGCTGCTCATCTGACTTATGTCCCATCACAGTCTTATATAACATGTTTTCAATCATATGGCGACAAAATGTGATTGCTCATATTTTCAAGCCTGTGTCAAAGCCATCTTTTGTTGGTACGTCCCACGCTGGATTTCAGAGCGGGTGGGGGACTCATAGCCTCACTGTGGTGCTACTTGTTGCCTCCAGCGCATTGCCAATGAGTTTTAATTGTGCAACAGAAATGCCATCGGAACAAACCGCTCTTAGAACTGACTCAATAGTCTCTTTGTTTTACCCACAAAGTTCAAATATTGTGGGGGAACTCGGTGCCTATTTCCTCGAAGATAACAAGCATGAAAACCACCAAGCAAAGCATCAGCGGTGCGACTATTCGCTGGTTTGTTGTCATTCGTTTATCTCTCTATTAGTGCAGGCTGCAGTGTCACTATCTTTGTTTTGGATGCCAAAGTGAGTGCTTGTTTTGGACTCCTGCAGGGGCCTGGACGGGGCAGATTAATGGAGATGAGGCTAAAACAGGACTGGCCGAAGGAGGCGTCAACAACAGCTCAGCAGATTTACAGACAGTCACCAGCCTACAGCAGTGCCAGGTACGTGGGCTCACACGAGTGTATGCACAGGGGATATCGGGTTATTTTGTATGTAATTATTAGTGTGATTATGACAAATAAGTAGGTTTAGTGCAGAAAACATGCATCATTTAATTATTTTAATTGAATTTAATTCTAATTATTATAGGCTACTTTATTAATAATACAGCACTCATCTATAAACTTCTATTATTTATTCCATGTGGTTTAATGCATGAATTTCAGAGTTGCAAAGCTAGCCTGTTTTCTATCAATAAGCACATTTTCCTACGATGAATACAATTTGTTTAGAATTTTAGGCAAATCTCTATATTTGTAATAATTACAAATCAAGTACCGGTCTAGTTTTGTTTACTTATGCGCAGTACTTTATAATATTACAATTATTATTACAATATTACAAAATCAAATCCATTTCCAGGAGTGCATTTTAATTGATACTTTGCCGTGACATTATCTGGGGGTGTTCTACATGTATCTCAAAATATTCAGCATAGTGAAACAATGCACACATTAGCAAACACAGACAAAATAGTTTTAAGATTGTCGGAAAACTCAAGAAAAAATACATTATGGATTTAACCAACAAGATTTTCAGGATGCTTAGGATGTTTATGCTTAGACATTCAACAGAAAATGTGAGAGTGACTAATACTTGAGCTTGTGACTGTAATTTTATGTGTATTGTTAAGCACACACATCATCTCAGTATGTGTGAGTATTTAGTACAAAACCAATTGGCTGCAATAGGATGACCTCATGAACTTTAGCTGTCCTGCAAACTCTTTCACTGAAGCCAGATGAATTATAAAAAGTGAGATATACTTAGGAAATGTCTTTGTTTTGTTTTTTTTGCAAAGAAATTATTAAATGAAAGAGTAATGCACAAAACTGTAGTGCTCTTGGGTGTCTGAAAAGTCCATTTAAATCTGTTTGTAGACATGATGTTGATCCGATCAAATTAGCTCTTACTGGCCAGATTGTGTTAAAATAAAACTTCAGCAACAGCTTTTGACATAATAGTGCTTTCAGTTAGCGTCACACCACCAGGGAATTTTGACATCGCTGCAAAGGATCAGTTGTTGAGTATACTCAGGATTTCTTTTAATAAAGTACTGAAACTCATATGATTATAGTACATGTTCAATAATTTGAAATCTATTTACATTTCATTTTTGAGCAGTAAAGAGTCATTTTATAATTGAATACACTTTGCATAACTGCACACACAAACAACAGAAAGCGCTTGTTGAATTGTTTTATTATAAATGTCCCTTCGTTGCCTCCCAAAGGTCAGTTCTCCCGACAGCGTGAAGGAAAACCAGGCTCCTCTCTCAGACTATCACAGCTCAGATCACTCTGGTCACTCGGGGTATTCTGGGTACCCCTGCACCAGCGCCGTCAACCCCACCATCGTCCTACTGCAGCACAACAGAGGTACCTCCACCCTCTGACCCTGACCTCCACTGATACTGGCACCTGGGGTAAATACTGAGGGTAAAGAAAGCTGCAGAAATGTCTAGGACTGTCAGAAGTATCAAAATTATATGATCAATTCTAGTTGTACTGAAACTAGAAACTAATTTACACAAGACCGCATGGTATCATAAAGAAAGTACTATTATTTTGTGCACAATATCAAGGCTATCGAAATTTTACTGTTGTGATAACACTAGAAATATCATTACTTTAACTTTTTAAACAGCTTTTTAATCAGTTTTAGATTAAAATATATTAATACATTTTTGTGCTGACATTTATTGGGTTCCCTATTAATTTAAAAGAGCAAAATATTGTTAAAGAAAATGTTGAATCACTATGAAATGAATGAAAATACCAATTTCACAGTATTGATAAAGTGAACTGAATGTGCTATGAAGATAAGGACATCTACTTTGTTCCATTGTTGGGAGGGTGATCTAGACGCCCAGAAATCTTTCATGAATCACTGGAGGTTTTCTTAAAATTGTTGGGCCAGAGTCAGAAAATCTCTTCTACTAACTTTTATCCAGTTGCCAGTATCATCAAGGTTATTTGTGTGTATTGGGCTGTGGTTTTTTGCTCACTCAAATCAGATTATTAACATGTTTTAGCTAAAAGTTTATTAAAATTATCAACAAAATGATCGGATTTCTTTCTGATCATGGTCCTTCTGATTACTCACATCAAATTGCATGTCCTTTAAGTAATTTTAAAGGTCTAGAAATCAGATATTTATTTGATTTTACTGAGCTCGTAATTGCAGCCCGTCACTGTGGTTGATCCTGTCTGTGTGCTGTGAGTCTTTTCTGTGTTTTGAACCCTTCATTCATTGGTTTGTTCGTCCCTGTCACACCACTGTCTCCTGTCTCTCACCACAGAACAGCAAAGGCACCTCTATCACTCAGAAGGTACGCAGCGCCCATTTTTCAGACATTTAGTTGTAGTTTTTAAGCTTAAATGGCTATAAATGTGCATGGTGTAATCGATAAACTCAAATATGCAGAACTGAATGAATCAATAGCTCCATTTATGACTGTAAACGGCAAACTCTGACTCTCAGAATGATTAAGACTTGCATTTGATTGATTTAGTACAATGAATGCTTGTAAGAATAAATCTGCATGTATTGTGGAAATAGTTGTAAAATGCTAAATAATTTTAGGTGACAAAAATAATCATGATTTTTTTTTTTTTGTCCAGTATTGCACAAAAATTCTCTTTTGAGCTTTATACCTTGTTATAATGTTGTTACCTCCTCAAAAACCTTCCTCTGTGTATGTGTAAATGAAACAAAACACAACTCCAAGTATGTTTTTGATGAGGAAACAACTTAATAATAGATATCAGAAATAGCAGTAATATGGGCCTTTTAATCAAAGTTTTGAGCTTATTTTTTGGTTAAATAATTGCATGAAATGGACTCTATAAACTGAGGAAAATCTGATAAAAGGCATGCATGTTTTCTCTTAATTTATTATGTGTTTGTTTGTGTCAAAGTCTTGCTAAAATTCATGTATAATGTCACATAATTTCTTAATTTCACTGATGATAACCCAGCAAAATATTACATGAAAGGGAAGTAGAATATTAATAAATGCTTTGTATTGTGTGACAGAACCGACCCCAGAGAGAGACAAGAGCCCGGACAGTGGCAGAGTTTCAGTCAGTCCTGTCCAGGAGATGGATGGGAAGAGGCTGCGACTGTCCCTGCACTCCCCTGTCCTGACCCCCGTCAACAGACCCATTGTCCCTGTACGGGTAAGACACACCTCCAGGTCAATGCTTCGCTGTTTTACAATGAAGAGTATGATTATTCTTAGTTCATGCTCACCGTGCGATGCTGAGTCGCTTATATGATTGTTTCTTCTCATTGCAGAACATTGACAAGTCCAAAGACTGGTATAAGAGCATGTTCAAGCAGATACACAAGATCCCAGGTAAGTTATATCATTTACTGTTTTGTCTGATAAGATAGTGGTTCTCAAACTTGGGGTATGAATGACTTTTGAGGCACAGCTTAATCCTGGTATCCTTTTCAGTCCTGGTTTAGTCCTTGATTCCTTTCTTTGTATTTCACTTCATTGCACTTAAATAGAGATGAGTTCTGCTTTAGACCCTTGTTTCAATCCAAAATTCTGCCTGTTCTTCCTAGCTTTCCACCCTGTTTAGTGCTTGATCCAGTTTAGTCTAGTTTTGGTTTAGTCCTTATTTAGTCCAGGTTCAACCTTCATGCAGTCCTGTCCTGGTTTGGTCCTTAGTCCGGGTTTAGTCCCAGTTTTACTCTTAGCTGACTTTGCACCTGAATTAGGCAAAATATAATTCTAGACCCACATAGACCTGATTTATTAGACCATGGTTAAGATTCAGTTTAAGTGTTCTGTTCTAGCCCTGGTTTAGTCCTGGTCTAGTCCAGATTTAGGGCGTGTTTACACTTGCACGTAGGGCACATAAAAACTGGGACTAAAGTAGGACTAAACCCGGAATTTAACCTGGACTAGACCAGGACTATGCCAAGACTAGAGCATGATCGAATCAAGTCAGCATCCTGAAGTGGGTTCAGTGCCGACTATGGATGTAAAAATAACCGAAATATCGTGATATCGTATCGTCAAAGGTCTCACAATAATATCGTGGACCATCAAAATATATCAAATCCCAAGTCTCTTTGCTTAAATGAATTGTTCTGATGCAGAAATAGCTAAAAAAAACCAGAGGGAACTACATAGACCATGATCCTTTGCTTCGTTTCAGTCTACAGGAAGAAATAACTGTTCTAAGCACTTTTACATTCTTTGGATTAAGTCTTGTGAAGGCATTTTTAGAGGAAAAAGTAGCATATTCACAGTTTTGTGAGCGTCCACAAAATACTGCAATAAATATGGTATCGTGAGATGTTTATGGTGAAAATATCGTACAGCGAGATTTGGATATCGTTACATCCCTAATGACAATAAATGTTGTACCAAATGACTGGTCAAAGCATTTTATAATGTCAGTCTTATTATGTAGAATATCGTAATATCGTCAGCCTCCCCACCATATCATGAGCTTTCCCACGATACTGCAATAAATATCGTACCGTGAGTTTCATAGCGTGACGATATCGTATTGTGAGACTTCGATATCACTACCCCCTAATGCAGACCATATAATGTTAAATTCACCTTTAGGATCAGGTTTAGTGCCTGTTTAGTCCCAAATGGATGTAGTCATTGTACGTGTGAACCCCCCAATCCTGGTTTAGTCCTCCACATTTCTAAATCCAGTTTTAGTCATAAAATAGTCCCAAAAGCTAATCTGGTAGCTGCTATGAAAAGTTTGCGGACCATTATTCCACAGCATTGATGTATGTCCACCTCATGCTTGTGTGTTTTGTGTTGTTGTTGATCACTGTGTGCTCTGTCTCCCATCACTGCTGAGCTCAGAGCGCACTGAGGAAAACCCTTACCGCCCCACCTACACTTTCCCCGAGAACTATGACATTCAGGTCAAATGCAAAGGTTTCCCGCGGCAGCAGAAAGGTATCCCGCGGAAAAGCAAGTAACGCTGATGCTTCACTAACTGCAGCCGCCCGGGCGCTTTCAAATACTCCAGTGTTTCATCGTCATCCACTGAGTTTACCCACGAGCACTGGAAGTATTTGAAAGGATTTGACTAAAAACTGTTAGTGTGCTGTTTAACTCTGAGCTGTTGACACTGCAAGATCTATGTACAATATCTGAAGTTTGCTCAAGGTTTATCATTTAGAAGGTGAAAAATACAGGCCTTGTACTGTAGATGACATTATTTGACATTTCTCTGTAGTTTTAAAGGTCCTATAGTAAACGAAATTGACTCTTATGAACTTTAAGCCATGTTATAAGTCTGTTACTTCCTCAAAAATATACCCAGAGTTGTGTTTTGTTTGAGTAATCCATTATTATTACTTTGCCTACAACTCCAAAGCTCAAAATTCAGTCATGTAGAGGTCGTTTTCAAGTTTAATCTTTAAACTTTTGTTCAGTAGAGATCGGCAATTACAGGTTTGAATTCAATCTAATGATTCTAGTGAAGGTGTATGGAGTTTAAAAACAAAGTGGAGCTCTTCCTGTGTTACCATATGACAACATAAGATGGAGCGTTTTTAGTTTGAGAGAAGAACTCAGCCTAAATATGCAGGATTTGTGTGTTAAACATGTGTGAATGAAACAAAACAAAACTCTAAGTAGCCTAAGTTTTTAGTGAGGAAACAACCTTATAACATAGTTCAGAAAATAGTGCAATATAAAACTTTTAAATGTGTGTGACAAGTGTATTTACATTATATTGGAACTTGAGTCAAAGCATATAAAGTTAACTTGGCAATAGTAAGTGTAGTAAGTCATGCCATTGAAATATTTGAGATAAGTTTTACAGATAAGATAAGTTTACAAACTTCAGCCGCATAGATCTCGCAGTTATGATGCTTACTCATATAATAACTTATTTCAATGACTGTTTCCTTTTAGAGATAAAAACTGGTCGAAATAGTCATGAAATCGCTAAACTTTCTGAATATTTTAAGGCGCAATATGTAACAATTCTGGTGGAGAGTTCGCCACTTGTCTGTCTCCATATTGATTTAATGGTTTTGCCACAGTATCAACATGGAGACAAGCATGTGATCAGTAAGAATGCATGTTTTTCAAAGTATTTCTAACTGCATAAATGCAAGATACTGTGTGACACGACATATCCACAGAGTCAAGCAGGTGGCAGGTCCTCCACCAGAAAAAAGACATAGTGCACCTTTAATTTCTGGTACTGATGTGTTATAATTGTTATTTTAGCTTTTTCATTTTACTCATTTTACAACTTGGTGACACGCAGAATTATGAATAACTGCTGGTAGTTTTTATAGTAGTTTCATCTTTCTGCCACTAGATGTCATTGTAGTTTAGAATATTAGTAGTAATGGTTCTGCTGTAATGGTTAATAGAGCAACAAATGCAGCTTCTGTTCCCATTTTGACTTTTTATTATAACACATTGAAGCAATATTACTTTATTTTGAAAAATCCAACACTACTAGACTGACTTTATAGTTTCCTTCTCATTTTTCTAGCCATTCGTTCCCCACCAGGACCAACTGCATCCTCTTCGTCTCCCAAGATTTTATTTACAATCACTTTATAGACCGATAGATTCTTTTCAGTTTTAAGATTAGTGCTTTTATATCTGTCTCGATGGTGCATTTTATTGAGGCTGTGGCCCTTTGCAGTGCATTTTCGATGTGGGGCCTTGATGTGTATTGATGCTCAGAGCCTGTTTTAGCTCGGTAATGCTTCCAGGAAAAGCTTCTATTGACACATTTTTACGGAAGAAGCTGCTGTCCCGACTAATGGGCCAAACACTGTCAATAAGTGCTGTGATTGTCCTTAAATATTTAGTAGTCGTTTTAAGTAAGGCAAGGATATAAAATAATTACAATAAGTCATGCTAATAGTGTTGTCTCTTTCAGATGATGCCTCCACACCGTTTTCATATCTGGAGGAAGGTGAGTTTTGTAATGTTTAGCTGTACAATCCTGTCCGGTCATTTTTTTCTGATTATACAAGTGCAAAACTAAACTATAGACTACAACTTCACAAAGCTGATGCAATGTAGAGTCATTTAATTAGTGGGATGCTTGTGGTAGCGATTTAAGGTTTTCAATATCACTGTTTGGCTTTGGGTTAAGCATTATCTAGAACTAGTTTCCCTAAATATTTCCCATGGTTCAGTCTCATTTGGGACCTTGTTTAGCCCTTATTTAAACCTGATATAGTTCAGGTTTAGATCTGGTGGTACTCTGTAAGCCAAATGTTAACTTTGGTGATACTTGTATAAAGTCTGAGCACCACATGACTGGTTAATTAATATGAAAATCAAATAGACAGATAATATCAGAATTACAAAGATTCAAAAAGTTTATTGTAAAATTTTCATATGCACATTGAAAGATTGAAATAACGTTTCTCACTCAATCAAAACTAAATTAAATAATAATAAATAAATAAATAATTAAATTAAATTAAATTAAATTAAATTAAATTAAATTAAATTAAATTAAATTAAATTAAATTAAATTAAATTAAATTAAATTAAATTAAATTAAATTAAATTAAATTAAATTAAATTAAATTAAATTAAATTAAATAAATAAATAAATAAATAAATAAATAAAAAGAAAAGGAAAAGTCCAAAGTTTGTTTCTATAGGGACACAGCCTGGTGGTTAGAGAGTGGAGAGGGTTCATCATCCTAACAGCCTGGTGGATTAAGCGTTAGTGAGTCTGGTGGTGCGGGAATGGAGGCTCCTGTACGTCCTTCCGGAGGGCAGGAGGCTCCTGTACATCCTCCCGGAGGGCAGGAGGCTCCTGTACCTTCTCCCGGAGGGCGGGAGGCTCCTGTTCCTCCTCCCGGAGGGCGGGAGGCTCCTGTACGTCCTCCCAGAGGGCAGGAGGCTCCTGTACATCCTCCCGGAGGGCAGGAGGGTGAACAGATTGTGTGGGGGTGGCTTGCATCACTCACAGTTGTGATGGCTTTGCGGGTGAGGTGGGTGGTGTATATGTTGAGGTGGGTGGTGTACATGTTGAGGTGGGTGGTGTACATGTCTTGCAGGGAGGGGAGTGGTGCACCAATATTCCTGGCTGTTCTCACTATGCGCTGCAGGGCAAAAAACATATTGAAACATTGGCTCATTGAATGTATGAATGTGTTTTGTTTAGGTTTAGTCCTGCTTTGCTTCTGGTTAAGACGTGCATTCTTGGTTTAGCGTTGCTTTAAGCGACTGATTTGGTCTTCGCTTATTTTGTATTCATAAATCAATAATACACAACTAAAGGGATTTAACAGTCAAACAGCTTAGAGATAAAAGTCTTTATGAGTGTTTTTAATGCGTAGTTTGTGCTCTTGTGTTTAAAGCCAGGACCGTCCCGCGCTCTAAGAGTGATCAGCAGGTGGAGTCACGCAGTCGGACGCTGCCGGTGCCAACGCGCTCCTCGTCTCTGAACCCCACCAGACGGTCAGTGCTCTTTCTCATAATAACCGCAAAACCTCAAATGTTAAATCGTATCATTATTTGTTTGGGTTTTGTTGCAGAAATTCCCATATTATTCCAATGGCTTTAAGTTCTTTCTTTCAATTGACAATAATAACATTATCATTTGTGCTGACAGAGAAAACACTTAAAATGCTCACATAAAAATATGACCTGCCCTCCACTTGAATTTTAATGTTATAAGGTAAAAATTTGTACATTTTAGAAGATGTTTTCATTAAGTCACAGGCTGTGATGTTTGGCAGCAGCCCTATGTACAGTATAAGGGTCAAATTTAACTTTGTTTGGAGTTTCATTTGGTGCTTACATCTCATGTTGCATTTAGGGGCTTGTAAATGTTAAGTTGTAAACATAAACAAACTATTCATGCTATCCTCATAAATACTCCGTGTATCCAGTTACAAAACTATATCCTCCTTCCCATACCGCCGAAGCACAACATAGACCTTTGGGATTTGTGACATGGGCAACACTGATGGTACAGGAAGATCTAATGACAGGATCAGTCATTAATCACGTAATAATTGTCATTATCTAGGTCACAATAAAATTATTTATCTGTTTTGACAAGCAGAGGGAAGCACGATGTTTCTTTGTGGATAGAAGAGATGTCAGCGCTAGACAAAATTTGATTTCTTGGTTTGTCTCGGTGTTGAGCGTTCCACCTTTTCCCAACAGAGCCATCTTAGACCGATGTGTGGAACTCAATACAGACTGGTACGTGTGGTGTGTATGAATGTGGTATTTGTGAGAGCGGTTAATGGTGGTCAAAGGGACTGATGGCACAGACTGGCAGCCCCGCAGACAACCTCTACGTAGCTAAAACAAATGCAATATATACAAATCAATCTGGCAACGTTTTTTATCTGTTTGTTTAAGTCAAATTAACTTTATTTTTCCATTGAGAATGCTTGATTTTATAAAGATGGTGACATACTAGAGGAATGGTATGGTTTAGCCTGGTTTAGTCCTGGTTTAGTCCTGGTTTAGTCCTGGTTTAGTCCTGGTTTAGTCCTGGTTTAGTCCTGGTTTTGTCCTGGTTTTGCCCTGGTTTTGCCCTCCTCTTGCTCCCCCTGCCCCTGTCCACACTGTGAGCTGTGACGGGGGCAGGTCCCTGTGCACTGGGGGCAGTCTGATGGAGTGGAGCAGGTGATGGAGGATAAACTGCTGCTCATCACAAGACTGTACACGGCGCACTGAGCTCTCACCTCTGACCTCTGCACATGTCTGAAAAGATGAACCGCCACACTGCAAGGGCTGATGGGTAATTTTACAGTCACAAGGACATAGACAGGCAGCCTGCAGTCCACAACAGAACTATATAGACAAATACAAATATGTGTCGCTTTAGTTTAGACCCTGTTTTAGTCCTGGTCTAGTACCACATCAAATAAAGCCTCAAATCACCCAGTAAGTATTGTTATCTCCATAATTTTAAGTTTATCATGTAAGTAATGGCCCGGTTCAATTTTAAAGAACCATCAAGCACCTGTATTTATGTAAAAATATCATCTGAAATACATTGCATATGGAAAAAAAGGTCATATAAAGTGAAAAAAATACACTTTTATAATACTAGATTTGATTCTGGAGCAGGATTTATAAGATTTATCTTCTTCCTGTTCCTTTTGTTCATGCAGCAAAGACAAGACAAGTAATGGCTGGAATATGTAGTTATGCTAATTTTCAGATTTTTTGTTATTGTTGTTATTCTCTTTAAGTTGATGCATGAGCAATAAATAAATAAAGTTTTTAAAAAGTTTAAATTCTTATTAGTTTATGTCTGGATTAGTCCTGATATGGGTCTTAAAAAGGGCTCTATCTTTTTAAATGGCTTTGTATTCACAGATGTTTTTGTTGGTTATGAAACAATACCTTGGAAAAATCTGATGTGTGTGATGTGCAATATTCCAGACAAGCAATAACCTCTTTATAGAGACAGGCAGGGAGCAGACCCTCCATCAGCAAAGTTACATAATGCAGCTTTAACTTATGCTGAAGATAATGAGATGATTTCAAGATGACAATAAAAAGTGCAAAATAATAATTAGTGCGGCCTATAATCCTGTAACATAGATGTCACTGAAGTAAAAGTTCTCAAAGTGGAGGTCAGGGGTCTGGACTTCTCTGGGGACAAAGGGCAGTGAGCTGAATGATCTCATTGAAACTGTATGCAACAGTACGCAAAACTGGGCTCAAATAACAATACAGAAATATTTTACAGCAGGAAACTATTATTATAATTTGCAGGGAATGGATAAAACATGGTAACATCAGTATCTTAAGTATCAATAGTATCAGCAGTTTTATTGCCTAGCTCAGTCGGTAAAAGCGTTTGTCCTGCGATCGACATAAACATTAATGGTTGAACGGTCAGATCCACTGACCCACAAGTTGGCGGCGCGATTTCAGCTCCTACAGATGAAGGCTGTCGTTGTGTCCTTGGGCAAGACACTTCACCCACCTTTCCCCCAGTGTCTGCGTACATTGGTGTGTGAATGTGAGTGTGAATGGGTGAGCAGTTCCTTGTTGTAAAGCGCCTTGAAGGTGGAAAAGTGCTGTATAAAAATGTGACCATGACCATTTACTAACATTTTCTGGGGGTGTGATGCTAACTGTAGGCACTGCTCTATCTGAGGCTTGTTAGACTTTAATCTGAGCTTTATTTTAACACAATCTGACCAGAGAGAGCTGACTTAGTTGGAACCACAACAGTTGAGACGATTTGTGCTGTAAACTGACAAAAATTACAATCCCAAAATAGCTAGCATTACAGTTTTTACCAGTTTTTGCCAATAAAGACACATGTAGAACACCCCCAGAGTGATGTCAACGCAAAATATCAATAAGAGAAACATGTACTTATGCAAAAACAGTATCATCCTTTCAACCAGGCATCTGAACTTCATCTAAAGGGATCAGTAAAGTATTTCTCTGTCTTATACTGACACATTGAAGCTGACTCTGTTTCTCCAGTTATTATGGCCGTGGACAATGCTCCCCTCTTGTTGTCTATAACTGCATTAATCCTCCGCAGACAGTTGTTGCTGTTTCCTGTGTTTGTGAGTGGGCGGGCCTAAATGACAGATAAACTATGCTTGAGTGTCTGTGAAAGGAAAATATGTGCAAAGGGAGAGAGTGACGTCAGACCTATTCAACGCTCTTTTAAAATACAATGAACAATGCCATGCAGCCTGCTGTCTCGAAGGAGGGTCATCAGGAGAGTCTGAGGACACCATGTTTTTCTCAGATTATCCTAAAATAAAAGCAGATGAATAAGCAGTACAAGGCAGATGTAAGCTATTATAGGATTCACTGCAAACACATTCACACATATTTGGTCTGTGGTGGATGCAGAAAAAAAGTACACTTAAGTAACTACTCAAGAAAACATAAAAGGTCCAAATATGCACTGATGGAAACGTGTACTTATGTAAAATGTTAAAATGCAGTTTTGGTTAATTATGTACTTAATTACAATTGTAACTACTGCTGCTAAAATTGTAAAAAGTCTTCATGACAAATCCTACTAGGTTTTCAACATGGTTTTAGTCTAATTTTAGCTGTGCATTTTGACAATTGGGATTTACAGGGAAATTCTCAGTATCTTAATCATTTGAAATGTAGGTAAATCCAATTACATCCAACTACTTAATGCCCCATTGCGTAACATTTCACCCAATTAATAAAAGCATTGATGTAATCCCCCACCAGGTAAAGTTACAGGTCCGGTTTTTGGAGAGATAATCCCACACACAAACTTTTATTCACCAATAAGAACATCTGTAATTAAATAAATGCTTTAATTTTAGTTTATGAATTTGAAATGTTACTCACTTGGACCTGTAGCATTTCTGAAGTTATTGTTATTGTTATTTTTAATGAATCATGAATGTTTTTACTATAATTTTTGCCTTTTTTTTGTCTGAAAACAGCTCATTTGTACCCATATTTCAGCTAATTCTGTGTATTGATTCTCTGCCTAAATTGCTCCCTTTTATCGCAAAACTAATTTTTAATTTCTGTAACATTTTTGCGTTTCCATTCATTCTCCTGTTCTTTTTTCTCAATGGAGCTGACCGCAGCTCTGTGCGTTGTCAGGGGCTTGATCATATTACTGATATTTTTTTTCTTGTTCATTCATTCACATCACCGTCGTTAGCTGTGGACTTCACCGGCCTCGGCGAGGGCAGGGGCTGCATCTTTAGATTAAAAATGTGGTTGCCATGGAGACGACTTGATAATCCTCCCTCTCCCTCTCTCTCCTCTTTCTTCCTCTCTTTCTATTCCTCATCCTAGGAACGAGTGGCAGCCTCCAGACAAAAAGGTAGACACCAGGAAGTACCGCGCCGAGCCGAAAAGCATCTTCGACTACGAACCGGGCAAATCCTCTGTTTTGAAACTGGAGAGAACGGTACGCTAACCTCTGCTTTTGCTACTCATTTATTTACGTTACATTTGTGCATGACGTGTTAGCCGCGTGCTAGCCACCTTCTCACCCACCATGCACCTTATGCCTCACACACCCACCCGCCCCTCAGTCATCTCGGACATCTTACAGGGCGACGTATGTGCAGCTAAATCGCCACATTCCTGGAGGGTGTCCCGTTGCGGTGACAGATGATCTCGCCCAAAGGGGGGTAGACCAGCCAATATCGCTTTCAGGCACCACCATTGTCTTTGCCCATTTTCACTTTAAGGTTATTGGACTAGATCGGATCACATGTACAATACAAAACAGGGAGGCTAAGTGAAATCCTTTCTCTCTACGTGCAATTAAAGAGTTAAGATCCTGTGGCTGGTCTGAGAAGGAAGGCTGCAGTCTCCACCTATGGGGAATCTGTCACATTGATATTCTAGAAAATGCGGTATTGATATAAAGCCTTTTAATTGTCCGTTTTATCAATATATGTAATCAAACAGAAACATTATGCACTATTCTTGGTCAAATTATGTTTTAATTTGTCCATTTATGTTCATTTAAAAGTGCACGATCTAACTTTCTGTCTCCATGCTTTTGCTTGGCCTGGAATGCTCCACAATATAGCATTAAACAGATCTATTTTGAGTACACAGGTGTTTTATTGCTCAAAAATACATTGAAAAACAACCAGTTATACCGTGAGCTGGATGGAGCGGGATGGCCTCTGCTCAGATCTGACCTGTAACTTGGCCTGATAGGGTTGCCTGATATTGTCTCCATAGAAATAGATTAAAATAATAAATAATTTAATTTAATTTAATTTAATTTAATTTAATTTAATTTAATTTAATTTAATTTAATTTAATTTAATTTAATTTAATTTAATTTAATTTAATTTAATTTAATTTAATTTAATTTAATTTAATTTAATTTAAAATAAAATAAAATAAAATAAAATAAAATAAAATAAAATAAAATAAAATAAAATAAAATAAAATAAAATAAAATAAATAATTCATTAGTCTTATGTAGCGCTTTTCCAGTCACTTTACAATTTTGTACATTATTCATTCACTTCAACGACCTGACGGAAGCAAGGCTGTCAAACCATCAGCCCCTCCAAAAACTGCTACAAATTTCATGCTCGGCAATATGGGTGGAGTGTCACCACACAACAGGACACAACAGCAGTTTTGCCAGTAATTAAAAATTAAATGTCATACTGTGGAACATTCCAGGCCAAGCAGTAACATGTCCATAGAGAGAAGAGGGTGGGAAATTGTCCACCACAAAAATCACATTGTGCACCTTTAATGTATATTTATTGTTTCAGAAAATTCAATGCCAGCGCTCGTGCTCAGTAGTTCATTTGGCCCTCGCAGCAGCTCAGTGCAGTAATTAAAGCCTCATTATGTAATGTTTCTGACGCACATGGAGCTGCAGATTGTGTTAGTTCAGATCTGGCCTCATCCCATCATTTGTTAAAAGGAAGTCTGCCTCGGTTCATCCCAGGATCACAGACTATCAGGGGCCAGTGTTTTTCCATTAAAAACTAATTTACTCTGGGTCACTGGGCTATTACAATTCTCTATATAGACCTGTCAAAATACATTCCAACCACTATATAGCGCCGCAGGAAATATCAGGATAAATAATCTTTTTGAAAGTACTTCGTGGCACTAAATCGATGAGCCTAAAGAAGGATGATCCCCTTAAACTGTTTTTAAACGTACAATATGTTTAAAGCGCAGGATAAAACACAGTTAGTATCTAGTACTGAACCAAATAAATTCTGTTTTTGTTCACATCTTATTGTATTCTCCACTCATACAAAGCAAAGGTTTACGTTATAAATAATAAGCCTCAAAAATATGTTTCCATCTGTTGCTTAGAACAAGTAAATAAGTCACAGTTTTGATCATTTTGACTTTTAATCTGTTAAATACTGTGAATAGTGTTAAAATTACCAACTTAGCATTTATTCTTCAGTATGTCGGTTTAGATTTTTACGATAGTACTGAAACTGAGCTGCTAGTTTATTAAAAGTTAACATTTAAGGAGGAATATGGCAATTGGTGCAGGTGAAATTCCGAAATTGGTCCATTTGTTTTACTGAAAAGTTTTGCGTTTCTGTGACCTTTGAGTTGAAGGCCAAATGTAAAATCTATGAAACACTTGTCAATGTTCGGCCTCTGGATCAAGAGCCTTCTGTCTGACATCTGCTTCTTCTCCATTTGCATTTACCAATAGTTCAATATTCCAATACTCTGTGCTGGAGCAAATTACACACAGTTTCTTTATTATTCGCATCTCTGGAAGTATTCGCACATCTAATCTCCTTACAGAAGTGTATTGGGGACATGCAAAACAAATTCTGCATCTTGTGTACCCTGCACTTTGATAGACTTTACAGTATTTTAAAAAACATTTCAACTTATTGTTCTTTACTTCCTGTAAAATGATCTATTGTTCCAGTCTTTGCAGTATTTTCAACCAAGCACACCCATTTCCAGTGAATCAAAACACAACTCAGAATTCCTTGGAGTTAGTGTAGGCCTATTTTCACTTTGTTTTCTTGATGAACAATTGGAAGTATTTGTCCAGGGGTGCATTCACTTCGACTTTGGTTTGAGCCCAGTTTAGTCCTGTTCTAATCCTGGTTTAGTTCCGGTTTTATTTTTTTTCCCCTAATTTGAGGCATAGAGGGGCTGACTGTGTACATTTTTATCCCTTTTTTTTAATTTTAGTAGTTATTTTTCAGTTCCATCCATGAGCACATATTTATAATCTCTCATACAATACAAAATAAATACAAATAGAGTAAAATCTCTCCATCCATCCATCGTCCGTGTGTCGGTGTTTCAGTCACATATTGTGGTTCATGTGATTTGTATAAACTCATTTCATTCATGAACTTGATAATGCTCTGGTCTTTTCTGTATCATTGCTCCAGTTGCTGTCCTCCTGTTTCCATTATGACTGTTCTCATATTGTTCTCATCTGTGCGAATCCTCTCTCTCTGTGTGTGTTTGTCTCTCCCTCTCTCTGTGTGTCCGTCCGTCTTTCTCTCTGTTTCTCTCTCTCCCCCTCCTCTCGCTCTTTTTTCTCTCTTTCCTCTGTCCTCTCTCTATGTGCCCTGTCTATTTTTCTCTCTGTATTTCTCTCTCTCCCTGTCTGTCTGTCTCTCCCTTCTCTCTCTCGTCTCTCTGTCCTCTCTCTCCTTTCTCTCTCTCCTCTCTTTCTCTCTCCTCTGTCCTCTCTTTCTCTTCTCTCTCTGCCCTCTCCCTCTCTCCTCTCTCTCCTCTCTCTCTCCTCCGTCTTTCTTTTCTCTGTCCTGTCTTCTTTCTGTCTTCCCTCCTCTCTCTGTCCTCTCTCTCCTCTCTCTGTCCTCTCCTCTCTCCTCTCTCTGTTCTCTCTGTCCTCTCTCTCCTATCCATTTCACTCTCTCTGTCTGTCTCTCTCTGTCCTCTCCTCTTCTGTTTCTCCCTGTACTGTCTATTTCTCTCTCTCTCACTGTCTATCTCTCCTCTCACTCTCTCTTTCGCTCTGTCTCTCTCCTGTCTCTCTCATCTCTCTTTATCTCTCTCATCTGTCTCTGTCTTCTGTCTGTCTGTCTTTCTGTCTTTCCCTCCTCTCCTCTTCTGTCTCTCTCTTTCTCTGTCTCTATTCCTCTGTCTCTCCTACCTCCTCTCTCTCTCTCTCCCCCCCTCTTCTCTCTGTCTGTTTCTCTCTCTCCTCGCTCTGTCTCTCCTCTTCTGTCTCTCTCTTTCTCTGTCTCTATTCCTCTGTCTCTCCTCCCTCCTCTCTCTCTCCCCCTCTCCTCTCTCTCTCCTCCTCTCTGTTTCTCTCTCTCCTCACTCTGTCTCTCCTCTTCTGTCTCTCTCTTTCTCTATCTCTCTCCCCCCTCCTCTCTCTACTCCTCCTCTCGGTCTGTTTCTCTCTCTCCTCTCTATCTCTCCTTTTCTGTCTTTCTCTTTCGCTGTATCTATTCCCCTGCCTCTCCCTCTCTCTCTCTCCTCCTCTCTGTCTGTTTCCCTCTCTCTCTTTTCCCTCCGCCTCTCCCCCTCTCCTCCTGTGCCATGCCTCTGTAGACTCAGGATGTAAGTCCAGACGTCATAGATTTAGAGAATGAGCCCTGGTATAAGTTCTTTTCTGAAATGGACTTTGACAAAGCGGTAAGTGTCTGCACAGGGACCCCGTTTCCTGCATGTGTAACGTTCATGTCAACACCCCCATGTCATGTATGTTCCCTTTAACCTGATCTTATTAAATCCACACACTAAACAGTAACATAATGCACACTATGTCTTAAATTATCTGGATTATAATTGTTGAGGAAAGTCGAGGTTGCTCATAACCCACATTTTAAGTCCCATATTTGACCGAATGCATGTTTATAATGTGTTATGGCCCTGTTCCTACATAAATATAACTTTATAATACCTCGCGTTGGTGAATAAATTTAATTCAAATTAAATCTAATATAATTTCTAGCATAGTGTGCATTGTATTAAGCTGTACAGTTATGACAAATGAGAGAAAAACACATCTTTCCCATCCACAAATGCATAAAATTCAAGCTGCTCTCCACCTATAGACTGTATAAACAAGTGGACTAAGGGAGTGTGACGTCACCCATACTCAGTCAAATGAAGCTCACTGATGCTAGCAGTAATAGGGGCGAATTTGGAGCCAGGTCCTTATTAGGAATAGGGATTTATTTACGGACAAAATAGTGAAATAAAACCCCGGGATCATGTAGAGGGTTAATACGAACATTTTAGGACCAAAATGACGAGGCCACAGCAGCAGTTACAGAGAGAGGAGCCACAATTTGTTTATGGAAATTGGAATTGGAAACAGTAAATTGAAAACAGTCGACGGAGCTGGAAGCGGCTCTGTGAACACTTCCTATTTGGAACGTGGCAACTAGTAAGGCTAAGGTATCATTACGAAGTTGCCGATAAGATACACACCTCAATACGTGGGCTACAATACGATACGATACATATCTTGATACAGTGAGCTTTCGATTCAGTATTTCAAATTAATTCAATGAAAAATAAAGGCTAAATCATGGCTGTGATACTAAAATTCTTTGTTAAACCACTTCTTGTGCAAAGTTCATATGAAACGCACCCATTTTAATCAAAACAGTGAAAATGTCAAATTTGTTGTATAAATATTTCCTTCCTCTGAACAAGCAACAAATCTATAGCGCTGTAACAAAATAATTTAGTAAAACATACCAAAAAATACTCAATATAACGATATAACAGCAGCTCATGATATCGGTACTGTATCAGCACATAAAGCGATACGATATATGTCCACTTGTATATACAGTCTATGTCTCCACCTCAGTATTAAACAATGGGCAGTTTTGAATGTTCTGATGTCACTTGAACCCAACCTATAATGACTTCCCATTTCCCCCACGCTGAATAATGCGCATAAGCCTTCACATAAGCTGTCTGTAGCCGCTCGCATAAGAGAACGATGACTGTCACTTGTCCCATTAACAAGTGCAAGGTTAATGAAAGCTATTTTTACCCTCAACTCCACAGAAGCATTTCACATCATCTTTATATGCAAATGAATAGACAGGTGCCTCCATAAATTCTATATTTATGCCGTGACCTGACATTACATTACATTTTACAAGAGTGACTATTTGTTTAGGTTTATAGTGTCTTATGTGTCACTACAACTGCACAGGCATCCAGGTTGGAAGCAGTGCTCTGAAATAGTTTATACAGCAGTAGAAGTCTAGACAACATTTTATTGGTGGTTTCAGATTACTCATCATAAGACTAGAGGGACATGGCCTGGCAGATTTGCTATTGCGCATTCGTGTTAATATTGTGGAGCACATAAATAGAAAGATGTTGAAGTTTGTTACCAAAATCATTAGATTCATCACAAAATCTGATGTGAGTAATCAGCGAGACCATGATCCGAAAATAATTTGATGGATTTTGCTGTTTATATAACTTCTAACTAAAAAGAAATTGGTTATCAGACAGATTTATAGTGTGCAAGTAACCACGGGCATTGATGGATTTCCATTCTGGATATTTATTGTGAAAATACCATATAATTTATCAGAGATTAGTGGGTTTTGCCCCCATCAGCGTATGAGACACCAATGAATCAAGTACAAACACTTGTGGTTTTGGAAGTCAAATCAACATTCATTTTCTCTATTACTTTTTACCATTTTAAGCACGATTGAGGCTAAACTGCTGTGTTGATGGTTAGATTATATCCTGTTAAACATCATGTGTGTCTTCATGGAGATTATTGCTTCTGCAAAATAGTGTACAACTTTTCCATAATATTGTTCAAAATAGTTTAAAATGTGCTTTCTCACTGTGAGCAGGCGAGCATTTCTACAGATCTGACCTGTAACTTGATCTGCTTGTCTCCATGGAGGCAAATGTGTTTAATGCCAAAGAGGTTCATTTGGTCTTCAGATAATTACATAACACAATATCAGCACACCAGTGAAACCGTACGGGAAACTCAGGCAATTACTTGTCCAGCTAAAAGATCAAATGGAACCGGAGCATAAATGTAATGTCGATGTAACGTACGAAATACTCTGCATGTTTGGCAATAAAACATACATTGGGGAAACAGGGAGGACGTTCACCACATGAAAAAAGGAACATAGGACAGAATGCAAGAAGAAAATGGCAAAGGAACAACTCAAATCAGCCTTTTCTGACCACTGTAAAAAGGAAAATCACATTATGGACTGGAGCGGAGCAGACGTCATTGACACACGGGACTATAAACTGGGACGAGGGGGCTTTTCTACCCTCACACACCTGGGATATTGTCCTGAGGAAGTGGGACTGCAGATGGCGCTGTCACCCTGCCTCCACTTGTAGGAAGACGGCACCAACATATGTTCAAATCAGCTGATCGGACACGTCACAGCAACATCACGTGACCACTCTGAAGAAGATCGCTCGTGAGCAGTCGAAACTGTGAAAATCTTGGTCTGAAAAAAGAACCTAATAACATATGTTTAACCCCCATAGACCGACGGGAGCGCCCACCCTCCCAGTTTCCATGCACAACTTCTCATTACCGTATCTTCGGAATTACATGCGCTATTGAAAAAATTCCAACAGTTCCTGAAAGCAGAGAAGTTGCGCTTTCTACCCATATCGGGTTATTACGATACATTTCTGGAGCACCCGCCACGGAGCCTGTAGTATCGAGTGCAGAGCGGCGGAGATTTGGAGAGAACGGCAGTGGTTTTTTTGGTGCTTTTTCATTTTTTTTGTGTGTTTTTGTGATTTTGTGTTTTTCTTCTCTTTCAACTGTTGTTACACTTTAATACACAGACAGTAATATTGAACAAGATATTGAAATCTGACCTCATCCTGGTAAAAGGGGCAAAAGCACTTACTCCTGGGACATTTTATGACATTTTTAAAGTCAAAGGAACACAAAAAAAATCCAGGCAGGATTTTGAGGCATGGAATTAAATAGGGCTAAAAGGGTTAATGCCATTTTCCTCTATCAGAGAATGTAGATAATGCATTTTTAACATTACAGACCAGCTGCAGCTTAAATTAACGTTGCATTATGTAGTCATGGCGATGCTCCCAGTCCAAGCTGTAGGTCTGTAGGTTAGCTCTATGGAGCGGCTCACCTGCTCACTGTAAGAATGTGTTATTTACATGATATTTATGGGCACTAAAAACACACACTCACAAATAAATAAACACTGGATACAAATTAAATTCTTTATATGCAATTTGTAAACTAATTATGTAAAAAATGGCTGAAAATGTGGATTCAAGAGTCCACCATCCCCATGCACTGCTGAGCTCCACTGCTTTTACATTTAAGGAAGCCCGTTATATTTTTGCTTTTAAACGTTTGTCCGCTTACGTCAGCTCCACTTTAGTTGACTGGTCATTCGCAGTGCATGAGTCGTGTGACGCTTCAGTCATCACTTATTATTCAGGAGGCCCAGGTCCAAGCACACATCCGACTTTTAAATAACCTGTCTGTTTTCTATCACGTGTGTTTGGGCTCGACACAGACGCAGACGCAGACAGAGGGCTCAGTTTTATTTCAATCCACCTCTTGTCTTTTTAAATCACACCAGATGAATGCTGAAATAGAGTTTAGTCTGTCGTTACCGCAGAATGAGCCTCAGTCCTGAAGGTGGCGCCATCATGAGATAATGTCCTAGCCAAAATACACCAGACAGACAGTCGTTAGTGAATGTTACTAGAGTAGGGCTGCAACAGAATAATCATGAATAAATTTTGACCATATAGACTCTAAAACACAGATATTTTATCACAAAATTGCAGCAATATTAAAACTAAATGGACAGAACTCAAAAAATGGATCTAAACTTGGACTGTACCCTGTCTACTCCAGTTCTAAACCAGAACTTCAGTGCAATCACACTTCAGGGTCTTAGTCCTGATGTAGACTTGGTCCTGTTGTAGTTCTGGTTTAGTTCAGTTTAGTTTTGTAGTGTGAATGTATCTTCCACAAATCTGAATTGATGGTCTGGCTTAAACCAAGATGGAAAAAGGTCAACAACTCAACCTTAGGAGACATATACTAGAATTATTTATGTAAATGTATTATATAAATTAAGCTGCAGACGCCATTTACTCTGCATCTTAAAACAATTACCTATTTTTTACCTATTGGCAGGAAGTTGTGTTTTTTTTTGGCCATTTTAATTGTCCTTGTAGAGTTTGCAAATGTTAGTTCTTCTAATCCTGCCCCTAAACCCTACTCTTACCATTTTCCTAACCAAAATTATACCCTGTTCCTACACTTCATCAGTACAAAATGACCCATCGCAGCAGGCCGTCCCTCCGGAGATTACTACCTAGCATTAACCTTTTGAAAACCGCCGCTCTGCTCCTCATCTCATCCCATTTTAGCCATAGCACCAATGAGCCAATGCCCCATAGGCCGGTCCCCGTGTAGGCAGTGGATGTAAGCGTATAGGAGGTGCGTGGATGCCTGCCCGCTGAGCTCGCCCGGGCCTGGCTCCTGTTTAATGTCAGCGTCACTTCCAAAACTGCTCCGGGAATCTGCAGCATGTGACCTTAAGGCTGGCCAGACGCTCCGGCTCAATGGGCCTGATGCACGTATCACAGTCTGCTGTATAGAGATAGAGATAGGCCAGTACAGGGCAGGGATGTTACTATGCAGAGTTGGATCATACATGGGCACAGTACTCAAAATATGGATTCGAGGAAGAGTATTACTTCAAAATCATTTTATTCAAGAGGTACAAAGTTATGATCCAAGAGTTCACTCAAGTTAAAATTAATTCGAAATAATGTTACTCACTAACAATTTTTAAATGAATTTTTAAATGTTTTAATATCACAACAAAAGTGAATTTATTTTTTGAACATAAACTTTGAATCTTTGAAAAGAGTACAGAAGTAGAGGTAGTGGTAGCAGTAGTAGTAGCAGTAGCAGCAGTAGGAGTTGTAGTAGCAGTATCAGTAGTTGCAGCAGTATCAGCAGAAGTATTAGTAGCAGTAGCAGTAGCAGCAGCAGTAATAGCAGTAGCAGCAGTAGTAGTAGCAGTAATAGTAGTAGTAATAGTAGCAGCAAAAGTAGTTGCAGCTTTCTTGGTAGTGGTAGTAGTAGTGGTAGTAGTAGTAGCAGTAGTAGCAGCAGCAGCAGCAGTAGTACTAGTAGCAGTAATGGTAGTAGCAAAAGTAGTTGCAGCTTTTGCAGCTTTCTTGGTAGTAGTAGTAGTAGCAATAGTAGTAGTAGTAGTAGTAGTAGTAGTAGTAGTAGTAGCGGAGTAAAAAGTAGTATTAATATTAGGAATAGAAGAGGTCACGTATTTATGTTTGATTGATATGTCTGAGTTCACTGCGTCCCTTTGCTGCTGTGATGATGTAACGCGGTGGGAGGATTCCTCTGTGGAGATACTGAGGAATGTGTAGGTTTCAAATGACGTCACAACCTTTAGACCTTTAGCTGTAATTGAAATGTGGGCGTAAAATGTAAAAAAAAAAAAAAAAATTCTTGGTGCATGTACCAGAAGTTAGCCAAATGTATAGATTGTCCTTATGGGTGTGCTTCATAAAACACCATGTAATTTATTAAAACGTGAAAGCATGAAAATCAGATTATGGTCAAGCATAAATTATGAGGGTGTTAATAAAAACCAGACCTGGACAAATGAAAAAAGCAACAGTTGAGGTAGTGGCAGCATTTTATACAGTTTAATTGAGAAACCTTCATTTCTTCAACCCAGATACTTGGCCCACTTGCATTTATTGCCTAAAATGTCTTTGCTTTTATAGTTTTCAGACTGTCTTCATTTTCAACTTGGACATAACACACAAATCTTTTCTCTTGTTACTCAGATCACCACATTTTAACCCAAAACATGTCAGCTGGATTGATTTTAACCCAAACCTAAAACCAAGAGAGCTTTTCAGAGGATTTAGTTTCCAAAATCTTTGAGGAATGTGAAGTTTTGACCAAGTTTTGAGGTTCATTATGGTTCCAATGAAAATAAGCCCCTTTCTTTTTATTCTCGGAGTCTGAAGGTTGACAGGCCTGCATCTGTGAAACCACTTTGGAGGTCGGCATTAGTCATTTGTCATGGAGGAGAAGGCATCCCAAAAATTCTCCAGTGTGAACGACAGGAGTCTGGAAGTGATGTGTCCGAGCTGTGAGGAATTATAGTGTGTCAGGGCCCCAGTTCCCGTCATTCCAGGGTATAGGAATAATACAGGTTTAAATAGACTTTAAGAAGAAATACATACAGACATTTGTTCCTATAACATTTGGATTTAAGCTTCCCTGCATACATGTAACCCTTTGTATAGCTATGTGACCCTTCTCAAAATTAAGAATAAAGAAATATATATGTGAAATCTAGATACATGCACTGCAAATTTCTCTGATCTGTCCAAGATTTATAAAATCTTGAACTTATATCAGGTTATTCATCTTGTTTTCAGATTCATTATCTACTTACTAGTTCTGAGACTGCTTCTTTCTAGTTTAGACAGAGTTTATTTTAAGATAACATGTCTAGTAAAATTATCTTGCTACATGGACAGATAATTTCACTACTTTTAATTCATTTTCTGATAGATTTAAGTGTTTATATGTTAAATTTTGGCCAAGCTTTTAATCTTCTTGAAATAAATAAAGTGAACAGCCAATATATACCTGCAATGATGCCTTTGAAAACAAAATTTCTATTTCTGAGGGATTCATTCATTAAACATTTTTTTCAGCAAGTTTTATTACATTACATTTTGGTGTAGGAAATACATAACATTTTTGACACAGGCCCTGTGGCAGAATGATCTGTGCTCTTAACTCCCAGACAGAGTTGACAGGAACTAAAATTTCCTATTTTGATACTACGATACCATAAGATACTATAGGATACTAGACTAGATACTCAATACTGATTTTAATACCACAATGATACTATCACAAATATTTATACAGTGTAATTTTCAACCTAAGAACTTGGTTGTTTCTGTAATATAACGTAGTCATTTCACGTTTTGTTTGATACTTAAACCTCAACTACACATTTCTGTTGCACTGGCGTATTATTGTCTGAATATTGTTATCAGGAAACTCCAAAAATATTGAGACGCTAAGTTTGTCATCGTCCCCCCCCCCTTACTATATATTACTGTAAACATGACCAATTGCATATTTCGCCAGTGATTCATAGAGTTGTGATATATTTTCATGTACTTGTGTCACTTCCCAGACCAGCCCCCTCATGACTAAGACATCAGCGCTGCCGTCTGCCCTGATCACATTGTGACTATTGGCCTTTCTCTGCAACAGCTGTCCATCACGCCCTCCCTGATCCTGCCTCAGTCACCCAATATTCTGGCGGACTCCTGGATATAATTACCGTAATGGCTCTGTCTTTAATATTAATAACTTCAGAGGTGTCTAAAAACATACACTGCGACACTAACCGTTCATCATTGGTGTCAGAGGAAGTGTGAGAGGGGATTCCTGCCATAGCTGCAGTCAGGCCGAGTGACTCCATCTGGGCCTACACGCTGACGCAGGACCCCAACACCACCAAACATAGGGATCAAGCAGAGGAGGAAGTAAAAATTAAAACTGATACTCAAGTTTCCAGAAAGTACTACTCCTCCTGCTACTATTTGTGTTGGAATGACTCCATTTGGTACTGCAATCGCAACTGAAACCGGGTTGCCAGTGCCCAAACCTGCATGAAGCCTCCTGCCTCATGTGAAATCTCAGAACTAGAGGCTGCACTAGCACTGGTTAATGATTGGCTTTAAGGGCTGGGGTTGAGGTGGGGACAATTCAGATCAGACAGAGAGTAATTTCACTTTTAAAACAGCTTGATTTCACTTTTGAAACCTGGCAACCCAAACAAGAAACTCATCCTCATTCTGCTTTCTAATTGGATTTTTAATTTGTTTTAGTTTGGGCAAGTAAGAAATGTACGGTCTTTTACAATTGGACAACATATTATGCATATACATTTGTGAAATCGTAACAGAAATAACAACAACTGCAAAATTTGCCCAAAAATAGTGGGAAGAAGAAAACGTATTTAATCCCACCTGCACTCATAATCATCTTGAAAACCAAAACACCAAATTATACCATACATAAATGGGATATCATGTCCTTTATTTTTGTAATTAAGAATCAATCAGCATTAAAATTGTTATCAGTAAAAGTTTTATTTGATTTGAACATGCCGTGCCCCAGTTTGCCAGTAGGAATTCCCAGTTGGAGCAGAATTCCAGTGTATTTTTCCTAAACAGAGGTGTGAAATGTCCCAGTGGCCTGAGCGCACCATTAGTTTGGAGCCTGTCCATATTAGGATAAGGGGGAGTGTGTTGTTTTGATGCAGACGTATGAGCAGATAAGGCGCTGGAAAGAATGAGCCTCAAGTTACAGTGACCTACTCCTGACAGTTATTCTGAATATTAAGCTCTGCCCCGGTGAGTGGCTGGGGACACCTGTTAGGAAACATGTGAACACACACAACTTAGTCCTGGTGCAGCTCTGAGTCACTGTGCAGGCTGTGTCCTTATACAGAGATATACAGGGATACACAGGGATACATAGGGATACACAGGGATACACAGGCATACAGGAGACACTGGGCAGGAAGAGACTCATTATATGGACATGCTCACGGACTGCAGGTCACAGTACATGATGGACAGAGCTGGGAAGAGTAGCCAAAACATGTATTAGACATGACTCTGAAGCATGATATTGCTACATAATTAGCCATAGAAGTTATGATCTACCAGCTGAAATCTTACAATAATAATAATAAAACAAAGTGCTGTACAAGCAGCAAAGAACAATACAAAAAGCATAAAAATAGCATACAGAAAGCATACAAAATAGTCAATGATGCAAACAATTCAATTACTTATAATAAATAAATAAAAAGAGATAGAATATAAAGAAATATGAAATAAAATCAAGCTTAAACCAGTTAAAAGAAGGCCAACTAATAAAAATGGGTTTTATGAAATGATTTAAAAGATGATCCTGATGCAGCCTTATCTCCTCAGGCAGGGCGCTCCAAAGCCGAGGCCCCGGACTGAAAAGGCTCGATCGACCTTCGTCCGGATCCTGGACTTTGGAGCAGGGACACAGGGCACAGGGACCTGCCTGAGGATCTAAGGCTCATACGGGGTTAAAAGTTCTGAAATGTAACTTGGTGCAAGACCTAAAAGAGCTTTAAAAGTGATCAGTATCACAATATTGAACCCCAACATTTATTTAACACATAGTTGTGCAGCATCTCCATGGTGGCGAACCCCCCACTCGAAAAGGTTACATAGTGCCCCTTTAATACTGTTCAAACAAGCTTATATGCATTGTTGAGCAACAGGTTAACACTGTCCTTTTTGCACATTTCTTGAATCTCAAGTTGTTGTTTTTTTCGAACAGATAATGAACTTTTCACACGGTTGAATTCTCCACTCTCATTTGTTCCAACTGGACAATATTATGTAATAGGTCAACACAAGTATGCAGTGCGACCGTAATGAGATAACTTTAAAAACAGCCTTGTTTTAATGAAGAAAAGCTCATAAAGTGTTGAGTTCTTGTATATATGTGCATTAGGATTAAATTCCTGTGTCAATGATAAGGCTCCCAAGCTTGCTTCCTGTTTACTTTCCACTGCAGACGGACTGTATAAGCCCCTTTACCCCAGGGTGTCAGCCGGTTGTCCCCTGTCCCAGATCTGGACAGGGGGAGGGAGGAGGGAGAGGACGGCGAAGGGGGAGATGAGGAGGGGGGGACGAGGGGTGTAGTGCAAGAAACAGTCCCAGATTATTCAATGACAGCGACATGGAACATTAGACTGAAAATAGAGTCAACTTCAGAAGCACCAGCTCAATGCTCTTATATGAAGATGTCTGTTTATATGAATGGTTGGTAATGAACTTCCAATCATGGCGATGCTGCTACAATTGAACTGTCAGGGTTTCGACTGCTTGTGCTGACGTCTTGCTGGGGGGGCTTCTGCGGGTTTGTCAGTGGAGGAATGTTCAGCAGTTGCCAGGGTGATACAATGGAGGCATTTGCAAATACTGCCGAATAAGTTTTGAGATCTGGAAACGCAAGAAAATCTGCAAAATGGATTTAAACAACACATTTTCAGGAGCCTGTGATCAATACGAACGTTCATGGTTCTGCTTAGGTGCATGATTTTCAAGAAAAAACTTGAAAAACTGCTTTGTTTAAGAATACAAATCATCTCACCCGTGATAAAATAAAACTCAGATAGAAGAACTCTTACTTGAAGCTTCAAACAGAGCCGTGTCTCCGGAGATCAGCCAAGTAACTGCTTATATTGTCACTATTTTGCCTTCTATCCGCTGGTAGCTCATTCTCCGGCCCAGTGCATACTGTTATTGCGCCCTTTGGCAAGACACTTCACTTCACCACCTATGTATGAATGTTGGTGTGAATTGTTACTAGTTGGAGGGGCAGTAGAGGCAAATTGGCAGCCTTGCTTCTGTCAGTATACCCCAAGGCAACACCACTGAATATGAAGTGAATTAATAATGCACAAAACTACAAAACGACTTAGTATTACAGTTATCACTATTATTGTGATATCTTGAACAACTGCAGCCACTAACTCACTTTTTTACCGCTATTCTAACATCTATACTATATCATCTTAACCATACAAGACTCACCATGTGAAAAAATTGAACATTCAACTTTCAAAATGTCAGTGGCATCTAAAAAATCATACTTAATGTCCTAAAGCAGGCACAATAGTCCTGAACCTGGTTCTTACAGGATCTCATTTATGTTATAATGTTGTTTCCGCATCAAAAACAAACCAAGAGTAGTGTTTTGTTTCATTCACACACAAATCAAACACACAAATCCTACATATTTAGGCTTGTTCCATCTTGTGATATCATGCGATAACACAGGAAGTGCTCCACTGTGTTTCTAAACTCCAAACACCTTCACTCATTTGGATGAGTTTGGATTTGGATGAGTTCAGCCCTTAGGCCAAACGAAAAATAAAAGATCGCTGTTATCTTGAAAACTGACACTTTATGACATCAAGACACAAGGTGGAACAGATTATTTTGAGTTTTGGCGATGAAGACAGCCTAATAATGCAGGATTATGTAAATGTGAACGTGCGGGAATGAAGCAAAACACAACTCCAGGTATGTTTTTGATGAGGTAACAGATAACATGGCTTAACACTCGCAATTGTCAATTTTGTGTAATATAAGACCTTTAAGTGCAAAAGAGATTTCTTTACAATACGACAGATTTGAAGGTGCACATGGATTTTTTTTCACCACCTACTTTATTATAGATATAGATTATTGCTTTGCTTGGAATATTCACTGAATTAAACATACTGTATCTATGTTGCACTTATTAAAATACAGGTGTTTCATTGTACTAAAATACTGTGAAAAACATATATTATTGTGAGAGGGCTCTCCTCTCTACAGATCTGACCTGCAACTTGGCCTGGTGGCATCACATGCTTGTCTCCATGGAGATAGATATATTTAATGCTGTACTGTGGAGCATTCTTGGCAAAGTTCTCCTTGGAGAAACAAGTGGTGACTCTGCCAGGAAAGTTACAAAACACAACTATAATCAAAATCAGTGACTGCTATTATTAGTGCTGTTTATTTACCATTATGTTCAGTGAGTTTCGGACGTGCATATTTGGGCAGAGCACTTTGTTGTTTGGCAAGTTCCACGTCAACACAGTTAAGGCGTCGGAAACAGTTTGGTTATTGATGATCACCCTGCCCTGGCAACTCGGAGCCCAGGCATCTGCGTTGGCAAGAGGAGCCATGGGAATGCTCCTCTGGTCATTACTGGGAACATTTACATGCCCAGTACAAATATGATAACTAGAATAATCAGATAACACAATACTTAGATCTGATTTTGGTGTGAAACTCAATCTTTAAAGGTGCACTATTTAATTTATCTGGTGGAGGGTCCTCTACCTGCTGGTCTCTATTAATATGTCATTGTTTTTCCAAGAATGTTCTGCAGTATGGTGTTTAACATCGCATGCTTACTTACATTTATTAAATTACAGGTGTTTTTATAGCTCAAAAATACCTTGAAAAACATGCATCTTTATTATGAACAGGCTTGCCGCTCCACAGATCTGATCTACAATTTGGCCTGGTGGTGTTATCTGTTTGTATTCATGGAGAAAGTAGAGTTTAAAGGCACTTTGAAAGATTTAAGCAAAGCCATAACATTTACGAGTAAAGCTGTTGGCAGACGCTCCATCAAAAGTAATGCACCTTTAAAGACTGAGTTGTTTTAAAATTTATTGTACTTTGTCTCTTACATTTTGGCTTTACCACGTATCTATACCTATATATTTCCTTGTCAAAACATGAATGAGAGTGAATCCTCATGAAGAAATCAGATTACTCGCATCAGATATAAGTTCACAAGACATTTTAGTAAACTTGATAAATCGGATAACGATCAGATTTTCAGTTTACGTGTCAGTATAGCCCGTGTGGTCGAAGTGGAGCTGTTCTGGCAGTGCGTTGTGGAAGTATGGGGGGACAGGCATTAGCGAGCGGGACGGCCTGGCTGGCGTGGCTGGGGATTGTGCAATACTATTTGCAAACAACACTTGCGCTGGCGTTATTTTTACTCCCTGTGACGTGGAGAGGAGAGGGGAGCTGCAGAAACAGTGCTCTAAAATTAGGCAGAGGCCTAAAACATTCAAAATGTGCTACCGGGTGCTACCTCAGCGACTGGCCACCCTTCTGTCCGGGACACAAGAGCTGCTGCAAAATAACAGCTGTGTGCACGTCGCCGGATAGAACTATAGGCCTGGGACATGGGGACTTAAGGCTTCCGGATGATTTATGATAATGTCCCTGCTATAGGCACGCACACCTCACAATGCAAAACAACAGGACAATGATAGTAAATGACACCGTGTTGTTATTGCTGAATGACCTGGAGTTTCATTATTGACCACAAACTATCTCTAAGTGGTCTTGTAATCTGTTTTTTTCCACTTGTTGACATACAGTAGAAGAACTTCATGCATTTAAAGGTGCATTGTGTAACTTTTCTCATGGAGGGTCTGTCAAATGCTTTTTTTCGTGGAGATGTTATTGCTTTTTCTGGGATGTTTCACAGTGTGATATCAAACCTTTCTATCTTCATATAGACCAAATCAGACCCAGTTACATGTCCTTTCTGTGTCTGTGGAGAGGAAACCCTCACACAGTCAGTCAGTGCCTGTTTTTCCTGGTATTTCTTGCTATAAATCTACCCGTAATTTAATAAATGTAAGGTAGAACTGTTTAATGTCATACTGAGGAACATTCCCGGCAGAGAAATTACATCCCCACGAAGAAAAGCATCTGACAGACCCTCCACCAGCAAAGTACAGAAATACCGAGCTTTGTTAAAGGTGCGCTGCGTAACTTTACAGGTGGAGGCTCTTCTACCTCCTTGTTTCCATGGAGATGTTATTGCTTTGTCCGGAATGTTCCACAGCACGGCATTAAACTTTATCTCCACTGAGACAAAGGGACACTACCAGGCCAAGTTGCAGGTCAGGTCTGCAGAAAGGCCATCATACTCACATTTTTCAAGGCGTTTCTAAGCAGAAAAAACAACTGTTAAGTAAAGATGAGTGAATGCAAGCTTGAAAATTGTTTCCATGGAGATGTTATTGCTTTGTCAGGAATGTTCTACAGTACGGCATTAACCTTATCAAGCTTGCATTTACTCATGTTTACTTAACAGTTGTTTTTGCTGCTTAGAAATGCCTTGAAAAACATGCATTCTTAACGTGAGCAGGATGGCCTCTCCGCAGATCTGACCTACAACTTGGCCTGGCAGTGTCACCTTTGTCTCACTGGAGATAAAGTTTAATGTGGAACATTCCAGACAAAGCAATAACATAAGATCATCCTTTACTGTCTCCAAATGACATCCAGCTGAAAAGTTGCACACATATGAAATCATTTTTAACCAAACGTTTTCCAGTTTGCTGTCATTAGATATTAGAAAATTATTATATGGCCTGCATGGTGACACCGAACTTTTGTAGCTTATTTCTTGAAACTATTTTGAATGCAAAAAATAGGGGTGTAAGAAAAAAATCGATTCAGTGACATATCAATCAATCAATCAAACTTTATTTATAGAGAGCTTTTCATACATAAAAATGCAACACAAAGAGCTTTACAGTGATTAAAAAAAGACAATCCTACATAAAGCTAAGCTAAACAAGTGAGTCTAACTGTGACATAACTATTTTTATTTACTACTAACTGAAACGGGAAACTATGAGATACTTTTATGTACACTATACTATGTGATACTTCGTTGCATGATTCTTGCGTCGATTCAAAATGCGCTGGATCAATTTTTTTAAGATCACGTTTTTCATGAAAAATCCTCAAGTTCAACTGATTGTTCTTGTGATTTAAAAAGTAAATAAACTGTATTTCCTTATTTTTTTTCTCATGAAGGTGTACTTGACCATTATATAATCAATCAAACTTTATTTATAGAGTGCTTTTCATACAAAAATGCAACACAAAGCGAGTTATTATACGTAATTACTGATAAATCACAATATATGGTCCTTTGTTTTTGTATCGGGATGTATCTTGATATACAGACTTGACTGTATCTCCAGATTCAAGGCAATGCAAATCTTTAGTAAAAATATGAGCCCCAGTATTTCACCTCCGTCTGGTTTCATAGGAATTCAAATGGGCCCATTGACTTTACCACTGTTTTATTTAAGCCGCTGCTCGGCCCATTATTTTCAAAGTGTCAATGTCGAGGAATGTCTTTTGGAATTCCACCGTGTTATTGTGGTCTGAGCAGCTTAAAATTATGATTGTCAAGTTGGCAGTCGACCATACAGCCCGTATTGTTTCTGACAATATTGGCCTGGGTTAGTATTGGTATAAGGATAATACATCTTAGACATTTATTTATGATTCTAATAGTGGTTCTGTCAACTTTGTCTTTATCTTGGAAGCATTAAGACACATAGTCAGTGGTTTCTACGCTAAAACTTTTACTTATTGCACACTTGTTGCATGTGATTTAACAATGAAATTGAACTTGGTGACATTAAATACATATAGTTAAAAGCACTATATCTGATTAATATATCTGAAATGTGGAAAACAAAACTGTTTTAAATTGTTAGCTTTGGCCCATAGTTATTCTTCACTTAGGCCTACCTAATGTAGTCCAAGGAATTAGCATGTTAAAGCGTATTTCCTGCTTTTCTGCATGCTTTCTAATTAAATGCAGCAGACATATTTTATTATGCAGTCTATCTACTGAGGTAAAACAAATTTTGCTCAAATACATGGGAGAAAAAGTCAGATACGGCCCCTTTTAATTACATGCTAATTTAAATTAAAGAATTTAAAACATATAATAATATAATTCAAAACATATAATAATATAATTCAAAACATATAATAATATAATTCAAAACATATAATAATATAATTCATGAGTTAAAGCTGTATTGTGTAACTTTTCTTGTGGCGGGTCTGTCAAATGCTTTTCTCCATGGACATGTTGCTTCATTTGGAATGCTTCACAGTGTGGTATTAAACTTTCTATCTCCACGGAGATCAAACCAGACCAGGTTACAGGTCAGATCTGTGGAGAGGCAACACCACTCACAGTCAGAATCCCTGTTTCTCTATGGTACAGGGTGTCCCAAAAAATTTGACAGAATTTTCAAAGCAATTATCTTGAAAACCACCAAGTCCAGCTCAAGGATGATGTTGATGCTGGTCTACCAGATCTTTTTAGCTCTGCATAAACAGCCTTTCTTTTTGCATTTTTGGTACAAAGACCAAATTTGTTTAGCAGTTGGTGACGTTTTTCCAAATTCTCCATTGAAGCCATATCGCTGTGTCCTGGGTGACTGTGTCTGAGCATATTTTAAGATGCAAAATAACTTCCCTTTGGGAGTAAACGGCTCAACCTGAAAACATTAAACATTAAATATAAAATCTTGATCTGTTTCTATGCATTCTGTGAAAATTTTAGGTTTCAACAAGAATTGCTAAAATTATTGGCTTGCAAAATGATGTCAAAATTATTGGGACAACCTGTATTCTTGAACTTTAAATCCACCTGTAATTAAATTTAATAGAAACAAAGTTGAAGTGTCCATTCGCCACTTAGATTCTATGGGTTAAGGTCCTCATTTATTTTCAGGATGGACTAATGGACAAAAGAGGTGCAAAGTAGAGCTGTTTAATGTCATACTGTGGAACATTCCAGGCAGAGGAATAAAAACAAGCAGCTGACAGACCCCCAAGAAAAAAGTGCACCTTTAAGTGTTCGTAAATATTGAAACATACACCACGACGAGTGCAATTCCCATAGATTTACCAGCGCTTAATTAACCATCAGAAATGATCTAACTCATGTCTCTAATGTGTCGTCGTAATGTCTTTTAACGCTGTTCTCGTTTGTTTGGACTGTGACTACATTGCCCGTTGCCAGTGCATTATTTGAGCGCATTTAGTCTCCGTATGTTTGTGTAATTTGGCCTTCCCGCTCCGCCAGCTGCTTGATCGTCCCCTGTAATGAGAAGCACTAGACAATAGACCACAGCTTCTCCCGGGAGATCCGCCTCCCGATTGGCCGAGCCCTCTGTGCCCCCGCCCCCTTTTCAACCGAACCCCGCCCACTCCCCCCTTCTCCCTCTCTCTCCTCCACTCCTCCTCCGCCGCCTCCCTCCCTCCTCCTATACCTCCTTACCACCTACCTTCCTCTTGCTTGTTTTCAGCCCAACTTGCATGCGAGCCAAAACACACCCCGAGCCCAGTTCAGAAGGAGCGGCTAGGACCCCCGTTAGCCTTAACATTTAGCCCATAGACGAGCTAGAAGACGCTACGCCTGGCTGTAGCTAATGCTCTTCTCCTAGCTGTGGGAACCTTCCTGTGGATCTATCAATGACTTCTTTGTTTGGTTTGTTGCAGAGTGCCCCTTCATTCACCCCCCTGGACACATCCTCCGATCTGCCATAGTAAGTGATTTTTTTTTTTTTTCCTTTTAATTTTTAACAATTTTCAGACTGTACCCCCACATGTTTAGCTTCCCGCCTGCAGCAACGGACCCCCTATTTCCTGAGGAGCTTGTGTTAATATTGGAATAGCCAGCTGCACAATGTGTCCCGTGTTTCTAGGCGTTTTTATGTTGTTTTGAAGGGGGTGGGCAGCGGGAGAGAGGCTGTGTGCTATTTGGTCTTGTTATTTAAAGCGGTAACCTGGCTGTCACAGGGGCATGTGGGGATGACTGACAATAGCACAGCGCCTGCAAAACTGTTACCTGCTTTGAATGGGGAGACAGGATACCGGAGGAGAGGAGCAGGACTAAACCAGGACTTTACAGGGACTAAACCTGGACCATGACAAGAGACCAGGACTATCAGACAGACATAAACAGGACTCTAAGTATTACAAGCAGGATAAGCCAGGGTTAGTTCTAAACCAGGACTAGACCAGGACTGAGCCAAATGTTAAGATGGACTATATAAGATCAAACCAGCAGAACTATAACCAAACCTAAAGAGGGGCTATAGAGGACTAAACCAGAACTAGACCAGGCGCAAACAATGAATACATACCGGTAGGTCTAATCTATACTGCAATGAATAAGCAGACTGAAAAGAACTAAAAAGGACTAATAGAGGACTAAATCATGTTTTCATGGGATCTAACCAGGACTAAACCAGGATTCAACCATGACCAAACATGTGTTGGGAATTAAACGGGGTCAAATCATGTCAAAAAAATAAAAACTTTGTATACTAAGAACTTAATACTTGTCCAGATGATCAAAATATGATAATATTGCGAAGAACGCTGCAAAAAGAGCGTATTAAAAATGTAAATTGAAAAAAAAGCATCTTATTAGAAAGAAAAATGAATAATAATAGCTTTATTTCTGCACTTTTTTGGTAATTTTATGTAATTTCACATTTGATTGATACTAAAACCTCAACTAAAAATAACAAAAAACAGATATTTATTTTTGTCAATATTGTTCACCTCAATTTCAGACTAAAAAAATAACACATTTAAGTAGGGACAGAATTAAACCAGGACTATTTCAGGATTAACGACTTAATTCTAAAGCAGGTCTGCACTGTTTCTCTGAACGTAGCCACAGATATCTCATATATGCAGCCTCAGTAATACAAGAATAGGATGTAGTGACCCATGCTTAGTCCTTTAGCGCCTTTGATCTTGTTGTTTGGGCTGACGAGATTTGCTTCCTCTATTTTTGTTTGTGTAATAAAATGTGAGGAATTTAGGAGCGAGCCCTGGTGCCTTTTGTAATCCTTCGCCAGAGAAAACAAACCTTTGACTTCATTCTACAAGTTTCCATTTGCTACCAGCATTATGTCACACAGACCCAAAGATCACCCCGACTTCAACTTATAGTAGTGGAAAAAGTAGGAAAGTGGGGAAAGAAAGGATCATAAAAGTCAGTAGGAGTAACAGTAGTAGTCAGTAATCAGCAGTCATCATCATTTTTAGTACAAGATCATTTTTAAATGTTAAAGTCCTTGTCCAACTTCAATGTAGTCAATGCCAGGACTAACCACTAGCCAAATCAGGTCTAAATCAGGTCTAAACCAGGTATAAACCAGGTATAAACCAGGTATAAACCAGGCCTAACCCTGGACTAACCCAGGATTAAACAAGGACTATACAAATACAGACCATCAAAGCTTGTTTTACTACTGAGATGAATGTTTGAGTAATGTTGAGTATTTATTAGATGACACATTAGCTTAAGTCAAATCTGGGCACTATCCTGAACCTAAAACAGGACTAAACCAGGTTCAGTTCCTTCCTAAACACATTTTTAATCAAATATACCACCATAAAGAATATGTAATCACAAGTACTTTTTAGCTAAATGATTAGAACTAGATTATTAGACATTTTCCAGTAGGTCTGGGCATTCGGTCTTTCCCATTGCTTCTTGGCCTCAGTGCCCTGGTGCAGGTCTTTGTACTCTCCACATGCTTTTGATTACCCAGCTTTGTTCTTCCGATTTTGTTTATTTGTATTCCTTGAAGCCCTTTCTTTTCTCGCAGCTCTTTTAAGGAGAACCAAAACAGCCTTAAAGCTCCAGCCCTGCGGCGTATTTGTGTTAATTTTAGAGGAGAGGAGGTTTCTGATGAAGGAAACTGATGGGCTGTTTTCAAAGGAAACCTCAAGTCATAAATGGACTTCCCTCAAAGACGCACATGTCAGGCGCAGGATGTCTTTCCCTTGGCTTGTTTTTCTCTTTTTTTTCCAAAATTTTCATTCATTTAAAGATCCAGTGCATCATTTTTTATAATGTATTTAACCAAAATCTTTCTTACCCCAGTACAGATATAGTGTATAAGCAGCACTTGTGATCAAAATAAGTCAGATATGTACTGTCTGCATCTAATTAGAAAGTAATTTACTGAGGAAGTGCACATTAGCATACTAGTAGTTGTGGCTAAACTCTTCTCTGGTCTCTTAGAGGTGTTAAAAATGTGTATAAACTCATTGCGGTGAATAATTAAGATGCATAAGTGAGGAATAACTTTGGACCACTGCAAACTATTTGAGCTAGTTTTGTTTTACACGTAAAAAGCGCCTTTAAATGGATATAAAGTGATGGTGTTACATAAATCAGCATGAATTAAAAGGATCAGAAATAAGTACAAACGTGTAACATTTGTCCCCTGTGCTGTGCTCAAATGAGAGGCTTCAAGGGACAATATTTGACACCACAATCCAAAACAGATGTGGACTTATGGGAGCAGGGCGTCCCAGTAGCCACTTCCTCTCCTCTTATTATTATTATATGGAAATGTGCAGATAAAACAGCCACTAGAATAGACTGTAGATAGACTGGCAGATATTGGAAACACATGTTGTATGTTATAGTTGCTGGACTTTCAAAGTAATTCACAAGCTTGGACAGGATCCCTTAAGGGCAACAAAGTTTGAACTTGGAAAATCGTGTTAATTTGAGATTTTGGCAGCTAAAGATAAGATTGTGTCTGAATAATGTTGTTTTTACGGGTGGACTTCCTTGTTGCACAATCAGGATAAAAAGTGAAAGATAAAAGAAATGACTTTGTACTCGCCCCAAGCCCTCATAAACAAGGAAGCTTGAGTCAGCAATCTAATGTTATGTTTACTAAAGTGTATGGCAATGTACTGTGTACTTTTTAGCACCTGTATTAAACAAATGCAAGTCAGTCTAATGCCCTATAGTGGAACATTCCATATAAAGCTCCATGAGGACAAGCAGGTAACACACCCTCCACCAGTAATGTTACATAATGCAGTACACTTCTAGATAACCAGTACAGTGATCTCATAATCTTGTGACTGTGACTAATTCCTTTCCAATTCCAAGTAAATGTTGTAATTTTTATGCAAAATTTACTTTTTGGTGGATGGTAGCAAAGGGAGGGGAGACTCAGAGCATCAAATACAAAACTGAAACTTATCAAACATGTTAGTGCGTCGTTTTCGCCAAATACAGCAGCTTCAAAACAATAAAAGTTAACATGGTGATCTCAGTATGTTATGTGTTAGCAGTTAATACCCCATAGAAGTAAAATAGCCCCTCTTTAAGTTGTTTTAGTGCTATGTTATAATTGTATGTCACATTTTTCTTATGTAACTTCCTGCCTCTGGTTGTAACTCCCGCTCAGTCCACTTTACACTGCTCATTGATTTCTTTGGCCACGCTTCTGTTTGTTCTTTAACTATAATTTCCCAGCCCTCCCTTCGCCGTCAGCAGTTCCCATCACTTTTTCCAGTCGTATGAATAAGCTCCTTGTTGAGGCTGAGATGGTCACAGTAATGGACCCGTAGGTCGTGAAACTTGGTACGCCCATGCGCTACGATAGTAAAACACGTTTGCTTCCTGCTCTGTAGGGGGTCAGGGGTAGAAAAGTACTCAAGTAAATGTGCGGTACTTATAAATAAACATAATCAATACAGGTTGAAAGTAGAGGCAGCTGAACTCGAGTAAAAGCATTTCATATTTGTCAGTGTAGCGTTCTGGGAGTAACATCAGATTTATGTTGGGCTAATGTGATCCATCAGACTATTTTCCAAGAAACAGAACATAAAAAGCTAAATTATGGTATATTTTTAACATAAAGCTTTCGTCACTTATTGACTTACTACCGTTTGCTTATGTTACGTGTTATACTCAAGTAAGAGCACTGTTACTGCGATAAAAACTATTACTCAAGTAAAAGTGACATTGATTAATACTTGTTAAGGCAACTATTATTACACAATAAAGTAGAAACTATTAAAAAGTACAAAGAAATATATTTTTTACTAAAAAGGTATAAAAAATCATTGGAATTAATCATTAGAAATAATTAGCCATGGCAGTACACATTGCAATTTATCTATTATCTAGCTATAATTATCTATTAATGGATTCTAAAGTACTTATTTATTTACTTAATTATTGAAACTTGATACTCATTTATTGAAAATTATACAAATAAATAACACTAATATTAAAATGGCATTTGAAATTAAACAATGAAATATAATAGTGAAATATAATGCTTTGATTAGATAGTAACTTTGACATAATTATGCCCAATTTCCTGAAATAAAAGTCCAGTAAATGCCCCAGAGCCGATATAAGTCATCACTAGAGCCTCTCAGGTGGGGGTTAAACATAAGTGTAGCTGCTTGGTCCCGTCACACCGCCTCTGTCAGTTTAACAGTTGAGTTTATCCATAAAAATAGACGAACACATGAAAGACGCTGCAGAGGGTACAGGTGCACGTCACTCCGTGTGGGAATTCTCTCTCCTTATTTATAGTCCCTGTCTTGCTGGCGTGCCAGGAATGCCCAGATATGTGCAGTAGCTTTAGCCTTACCTCAGCCTCCGAAACTTTCACGATCCCGTGCTCCTCCTGCGTTGGATTATGGAGCCCAAGCAGCAGGGAAAGTTGGCCCACACTGGTCTAATTTGGATCAGATGTTGGTGCTACTTAATTGGCTGTGATTTCAGATTAGGGTGGTTAATTGCGAAGAGGCAGGCCAAAAGAAAACACAGGGATTGCTGGATTGAAAGTAACTTGTGAATATGCGTAGGTTGATGAAAAATTGAAACTAAATATCTAAAAAAAAAAAAAAAAAGTGCTCAAATTCATGGGTTTCAGAGTGATCAAAAATATTAAATCTCTTGAATCTCTCATGAAATGTCCTCAAAATGTCACTTATAGGCTAAAAAAACCTCTTTTGCTCTAATTATTAACTCCGATTTGATTCATGATCAAACTAGAATCTCTATATAAAATGGATCGTTATTGTTTGCAGTGCTATACATTTTAAACAAGTTTTGTAATCATTAAGTTTCATAATACTTCTATGACTTCACCATTGGCCTATTTATATTTTGGAGCCACTAATGTCACAGGGTCACTGAGCCTGACCTGCTGTTGTGCAATGAACGGAAGAACCCAGCCACAATGGGAATATTATTTTACACACTATTACACTGGAAAACAAGTCTTCATTTCAATGTTTCTGTTGTTTTGATACAAGAGATTTGACATTTATAGCAGATTTTAATACAAGGTGAAGTGGTAGATTCACTGGAAGGTTCACAGATAGGCCTCTCCTTTTGGTATAGCTGCTTGCCTCTCGTATATGGACAGTGGAGGGGCAATAGATGCAAAATGCACCCGGGCAGATGCAGCTTTTCCAGTACTGTATAATACTGGTTGGTTCACATATTTAGCTAGTCCTGGTTAAATTCTGGTCTAGTCCAGGCTTAGTCCCAATTCCAATTCTGATATTTGTTTCAGGCTAATTTAGACCTAAACTAGGACTAAAACAGGGACTAGCTAGGACCAAATGAGGCCTTGATGACGCCCAATACTCTTTAACAACCTCCTCTAAGAGGCTCCATATAACCGCCCATTACCCCATTGTTCTGCCCCTGTGCGTTGTAAACCATTAGCCTATAATGAAGTGTCTAATTATGCGTCTACGTTCCTGTGTCTAGTTCCTCCAGCAAATCCGGCCTGAGCGAGGTGGAGCAAGACCGTGGCTCGTCCCCCACGGAGCCGGGCGCCCCAGAATGCGACCGCCATGTTTACAAGAGCATTTTGGAGGGGGGCGACATCCCATTGCAGGGTCTCCGCGCCCTGAACAAGAGGCACCCCAGCTCCTCCTCCTCTAAAGGTACCAACCAGAACTCACTATACAAGTCTACTGGGTGTAATATATGCAGGTGTGGTTCCCCAACTTTGTCCAGGCCATTAAAATGTATAAAGCAGGGTCGTTTTGTCTTTAGAATCGCCTAGGTGGTTTGGAGAGAACTTGATTTTTAACTATTTTAACTATTCCTCCTGACCCAGAAGTGCTCCTAAGTATTGTTTTTAGCCTTGATGAACACAGTGGAGCAGGTTCGCTTCAGTATGTTTTTGTATAGCCCTAAATCACAAAGCAGTTGCTTTATAGAAAGGCTCTAGTTCAGGAGTGTCCAAACTTTTTTCATCAAGGGCCACATATTAAAACAGACCAATGTGAGGGCCGATCGAGGGTCATAGACTGGTGGTCAAAACAGTGAGTAATTCAAATCTGTGCATTCATTTATTTATTATTAAGTTTAAATGACCCTCCAGGCCTTTATTCATCCTTAGACCCTCAATAGGACACACTAAATTTGCTTGATCAACGTAGATTTCAAAAACAGGCATTAAAAAGTACTACTTATCGTAGTATGGGCCAATTCCTCTGCAAGCCTGAGGGCCAAAACAATTGGTCTGAGGGCCACATTTTGCCCCCGGGCCTGAGCAAGCTAGTTACTCCTGACCATGAAATGAAAGATTTAGAGATGGGCCCTTACTGCTTCTAACAGGTTGTCCTCCTAACAAGGACAGATCCCTTTAATGTAAAGGAAAAAATCCCCTGAAGTGAGAATAAAGTGTACCTAATCTAAGTTCCTTCCACCATATATTCAATTTATTCATGCTATAAAAGGCAGATGCTGTGGAAAGCCAACACACTAGACTTTATTTTACTTGACTGAATGGTTAAACAGTACAAATAGTCTGAATTCAAGATCTATAATAACGTCTTTAACACAAAAATACATGTTATAAACCAACAAAAATGAGCCAAAACCAGGGAGAGACTCAAATGTGATCCAACATTTCCAGATACAGAACTATCCCGTAGCCAAATTGTGTCTAAAAAGTGGATTAAAACCTGACTAGAGTTGGTTTAAACCAGGACAAACTTTAAAAAGAGTTTTAACCAAGACTGGATCAAAACAATACGAAAATAAGATGTAATTTCTAGTTTTTAATTTTCAAAAACGTCAACCACTCCTTAGTACCACATGAAAGAGCCTGTATATCACCAAAAAATACAGGACCCATATTTAAAAATGACAATTTGAGACCCAAGTTTTGTCTAGTTTGGTATTGTATAAAACCACCTCATTTAAATAAGAACTATCTATTTTATTGAAGGGATTACACATATTTCTGTACTAAATTGTGCATTTTTGGACCTTCCACCTCAGTTTGGGAACCACCATTGCTTGTTGTGTTGAATGGAGGTTACAGAGTCCATGGTGCGTTGTCTTCCTGATGAGACCCAGACCCAGATACACATGTTTCCCTTTATCTTTATGTTCAAATCCATGTGTTTACTTTGCTCCCAGGCGTCACTGCATTGACCAATCACACTGCAGCATTCACCTCCCTAATGGGGCCATCACTGTTATAGGCATGTCCATGGATTCAGTGCAAGTAGCTCACTATATCATACGCTCAATATGTACTGCCTCTTTTTGCAAGCAGAGAAGGTAAATCTTTTATTTTGAAGTTGTGTGTTCCCTTAATGCAACTGTATAATATTGAGTTAATTTGGAAAGGAGCACAGACTATTTATCTATCTATAGAGCATATTATTTTCCACATACTTTTCTAAGCAGGTTCACAAGAAAAACCATAACTTAAAGGCGCGCTGTGTTTTGTCGCTACCGATTTGTCTCCATGGAGATGTTATTGCGCTGCCTAGAATGTTCCACAGTATGAAACGCATCCATCTTCTGTTTACTCAATTACAGGTGTTTGCGTTGCTTGAAAAACGCGTTGAAAAACACGCATTCTTACTCCTGTTTGTTGCTTTTTGCACAAATATGGTGACTCCAATCGCTCGTCTCCATGGACATAGAAGTTTAATGTCATACTCTGGAACTTTTCAGGCAGAGTAACATCTCATGGACAAACAGGTGACAGACTCTCCACCAGAAAAGTTCTAGTGGACTTTTAAGACAGGCTGTGTAATACCACAAGGGCAGTTTTAGGACAAAATATTACAAATTCTAGTCATTAAATAAATTGGTTTGGAGTTCAGCTTAGTTTCCCATCATAAAACTTTTCAGACAATATCCCAGTTCTTACCCAAATGTGTTGCTTGGGTACATGCATCTGTTGCATCATATTGTAAAACCACAGCAAAAGTGACAGAATTTCCTCATTAGTCTCTTATTTTATTGCTTAACCACAGACTTTCTCAGAGAAAATCGTACACTGGACTTAATAGCATCAAGCTCTATACGCTTTATCGGTAACCCTTTATCGGTAACACTTTAATAACTACACATATTCTGAACAAAGCCCTAATTAATAATGAACAAATCGTTTATTAAGAATGATTAATACTTACAGTCCTTAACCTAACCCCTTAAAGTAGTTTCTAAGTCTGAAATATTCTTAGTAAACTATTTGTGCATTGTAAATTCAATCTTTGATCATGGTTTAATAATGTAATATAGGTCCCCACTTATCTACTACTTATATATTGTCAAGTACTCCATGTTATGCCACAACTTAGTGCCTAACTTAGATTTAGAATACAAAAATGCGGTGTCTAGAGAGTATTTTTATTTGTTTCCATTATCTTATACTTATGAAGCTTTATGAATTAGCTGTAATAAAGGCCAACAACTTCTCAAGAACTAGCTAATTATATTTATTACGATGGTTGAACAGTCTAATAAATCTCCACGTGGGTTTGAGCTTCCTGTTCCACTGCACATTTCTCTGATCTGGCAAGGATTTTAAAACTTATATCAGGTTATTCATCTTGTTTTCAGAGTCTAGAGGTCGTTTATTTTAAGAGAACTTGTCAACTAAAATTATCTTGCTGCATGGACAGATAATTTCGCAACTTTTAAGTCATTTTCTGATAGATTTAAGTGTTTATATCTTCAATTTTGGCCCAGCTTTTTGCAGTGTGTATTGTGCCACATTCAACAGATATAATATTTAGTTTGAACAGTTAATTGTCATGGTTATGGTCCTAAATTTTCATCATTCTGAACCCCATCGATGGGCTGTTTGTTTTCATTGATTTGAATGGGGCTCCTCTGCTTTGGAAAACACATGGACGACTCTGGGTGGTCTCGTTAAGTCCAGGGAAGTTTAACCTCTTCAAACTTCAATCAGCTGCACCGCCAGTATCCAGGCAGGCTCAGGGCGTCAGGCCAGGAGCCGAGAGGGGGAGCGAGAGGGGGAGAGCGATAGAGAGGGAGGTGAGAGGGACTGACAGAGAAGGAAAGGAGTGAGAGTGGGGAAAGTGATAGTGTAAAGGAGAAAGAGAGAGGAGGGGAAGGGAGATTGTGAGAGGAAGAGAGAAGGAGAGCGAGAAAGGGATGGTGGGAGGAAGAGAGATAGGAGAGAAGGAGTGAGAGAGGGGGGTAGGAGGAAGAGAGATAGGAGAGGAAGAGAGTGAGGGGGAGGTGGGAGGAAGAGAGATAAGAGAGGAAGAGAGTGAGGGGGAGGTTGGAGAAGAGAGATAGGAGAGAGAGGCTGTCAGAAGAAGAGAAATAGAAAAAAGAGGCGCGGTGAGAGGAAAGGAGATAGGAGAGACAGCGCGAGGGAGAGGAGGGGTGGGATGGGAGGAAAAGAGATAGGAAAGAGAGAGAAGAGGGTGAGAGGAAGAGATAGGAGAGAAGGAGAGCGAGAAAGGGAGGGTGGGAGGAGGAGAGAGAGGGGGTCAGAAGAAGAGAAATAGAAAAGAGAGGCAGGGTGAGAGGAAAGGAGATAGGAGGGAAGGAAAGCGAGGGAGTGGAGGGGTGGGATGGGAGGAAAAGAGATAGGAAAGAAAGAGAAGAGGGTGGGAGGAAGAGATAGGAGAGAAGGAGAGCGAGGGGGGTCAGAAGAAGAGAAATAGAGAGAGGGATGGTGAGAGGAAGGGAGATAGGAGAGCGAGGGAGTGGAGGGGTGGGATGGGAGGAAAAGAGATAGGAAAGAGAGAGAAGAGGGTGGGAGGAAAAGAGAGGACAGAGAGGGGGTCAGAAAAAGAGAAATAGGAAAGACAGGGAGGGTGAGAGGAAGAGAGTTTAGAGAGAGAAAGAGGGAGGGTAATGAGAGGAAGAGAAAGAAAGAGAGGAAGAGAAAGTGGGAAACAGAGATTGGAGGAAAGAAACGATAAAAGAGAGACATAGAGAGAAGGTAACAAAAGAAGGAGAGAGGAGAAAGGGACCTATAGTGAGAGAGAGGGAGGAAGAGAGATAGGAGAGGAAGAGAAGAGGATGAGAGGAATAGAGATAGGAGAAAGAGGGGATCAGAAATAGGAAAATGAAGGAGGTTGAGCGGAAGGGAGATAGGAGAAAGAGAGAAAGAAAGAGGGCGGTGAGAGAAAGAGTGAAAAGGTGGGTTTGGAGGAAAGAGTTTAAGAGACAATAAAAGAGGGAGAGAGGAGAAAGGGACCTATAGTGAGAGAGAGGGAGAATAAAGAGAGAGAGGGTGGGTGAAAGAGAGATAGGAGAGAGAGGGGGTCAGAAGAAGAGAAACAGGAGAGAGAGGGAGTATACAAGAAAGGGAAAGAGTGAAAAAGTGGGAGACAATTGGGGGAAAGAGTGAAAGAAACGATAAGAGAGTGAGGGAGAGCGAAGGTGACAAAGAAGGAGAGAGGAGAAAGGGACATATAGTGAGAGAGAGGGAGGGGAAGGGAAAGAAAGAACGAGAAGAAGTGAGAAGGATAGAGGGAGAAAGAGAGGAGGGTGTCAGTGATGGGTGTAGATGGATCCAGAAAACATGAGATGTCCTCTCTCGGTGTGAGGAAAACAGGGGGACTCATGGGGTGGGCAAAAATGAGAGAAATGAGGAAGTCAGCTGTTAGGAGAGAGACAGAGAGAGTTTGAGTGAGGGAAGAGGGGAGTGGGAAAGAGAGAGACAGAGGGAGAGAAAAAGAAAGAGAGAAAGAGGGGAAACATGAGGCATGTCTGGTCCAAAATGACGTCAAAAAACACGTCAATGAAAAGGAGAAACTAATTGCACAGAAATAGCAATGTGGTTTGGTCAGTGGACTTTAAAACGTCAAAGCAGCAGTTTATGAATTACACACTTAAATGATAATATAATGTCCATTGCAATTCTTAATCCGCATTCAATTGCCACAAGAACTTTTGTCTGAATATTTCGTGGTTGTTCATTCTGTCATATTAAACCGAGTTAGGCCCCCACCTCAACAATCTTTCACCGTCGCTTATTTTAGATATTGTGGGTCACCTCTTCACAGACCTGACCTGTAACATAACCTGCTTGTCTAGTGACCGACAAGTTTAATGCCATACTGTGGCCTCCATCCACTTCTCCATGCAGGCAAGTAGACGGCTAACCCTCCACCTGAAATGTTACAAACAATAAATGAACAATCCTCTGTTAATAATGCTCTGTAAATCTGGGAAATAGCGCTATAGCTGTTGTTGTAAGGTGACCTTGGGTGTCCAGAAAGGCGCTAAATAAATAAAATGCATCATTATTATTATTATTATTATTATGTGTATAAACGGACATATTGTAGCTAACCCACTCATTCACTTTCTATTGAAAAAACGTTGCCCCTCAATCTGTAACTGTTGCTGTCAGCCTCATTATTTAAAATGTCTTAAAATGTTTATATTAACCAGTTCTACATGATCCTGGTGTTTATATTTCTCAATTTTGTCTGTAAATCAATATATGACAGAACAGACAAATCTGGTGCCTTTTTTGCAGTAGATTCTTCCCAGTAGCTTTAGCAACATATTTGATTGACAGTATTGTCAAGTGGCTGCTCCCTGTAGACAGGAAGAGGCGTTACATTCAACAGCCTCACTCCTGATTGGCTCTTTGGTTGCTATGACATTCATGGTCCTAATTCCAAATATGGATTTCGGCTCCAATAACTTACAGCTTCGATGAGCTTCATTTGACTGAAGCTGAACACTATATATAACACTACTATGTGACGTTAGACTCACTTACTTGTTTAAATAGTCTGAGTCCACCTTTAAATTGGATCAAGAACGCAAAGTCATCTGATACAAACTTTTCTTGTGACATCGCCAAATCTTTTCTCCCAACGTTCAGAAAGTCGACTTCCTCCCAAAGCTAATTGTGATTCCTAAACTGTATCATGCTTCAGTCTTGTGCTCCGTATTAATATCCTCACAGTTTTTTTTTGGAGCGGGAACATCTTGAGGGCTTTTCAGTGGCTACAGTTGTAACACGTTTAGAGCCACATGTCTTTAGTGTGAATCTGATCAAATAAAACGTGTTTAGTGCAAATACATTGGACAGATGGTGGATCTCAGCGTGAACAGTCTTCAGCCCATCTGTACCGCGAACACGCATCAATGGAGCCAGGAAAGACACGGCTTTGTCTTATAATGATTTTAGACATTTGTGAGACTGAGATGTTCACAAATAGTAGTAACACCTCAGAGCAATATTTTCTAAAGTGCCATCATAAATTAACGAAAATTATCACCTCAATGACAAAACTTAAGTTAAGTCTAAGGGGGAAATTTTGTTTGGACTGAACCAAGACTAAACTAGGACTGTTTTAGAGCTAAATCAAATCTAAATCAAGTTTCAGTAACAAACCAAGACAACTTTACAACCGCAGGTATAGGGCAGGACTGTGCCAAAACTAAAGTACGACTAGTGTAAATCCTATTCCATACTAATTCAGACTAAACCAGGGCTAAAACGGGACAAAAATAGGGCTAAACAAGGGCAAACCCAGGAATAAACCAGGACTTAAGCAATACTAAACTAGGCTGATCAAGCATTTAGTTTAGTTCTGATGTAGACTTGGTTTGGTGCTGTTTTGATCCTGAGTTAGCTCTGGTCTAGTCCAAGTTTAATTCCTGGTTTACTCAAATGCAAACGCAAATGCACCCTAAACCAACACCAAACCAACACTAAACAAGTACTAAACCAGGTCTAAAACAGGTCTAAAACAGGTCTAAAACAGGTCTAAACAACACTGCAAAAAGTTTAAGTAATATAAATATTTAAATCTATCAGAATGTGACTTAAAAGTAGTGAAATTATCTTGCTGCATGGACAGATCATTTTACTTGACAAGTTATCTTAAAATAAACCACCTCTAGACTATAATGAAGCCGTCTTAGAATTAATAAGTAGATTTATAATAAATCTGAAAACAAGATGAATAACCTGATATTAGTTTTAAAATCTTGGCCAGATCAGAGAAATTTGCAGTGTAGGTCTAAGCCAGGATCAAACTAGGTCTAAACCAGGGTCACAAAAGGACATTATCGGGACTAAAGTTGGTCACAGATGAGAACTTGTGAGGGTCTGTTTTCCTTTACCTCATCGTTATCAGCTGCCCTGCCATATATCATAACCTGGCTTATGTCTTTCTATATATGGAAAACTTTCAATAGTGAGTGGAGGTTAGAGGAGGTCAGCGAGCCAGAAGAAACACATCGATCCTGAAACTAAATTAAGAAATCAAAAGCAGGAACACGCATTTATTTTGTTATTTGAAAGGAAATTGCAAGATTTTATACTTTCTTTTAATACTTTCCTCTCTCATCCCTCACCTACTTCTTGTGTCTTGAGGTCTGCCAGAGACAAATCAATAATTCAAAGTGCAGCATTTCCCATATGTTGACTTCTACCCTACACCAAAACAGTTTAATTTATTTATATGTAACCCAGCCCTGAAGAGAATTTAAACTTGTGTAATATTTATTTGAGTGTAATTATATGTTTTAAGTAATGATTATTAAATTTGGCCCGACCATTTCATCACATAATCTTCTTTGGAAAGTACTATTTACAGATAAGTTATGTACCTAAATATTTAAATGTGCCTTGCCCCAGTGCACTGCAACAAAGCTTGGCCAAAATGTAAGACATAAACACTTAAATCTATCAGAAAATGACTTAAAAGTAGTGAAATTATCTGTCCATGCAGCAAGATAATTGTACTTGACAAGTTCTCAATCAATCAAACTTTATTTATATAGCACTTTTCATACAAAACATTACTATCTGTGGCATCTTTTTTACTACTATCTGGAATCTGTAAACTATACTAACTATCTGGAATCTGGGACAACAGCTATCTGAATCTTATCTTAAAATAAACTACCTCTAGACTAGAATCCAATTCAGAACTAGTAAATATATAATAATAAACAAGATGAAAAACCTGATATAAGTTTTAAAATCTTGGCCAGATCAGAGAAATTTGTAGTTTATGTCTAAAAATATGGTAAAAGTAGCTGTTAGGATGATAATAACTGCCCTGTGTACTGTCTGCATCTAATTATAAAGCATTTTATTGTCAAAAAACCCAGAAGTGAACAGTTAGCATGCTAGTTGTTGTTAACAGATACTCACACGCCGGTAAAATAGCGTCTTTATCTCTGTACACTTAAGGCAAGCAAATGGGAATTATCGATTAAACAATTTTTAAAGTTTTTTGTTTTTACTAGAAACCATTTAGTTTGCACAGTACAGCAAGAAGGTCTTAGGTTCAATTACTGCTCCGGGTTAGACCTCAAGGGTTTGCATGTTCTCCCTGTGTCCGTGGGTGCTGTAGGGTTCCCCCATCACAATAAAAAGTGCACAGATGAAGTCGTTTAGCAATGATAGATCATAAAGTGGCATTAGAATTGGTATCTCATATGTGGATAATTTCACGCTGGTCTACAGAGTTTAAACTGTTTACTTGTATTATTAAAGTAGATTAGCTTTAGCCCATTGTAAAAACTAAGCTTTTCCATTCAAACTTGTGGGTGTAGCTCTTTCTTTTTATAGCCCTATCTGCCATGACCCAGTGTACATAAACCACACCACATCTGTAATGATTTAAACAGATGTTTGGATCACTCATAATTTCCCATGACTCAGAGTCGGAGGACATGTTGCAGATGCATTAATGCCTCACTAAGAATGTAGCTGGAGCAAGCCATGAGCATAAAACCTCAGGATGAAATTTAAAAAGGAAATGCTGAACGCCAAGCTACAATATGTCAGTTTAATCCGTGAACAGTTTGGGTCCAGAGGGATTTATTTTGTCTACTGTGATATACAGTGTGTGTTGTCTAGACTTCTTGGACAGTATGCGTAAAATAAGACAAATTACTGTTGAAGCATTAAAAATATCTTAAAAACAAACCACGTTATAAATCACTGACTGTAGCGTATCCAAATCAGTTCTGTTGCAGTAGGTTGGGGTCATGTCATGTCATATATTAAAGCTGCAGTGTGTAACTTTAATGGAGCATCTGCTACCTGCTTCATCATGGAGTTTCACAGTCATTGCATTTGTTATATACAGTTGGTTTTATGGTTCAAAATTACCTTAAACGTTGCATTCTTACTGTTAGTGTGGTCGCCTTTCCACAGATCTGGCCTGTAAGTTGGCCTGGTGGTGTTACTTCATGGAGATACAGTATGTTTAATGCTTTAAGGTGGAACATTGAAGGTAAAGCAATAACATCTCCATGGTGGACCGTCCTTTAGCAAAGTTACATAGCGCATCTTTAAAGACTAGTTTAAAATTGATGGCAACAGTTGAAAATAACATAAAAGTTACTTAAGACAATAAATAAATCAAATGTACCTTAACTTTATATGCAAAACTCTATAAAAACATGAATTGGCAGGGACAATGAGGTTTGGATGTTGTGACTGTAGCTTCTGCCAACTACGGCACATTACGGCTTATTCTCACGGGGTAAGTACAACCTGATGGGGACGCCTGGTAATTTGCTAATTACCGCCCCACCTCTGTGCTATTTGCAGCACATTCACACGGGATAAGTAAAGTCCATAAATGTCTCCATAAATACCTCTATTTTACTGACATTGACAAAGATTGGAAGAGAAAAGAACATGGAAAGATAAGAAACAGATGGAAAAGGTGCGCGGTTACGACAAGAAACACTGAGATGCAGATTTCTCGATTAGGTTTGTGTTTGGCGAAATATAGTGGAATTTGCAGTGGAATTTTTACTTTAAAAATTACAGACATGGCACATTCGCTCGGGGTTAAGATTTCAGGCATCCTCCGCAATTATTACAAATCACCAAAGATCCACAGGTACTACTAATCCCATGCGAATAGGGCTTTAAAAATAGACATTGTTCGGCAAGGTAAGGCAATTTTACTGTATGTGTACATCACAATTCATACATAAAGTAATTCAAAGTGCTCTACAGAATATGAAATGCATTAAAATCATCATAAAATTACAAGTAGAGGCCTGTATCACATCTTCAAAAAAGCTGTTCCAGATTTTAGCTACATAAAAGTGAAATGCCTCATGTTTTGTCCTAACTCTGGGCACCTGCAGGAGGCCGCTTCATGAGGTCCTCAGAGTGCTATTACCGCACTTAACGTGTATAGAGTCTATTGTAAGGAATATTATGTTTCCTGTCCACTTCACTTCTCCCAAACTGCCTTCAGTTGAGCTTGTATTGTATATTAGAATCAGCATTAACAAACCATGACCTTTTCATATTCTAACATTATTTTAACCCTGCAATGCCATGCTCTTCACAACATTATAACTTGATGTTTTGGCTGCATCAAGTCTCCTGCTTCCCCATTACTTTTTCTACAAAGTTATTTGACTTGAAACTGTGCTTGTTTTTGTGTGTTAAGCTGTAAACCATTGTAATCTAATATGTGTTTTATTCTGTTGTCCTGCATGCTTACCAGTGGATTATAAAGGTGGGATTGGCTGTTTAATTTCACCCTCCTCATCAGTAAATAGTCGCTCGGTTAATGGGCTTGCTAACCAGTGTAAGAACAAGAAACCCCTATCTGCTGCCAAAGTCTGCATCCCTCAAATCCTCCCTTCCAAATTCAAGCCGAAGACGCTGCCCTCTGGTGGCGAAAGCGAAGACTGCGGTAACATTGACAGCCGGACTCGGATTGTAAGACACCCCAAAGCCCATAGCTGCGAAGACATCTACACAGGATCATGTGATTGCAACGGGGGAAGAGATTTTGACAGCAGCTGTAGCGCTGATTTGGTGGATGGGCTGAGGAATGCGTTGCCCCCTGCTGTTAGAAAAAGCACGACAGAATTTTCAAGCCTGTATCGGACCATGCATAACATCCAGAGGCCCTGCTCCGTGGGGTGTAGTCCTCATGGTAGCGTGCGTAGCTTAGCCTCCCTTTTTGAGAAGTCCCAACCAGATGGGGGTCAAAAGTCAGAGGGGTGCATTCCTCGCCAGGCAGTGTCCACCCGGGTCAGCGAGTTTGAAATGATCATTCAGAGGAGCGGGTCCCAAGCTCCCATCCGCTCTTCATCAATGCCAACTTTAAATTCAGCCGCTCATAATCGCAGCAACAGTGATTTCATGTCTACCGCTGTGTCGGCTGAATCCTTATTGGTGACTGCCCCGAATGAAAGCCTGAATAAGCCAGATGCCCCGCCAGAAACGGAACAAGCAGAGTCTCCGATGAGTGAAGCGACAGAGGAAGACGACCTGGTATCGCCGGTTATCGAGGAAGACAAAATCAGGCCAGAATCTCCCAAACAAATCGAACCAAAAATAATTTTAAGTAAAAGCACTCCAGATGTGTCCTTAGACAAAACAGTTGAGTCCAAATTGTTTTTAAGCCCCCATAACCACCACCAACAGCATCTCCTCCACCACCTCAACCATCAGCACCTCAAACCTTCGAAATGCAAAGGCTCCTGTCCGGCTTCATACACGAGATTCACCACGATCCTCCGACACGAGCGTCAACAAGCTCAACAAGAACGCGCTCCTCCCGCTGCTAACCCCGCTGAGAGGAAAACCACCTTACCCGGCAACCTCTTCCTCATGACCCCCGCCCCTTTTCGCCTTCGCAAAAACAACCAAACCAAGAAGACGTTACTGGCCACGAAAGTGACCGCTACAAACCTGTGCCAAGAGCTGAGGCCCAATATCCCACAACGGCTCTCCTCGCTGGAAGTTCTGGGACGTTTGAGCAATGGGGAAAACTTGGATAACGGTTTGGACGCCAATGGGAATCTTCTGACAGGTCCTATATGCATAATTTCATCTTTTTCCTCTCAACGTGAGCGCCATCTTGTGGTCACTCATCTCGTTTTGGACTGTTTCACCCTGTGTGCTGCTCCTCTGCTCTTAAAGGGGCATCGTTGCTCCCTCCATCTTTAGTCTGTCTGTGCCTGCTGTGTTCAACTGAAAGGGCTCATCTCATTCTGTGTGCTAGTCTTTGGCAGAGGTGGGTAGACTAGACAAAAATTGTACTCAAGTAAGAGTAACATTACTTCAAAACAGATAATATTACCCAAGTAGTGGCCCAGGAAATTACGCAAGTATAAGAATAAAAAAAAAAGACTATTTGGGAAAACTACTAGTAACTGTCTGGACCTTTTAATCTGATTTATAATTTTATTTAAATTTAATTGAAAGGACAAAACATAATGAATAATAATGCATATATGTGGTATTTTTATAGGACAGACACAAAAATGAATGCAGAAAACAAAATCATATGTGAAGGAGAGAAACCCAAATGTTGAAATCATTTAATCACTCACAGTGGGAAGAGTAGACACATTTTTTACTTGAGTAAGAGCACTGTTACATCAAGTATGCAGCTTAAAAAGTACTCTGAACAGTACAATTTCTTACTGAAGTGAACGTAACTGAGTGCTACCCACTTCTGGTCTTTGGTTTGTAGTTTTTTGTAGTTTTTGTAGTTTTTTTGCTGCCATCATTTCTGTGCCTATTGGAGGTTCAAGTGTTTGGTAATGTATAATTCACTGGTGACATCAGGTTTGGGTGTATGCAAGAACCACGCCTGCTTAAGCATTACGCCACACAGATAAATATGAAAATACATCATCAGAATCTCCTTTTTATCTAATGTGGTTAAACTTACACAAAACTCAAGTAAATAATCAGTTGTCAGTCTTTGAAAGGTGCATTGTGTAACATTTTGGACCATTGTTAACAAAGCTTACACATTATAATTCATTTATTCATTTGTACTAAAAACTGTCCAAACCCCCAAGCTCCAGACAAACTAAGAATCGCTATTTCAGCTTTTTAGGGCACCATAATTGCAGGTTTTAGTCACATTTTTAAACCAAAATGCAGCCAAAATGTTTAATTGGATCAAGATACAAGAGCTTTTTTATCGACTCCAAAATATTGTGTAGAGCCGTAAGGAATATTCCACAAACGGTATGGCATTAAACTTATTTTTTTCCTTAGAAGATACAAAAAAAACATGTGTTCTTACTGTGGTCGGTCTCGCCTCTCCACAGATCTGACTTGTAACTGTACCTGGTAGTGTCACCTGATTTTTTTTTTTGTGGAAACAGATGCGTTTAATGGCATAATTGGTGAACATTTCTATGGAAAAAGTACATAGCTTTATCACCAGAAAATGTACATAATGCACCTTTAGTTTAACCAGAAACTTTTCAGACTAGGTCAAAACTTTCCGACAGATCTATACGAAGAAATATTATAAAGCGTATAACTTTGTCAAAATTTCCCAGCATGCATCTGTAATGTCTAAGCAGGCTGCGCACCTAACTCCATTTTGCATACTGTTCTTCTCAGTCTGATGTCTAGCCCTGTTCCCTTTTTGTTAATTTATTTATTATTTCCCACCCTCCATCTCCCCTCCTCTTTGCTTTGTTTGGACCTCTCAGGATCATTTGATTTCTTTGACGTTGGTTTGTTACCGCGAATGCCTTTTCATGTTTTCCGGGACAAGAACATGAAACATTGTCGTAGAAAAAGAGGAATTTCGTCAACTACATTTTTATAAGTGGAAGTGTCATTGAATGCTTTGTAGATGTAGAAATTCTGTTGTTTTTCCATGAACACACATTGTACCATTATGTCTGTATGCATGCTGGAATACATTTTAGCATTTTGATGTGTGTGGTTTTGTTTTCGTGAAATGACCATTGAAAAGCATGCGTCAATGTAGCTCCTGGTTTAGTCCGTAGATAGAGGTAGTTGGAAGTCATTTGTAGCATGTTTGTGGGGTTAACAATAATGAAACTAAAATCCACGTTTTTGTTGCAGACTCGTCTCCGGCTCACAGTGAGAATCAGGACGATGTTTTACGGAAGAAGGGCGACAAAGAGGTGGGTTTTTAATCACAGAAAGTTTTACAGCATTGCAGTTTTTATCCATTTGAATTACATTCAGATAATATACATTTTGTTCCTGTGTTTTGAATCAGAATCAGAAAGGTTTTATTGCCATATAAGTGAACAGGTTCACGACATTAGGAAATTGCTGCAGTACTTGGAGCGAAACATAAGACAAACACTACTAACTATGCAATAAATAAAATAAAATAAATTAGAAAACAATAAACTCTATAATGTAACACAAAAATTTACAAAATTTCTAGGATATAACAGTGCAGGTGAGTGATTGTTCACTGTTTATCATTAGTTTTAGCTTAGTTTTAACATACAAATGCAACTAATTTTACGGTGAATCTTGTCAATGTTACTGTAAAAAGTTATGTTGAGTACTGAAAATACTGAAAAACATACCACACAGAAGGTCAGTAATACATGTCAATTGTATAATAAACAAATCAATAAATAAAATAAAATAAATAATTTAAAAAACTGCTATTATTACTATTACAATTAAAACTAATACTAAATATAACAATTTTGGTATATTAGTTAAACATAATTTAGAAGTAAAGTAAGTAAGGTTTTATTTATATAGCGCTTTACACAGACACATGTCCCCAAAGTGCTTTACACAGCATTTTACAGAGAATTCTTCATTCACTCCATACCCGGTGGTGGTAAGCTACTCTTATAGCCACAGTTGCCCTGGGGCAAACTGACAGAGGCGCGGCTGCCAAGCCAACCGGCGCCAACGGTCCCTCCGACCACCACCATCACTCACACAACTTTCACACCTACAGTGCATGTTTTGAGTTGATGGGGGAAACTGGAGCACCCGGAGGAAACCCATCCAGACACGGGGAGAACATGCAAACTCCACACAGAAAAGCCCGGGTGACCAGGGGATCGATCCCGCAACCTTCTTGTTGTGAGGCATGAGTGCTAGCCACTCAGCCACCGTGCCGACAAGTAAAGTAAAAAATCAATAAATAAAAGAAAAAATCAATAAATAAAAGAGAAAAAAAAGTATTGTTTTACAATGCGGATAACAATGCGGTTTTTGGGGACTTTTGGGGACTTTTGTTATATAAGGAAATGGGGGGAAAAAAATATTATTTTTTTTACTTCTTTTACCAAAACAAAGTCAACATGCTGATGGTAACGTTAAAATGTCACTGTATTTTTGATAACAGAGGCTATTCTGTACACCTAATAATGCCTCCATATCACAATAACCCTGCCCGTATGTTTTCCCCACGTTCATTTACTTTTCCTCGACAGAAAATCCTGGAGGAGCAGCGGCGTCTGAAGCGGGAGCAGGAGGAGGCAGATGCCGCCTCCCGGAGACACACCGGGATCGTCCCGACGCGTCACCAGTTTATCACCAACGAACGCTTCGGAGATCTGCTGAACATCACGGATAACAGCGAGAAGAGGAAGTCCGGAGTGGAGGTACGAGGAAGGAAGAGGCAGGAGGGCTAATCGGAACAGGCAGGAAGAGGGGATGAGGAGGGCGGAGGGAAAGGAAGAGCCGAGAAACTAGGAAGAGAAAAGGGAGAGTGGAAGAAGAGAGGACGGAGAGAGGAAAAGAGAAATAGCTAAGAGTGTAGGGAGTAAGGACAAAGAGAGAGGGATGACGGGAGAGAGAAGAGGAAGGGACAAACAGAGATGGGGATCAGAGAAAGGGAAGAAAGAAAAGGAAAACCGAGAATTTCCATAGGGACGATGCATCACACGTTCATCAGAACAATAAAGGCACTTAAATTACCCTTCAAATCAAATGTCCTACCTGTAGTTCAAATGTCTTACCTGTAGTACAACCAAAAACAACTGAAAACTACTAGAATAGTAGACAAAACTTCCTGTTAGTTAACTCTTCGAATCAAATATTCTGGCTCCAGATCTAGAGAAGTCAGATGCACAACAGTATAACTTAACCTTGACAAATTCTTAAAGTTGTTGCATATGGCACAGTCTGTTTCTTTCTCTCTCTGACCTATAGTAAACCCATAGTCTTGATGTGGTAAGTAAAATGTTTCTGGCAGTGCTGATACATTGTGGAGCTGCCTGTCTTTACTTTTCTGTCAGCTCTGAATCAACATAAACCAGCTGCTGTTTGTTTTGGCCGCTGCCTCTTCACTGTTTTGCTTTGAGGCATCTCTCAGCCACTCCTCTGTAGTAACATGGGGTCATCTATAAACAAAACACACTCAAATCTAATTATTTATCATTTTGAACTGTAACCATAAACACACAAAGATTAAGCAATTTGTTTAACAATGTTAGTATTGGTATAATTCATGTTAATGTAGTTAATTACGCATATTTTACTACTACTATTTTACTAATTTGTTTTATGTTGTCCATATTCTGTATTATGCATATTAAACTGCCATTTGTACTCTCTTGTATTCACACATAACACCAGTAGATGAGATGATTGGAGGGAGGGTGGAGAACATGTTTATTGATCAAAATAAAAATAAAAAAATCAAATAGGTTTTTGTTAAAATACAGGAAATGCTCTACAGCTAGAATTTTATTATGCAGATTTTGCAGAATATTGATACTTGGAGATTAAAATACCCACTTAAATCAACTATATTTTACTTTTTACTCATAATAAGATCCTTTGAGTCTTGTCACTGTTTACTCAAGTACAGAGCTTAACAAATGTATTAGATCACCTGTCATGAAAACAAGAAAACATAAATGACTTCATAGTATAGGCCTATCCAAAACTTGTTTCAAAGGAATAATTTCATTGTTATTCATTAAGAAAAAGACCAATTGGAATAACAAAATCGTCCTTGTTGACAATTAATAACCAAAAATGGCAATATTTTCTGTGAAAACCTTTGGCGCAGATAAACAGAAATATTGTTAAATTACGTATGGCAGCAGTGGAAAACGCCTTATACTAGGTGGTGGTTTAATAAATTTGTTAAGCAATGTAGGTCGACTTGATTAAAATGTGTGTTCATGTTCCTGTGCACAGTCAACACCTTTCTCTGGGCAGCTCAAAAACTGCAGTCTATATAGAACTTATTTGTTGCTGAGACCAGCAGCCCAGTGCATAATAATACAGGCAGAATGATGAAAAGGTCCACTTTATTCAGCATATTCTACTGCATATTTTAAATACAGACAAAAAAGACCTATTATTAGTTTTCTTAAAGATGTAAAACCAACCATCTCCATGTCTTTTTCCTCCTGCGCTGTTGTGAATGTTGTGAGGCATGTCTGCTGCTGACAGCGTCTCAGTGAAGTGCAGAGGGACAGGGTCACGCGTCATTCCTGTCATAGCTCCACTGTTTATGTTCGGGAGGCCAACCAGACACAGCAGATGATTTACAGTTCGCCAGAAAAGCTGCGGCAAATATAAAATACATGAAAAAGAAGATAAATATTCTGACTGTGGCCCACCAACCCGGAGGTCAGCGGTTCGAACCTTGCTCGGACCAAGTACTATACTGCGTGTCCTTGGGCAAGACTCTTCGCCCGCCAGTATGAATTTGATGCGACTGAGTGATTGGTGGTGGTGATCAGAGGGGCCGACGGGGCAGATTGGCAGCTTCGCTTATGTCAGGGCAACTGTGATTATAGAAACTAAATAATGAACACAGTGTAGTGCTTTCAAAGGCTATAGCAAGCATTTATTCAGTAATTTTTATGTTTTTTTGTGTGTGTGTTTTGCAGAGAACTCCTGCCATGGCCCGATTTGACTTCAGAGCAGAATCGTTGAAGTAAGTACCAGAAGAAGCCCAGTAATAGCCAGAATAGTTGTAGAGTGAGTTATTTAAATAGTAATCTTATTTATTTTGCTGGCTTCATAGTGGTTACAGTACTGGAGGTTAAATTGTAGATGCAGTAGAAACACTTGAAGTTAAGTTTTTTAGATGAGTTTAAGTAGTAGTCGTAGTAGTTTTACTTTATGGATCCACAAGGGAAATTACTTGGACACATTTGTAGTCGCCATTGCCCAATAGTAGCCTAGTAATTGTTGCAGCAATAGTAGCTGAAGTGAAAGTATTGAATGATTGTTGGGAGTGGAAAAACTTTTGACACAGAAACCAGGCAAACCTCTCTGTGCTCCCTGAACCTGTCACGATCCATCTTCAAAATGGAAGAGGCTAAATTATATGTTAAAGTTTGTAAAAACAGACCGCCTTTCTCCTTCAGCGATCTGTTATTATTGGTTGCTAAAAACACTAATTCACCTCATCTGCCCTGCCGAGCCCGAAACCCTCATTCAAAAGCCTGTCCAGCTGTCCACAAATGTATATATTAAAGAGATTCATTATGCTTATAGTCAATCTAAAATGGTAGCATTGTTTTAACAGCATTTCACTGCTTATGTTCTAAGAGCCATATGTCTAAATATTGCACTGTGAGAAGCCCAGTCCTGGTTTGGTCCTGGTTTAATTCTGGTATTTTCCTCTGTCTGTCCGCACAATTACTGAATGCATAAATCCTATAGTTAATTTAAAACAATAGCATTATTTCTGTGTGTGCTGATTGAGAATTTTATTACTGTAATAATATTTGGTGCTCCTTTAATAAGAAGTAACTCATGAATACATTTGCCTCAGGGAGTTGCCGTTTCAAAAGGGAGACATCGTGTACATCATTCGTCAGGTGGATCAGAACTGGTACGAAGGAGAGCACCATGGACGAGTGGGCATTTTCCCTCGAAGTTATGTGGAGGTAAGTGCAGTTTGTTTAAGAGAAGTTGCTTTTTCGACAGAATTTATACAAAAATAATAATAATTTGACTGGGGTGGGAGATTTGTTAAGTTTTGAACATTGAAACTTCACTTCTCTATAGGATCATGCACATGTACAGTATTGTAACCGAGATCAAGAATTATTGGAGAGGTCTACACCCAGTTCTCAATCAGTAAACGCGTGCATTTCAGAGCATATTTCTGCCTTTGAAGCATAATATTTTACATTTTTGGGGGTTAATGATTTCAGTAATGCTTTTTAAAACAAAAATCATACATTTATGTCATATTTTCCAGCCCTAATAATAAAGTAAATATGGTTGTTATTCAAATTAAAAGTTACACATCTCTTCTTTCCAGCTCCTCCCTCCGACAGAAAAGGCGCAGCCAAAGAAGAGTGCCCCGGTGCAGGTGTTGGAGTACGGAGAGGCCATCGCTCGCTTCAACTTCAACGGCGACACCGTGGTGGAGATGTCCTTCAGAAAAGTATGTGTTGGTTAATGGTGATTCCTGTAACATAGCAGTATGACAATGGGCTTAATCATTTTCTATGATTGCTGCTCCTTCCCTGGATTTTATTTGAGACATACGGACAAATGCATCTTTGTAACATCGCACTATTTTGATTGATTGATTCGTTTTGAGTTTGAGTCAAAAGAGTAACAATAATCATATACATACTACACATACATTGTAAACAACAGAAAAGCACATTTCTCAAAAAGGCACAATAGAGTTAAAGATGCTCTAAAGCCATTTGGCCAGTGTTAAAGGGCCCGGCTCTAACAACAAACTGGCTTTGAATTTTGAGAGACTGCAGAAATATAAAGTACTAAGATACTACTAGAAAAGAATTTAACAAAGTTAGCAGGTTTTATTTCTTAAAAAAAAAAAAAAAAAAAAAGCAATGGAGACTACTACTTTTTTATCAGTATTAAATTGCATACCTTATTTCATCGTTTGTTTCATTAAAGGTCCTTTGTTACGCAAAATTGACTCTTGTGAGCTTTAAGCCGTGTTAGAACATTGTGACCTCCTCAAAAACATATGTGGAGTTATGTTTTGTTTTATTCACACATGTTTCAGTTGTAGTTTTCAAGTTAACAGCTACTTTTTTACATTAAACTCAGAAGAGATCGGTAATTCCAGAACTGAAATCATCCAAATTATTCTCGGGAGTTTAAAAACATACACAAACCCTGCATATTTATCCACAAACACAAATTATACTGAGTTTAAAAACACAGTATTACCACATAACATCACAAGGTGGATCTGAGTGTTTTCTGTTTGAGAGAAGAACTCAGCCTAAATATGCAGGGTTTGTGTGCTAAACATGTGTGAATGAAACAAAACACAACTCCAGGTATGTTTTTGATGAGGAAACAACATTATAACAGATCAGAAAATCAGAAAATAGTGCAATATGAGCCTTGTAATTGTAATCAGAAGTTTATTTCAGTTGGTTTAACGCACTGCCCAATAGTCATTACAAAACACTTACAAACCGTCACTGTTGTGTTTTAGGGCGAGAGGATCACCCTGATTCGCCGAGTGGATGAAAACTGGTATGAGGGTAAGATTTCGGGCACTAATCGCCAGGGAATCTTCCCCGTCACGTATGTGGAGGTCCATAAGAAACCCCGAGTGAAGAACGGCGTGGATTACCCCGACCCCCCTGTGTGCCAGTCGCCCCAACGCAGCACCACAGCCTCTCCGCAGGTAAGGCCCAACACTGAGGCATTTATCATGATAGTGATAATTAGAAATGTTGCCTGTCTATAATTTATATTTTTGTACTGCACATACACAACTTTTGAAATATTACTGACAAAGTGAAGGCCCAATAATCTACTTTTGTTTCATTACAGTTTTTGCTTCTTTATACTGTATGATTTCATCTTTCAGCAGCAAATAAAGTTTTTTTAGTCTTATGTAACCGCAGCGAGTCGATTATTTTTGCAGTTGCTGGTGAGATTAACATGGGTTGAAGCTTGAAATGTCTTTTATGTAATTAGAAAAAGAAGTTGATGCCACAAGTTATTCATAATTCATAATCAAATTTCAGAAGTTTAGTTTTTTTATTGGTTTACTATTTATATACTGTATCTGTGGATCCCAGCGTTTTGCTTTTAGGTGACATTTTAAGTGCTTTTGATGAATGAAAAGGTATATTTATTTGAATTGATTTTTTCCTCACTCTGAATCCCACGAATAAAAGTTAACTCCCACATTTCATCTATCATATTTTCTGTTCAGTTTGTGTTTCAGTTCTCACTCCTCTCCTTCTTTCTCTTTCATTTTTTCCTCCTTTCGTCTGAAGCTTTACCGTAACCGCCTCACCACCTCCCCCCTGCCCCTCCCTCGCTCTCCCCGTCGCTCCGTCTCCCCCGAGGTCCACGCCATCTCCTCCGAGTGGATCTCCCTCACCATCGGAGGGGGCAACAGTCCACCGGCCGCCCCCACCCCTCCCCTGCCCCCTCTCCCCAGCGCCTACTACCGCCTGGGCGAATACCTGCCCCCTCCCTACTCCGCCAGCCCCATCCCGCCTCTGATCGGCAGCCCGTATTACAACTCCCCCATGGCGTCTCCGTCGGCGTCGCCCTTACCCCCGCCCTACCCGCCCCGCCCCAGCTCAGCCACCCCGTACCTCACCTTTACCCCTGCCCAAAGCGAGGAGTCCCCCCCTTCGCCTCAGCACCTGTCCCGCAGCGGCAGCCCCAGCGCTGGGCCCGTGCTGGAGGGGTGGCTCAAAGGGGGGGATAAGGAGTTGGCAGAGGGGGCGGATGGGGCAGATGGGGCGACCCGAGGCAAATACAAAGGTCCAGCAGAGGTATCGGACGCATGGTGTGTGGTGGTGCATCCAGACACTGAATAAAGCATCACGCCATAGTTTTATTAATGTTTTTTGAGAACTAACTAATAATTATTACTTGAACAGGCCTCCAGATTTACTTGGAGATTAACGTCCAGACGGCAAATTGTTTTTTATGTGTCTAACTAAGAACTAAAACATGTTTTAAAGGGGAAAAAAATTGACCTTTGAATAGGTTTTTAGATGGGTGATTTTTTTATCCCAGTATCCCAATAATCAGAAATATTTTGGCAACAAACAACAAAAATGCGCTAAAACATGATGTATTAATTAAGGTTTAAGTTGCAAGATAAACATGAAAAGCTACATAAAATTGCAGAAATATCACAAAAAATTCACAATATAATCCATAATTACACCACATTCACATATTACCACTAAGTCCAGGTCAAATTCACAACTATCAATTTGATCACAACAAAATCAAGACCGAAATCTCATGTTTTATATATTTTAGCTAAAAACATTGATGGCGAAAAGGAGTATTCAAAGATATAAGGGTTAAAACTTGAGTATACTGAGTTATACGTATAATTAATCACTGTAAAAAAAAACTCTCTGCATGTAGTGTGTGCGACTAACATTACAGGCAAAGGTCAAACAAATTGCTTAAAGTTTCCGGGTGCATTTCTTGTATCTTGCATTTTGCTGCATGTTGTGGTTTTCTCACGCTGAGGTGTTGAATGCCACTGAAAAAAATGTTCAGGAAATATTTAACATCGCTTTCCACCTACAGAAGAAGAGCGTTTAAACTGATCTAATATGAATAAAAGTTAATATTGTGTTTTATGTTTTGCAGTTTTTGAAGAATGATATCGATGGCCGCTCTTCCAGAAGCCCCGTGATGCTCTATGACATCCAGGAAAACAACAATGTCAACTCTTTCGCGGTAAATTTGCAACAAGTTTTTATTTTTGTTAACACATTTTAAACATCTAATGCATCATCATTGAGAGAAGAAAATATTGGATCAAAGATTGAACCGAAATAAGTTGTTGTTTGTAAAATGTCATTCTGATGTTACATTATGACAGTGACAGGCGAAAGGGAATTGGTGCTTGCAATATTTCTATTAGAATCAACAGGCATCTTATTTTATTTTAAAATTAGCTGCTTTACAACAATGCATGTGTGTTTTCCTGAACTGGAGGAAATCAAAGGCAAAATAGTTTAGGCGACTTTCATTGATGCATTAGGTGAATTAACCTACTTTTTCACATTGAATATGATTTTAAAATACAGTTTCAGTAAGTTTTGGTACAATGACTCAAAGGTATAATTAAACTTTAGTGCAATAACTGTTCAATCTACAAGTTTTAACCCCTTAAATGCAACTTGCTTGTAAACTGGATGGTCATTTCTATCTCGCCATGAGCTGCATTGAACTACAGTGACTTGATCCAATGTTTTTTCTACATAGATTTTATTTTTAACACATCATTGAAACTTAATATAATCCACACACCATTATTTCCATCTAACTTTTCATGCTGTTTTCCTAATATGTACTAATCTTTCACTTTCATCTTCTGGTGTTTTACCTTTCCATGCCTTCCTTCCTTGGGCTCCACCTCAACTCTGCCTGTGTCCTAACGGATCGTTTCCTTTCCTACTTTCTAATTCCTACTTACGGGACCCTGTTACACCCTTTCCCATCTAACACCCTCTCTCCATCTGGGACACCCCTCTCCTCCCGCTGTGGTGTGTTTCCTTGCTGTACCTACCCACCTGCACCACTAGGAGGCAGTGTGCAATGAGATCTTGAACATAGCAGAGACTTCGGTGCGGTATTGTAGCACCCTATCGCACCCGCACCCCCTTGACTGTCACCCAAAGGTGCTCCCTCACCCCAGTAAACAGTCTCTCATCGTTTCCCAGCAGCCCCTGTCCCAAAGCAGCAGCCCGGAGCCAGGACGCCTCAGCTGTGGCCTGTGAGTAGAAAACTTCTCACAAACCAACACAATGATTTCTTTGACTGTGTGTAAATACTGTCACCAACGTGACAGCGTTACTCACAACCTCATGTGTTTATGGGTATTATAACAGCCACACATTGTTTTATTGACTGAAAAACAAGAACTTCTTCAAATGTGTATGAGTTACAGCTGGAGGATCAGCTACTAAGTTTACAGTATGGAGAGGGTCATGTGAGGAGATAAAGTCCAAGCTAGAATGTAGAAAATGGTTTGGAAATGGGCCTGTCTAACTGTAGAGCCAAAGTTTATCCTACATTATTTGAAAGAGACTATCGTTTAATGCTATAATGTTTTCGTATCAAAAATATATCCTGCATATTTACAGGGTATCCCCAGGTTTGACCCCAAATTTAAGACTTTTTTAAGACCTTTTTAAGACCACTTAAATGAACATTAAGACCAACATCACACACATTATGCAGGAGAAAAACACCAGATCTAATTCTAATAATGGCCATTACTCACTGCTTTAAATAACAAAAAATACCGTTATTATAAAATCTCACTCAGACCTCATTTACAGTCATATGCATCGCTTGTAAAATGGCCAAAAAATCATTTATAACATTCTAACAAGACAAAATAAGCTTTCACATTGTTTTGCTCACATTACACTGCAGCCCGGTTGAGTATACAAAAAATAGGCTAATGAAATTTAAAACCTTTGTGAAAAAATAAGACTTGGACAAGAAAATTTAAGACTTTTTAAGGCTTTAATTTAGGAACATGAAATTTAAGACCTTTTTAAGACTTTTAAGACCCTGCGGCTACCCTGAATTTAGGTTCTTCTCTCTTAAGAAAAAGAAAGTTATCTGAATTATCTGAACGGAAAACATTCCACCTTGTTTCATCTTGTGATGTCATGTGGTAATACAGGAAGTGCTTCACTGCGTTTTTAAACTCTATACACTTTCATTAGAATAATTTGGATAATTTCAGCCCTGGAATTGCCGATCTCTAACAAAACGAAACTGGACAAAACGAAAAAGGTGTTAACTTGAAAAGTACCACTACTTGACATCACAAGGTGGAATGAAGTTTTTGTTTGACAGAAGAACTCACCATAATTATGCAGGTAAACTTGTGAATGAAACAAAACATACAATCAGGTATGTGGGAAACAAACATTATAACATTTGTCAGAAAATATGGGACTTTTAAGCCAAATTTGTCTCACAGATATTTCATTTAAGCAGCTCATGAAATCAAAATAAGTGCACTGTCTGCTTCTATTATAAAGTGTTTCATTGACCAATAACCTGGAAGTGCACGTTAGTCATTTACTAATCTACTAAACAGAAGGTAAAAGAAGCTGTTAACTTCACACCTACCACCACATCACATCACAAGTAACGTTATATATTTGGTAACTTTATTTATATAGTGCTTTTCACAGACACATGTCCCCAAAGACGCTTTACAGAGCATTATTAACAGAGCATTCAAGTGACTAATAACTCGGTATTACCCAAAGATGTGTGAATCAAACAAAACCAAACTCCGGGTATGTTTATGATGTTGTATCAACATTCTAACATGGTTTAAAGCTCACAAGAGTCATTTTTGTGTAATATAGGACCTTTAAAATCAGCCTGCCCCCTGATTATCTCCTCTGTGTCTCTCATCAGGTTCCAGGCCTTGTACAGCTACATCCCTCAGAACGAGGACGAGCTGGAGCTGCAGGAGGGAGACCTGGTGAGCGTCATGGAGAAGTGTGACGACGGCTGGTTTGTGGGTATGTATGACCAAAAAAAATGGATCATAATGTTTGATTGATCTTTTATTTTGTGTTATTAACAAATGCAAATGTCAGTACTTAAAAAAACACACCATTTAACACAAAAATCCACATTCAAAGTCTGAAATCCAAACCACATGCTTTTACAGACAGAGGAATGGCTGTAGACAACTCGATTAAAAAGATCCAAGCTTATAAATAATGAATGGAAATGACTGAATTGATTCATATTTGATTCATTTGCAGCGCCCCGCCACTGATCCACATGTGTGCTCCAGATGTCAACTGAGTCATCTTTACTGGGGCGATTTGTGCGAAAAAACAAAACAACATTAATATTCTGGGATTGGAACACCGAAACAAAGAATTGGTTTTGTTAATGAGCAGTTTTTGGAGGATAATGAGCCTGCATGGGGGGGGAATTACTCACCGTACAACGTAAGACCAGAGAGAAACACATAAAACACAGTCCCAGCCTTGCCCCTAAATCTCCTGACATACTACTGTGTCAGAGCTGTAGTCACACGCTGCTGTCACAGGTCAAACATATCGAGTTTCAAAGATGTCGACAAAGAGGCCAAATGTGTGAACGGAGTGTGCTCAGGACCCCCCTCGACTCATACAGTGTCTACAGGCTGACAGGAGCAAACAGGGGCAAACGGGAGCAGCCCAGTGGTCTTCAATGCCGATCTATATATGTTAAATATATAGATATATATATTATATTATATTATATATATATATATATATATATATATATATATATATATATATATACATACATATACATATATATATATATATACCGTAAATTCAGACGACAGAGCGCACCCTATTAAGAGCCGCATGCTCAGATTTATGAAGAAAAATCAATTTTGTAATTATATGAGCCGCACCATATTATAAACCGCTGGCCAAAGACTAGGCGGGGGTTCGCTTCTGCGTCCCGCCGCCTGAGCGCCCGACGGGTCATGGACGCGTCCCCGCTGAACTCTGGGGACGGACTCGCTCACTGGTGACACTTGGGACACACACACGCCGCCACAGGCACTTACACACCTTCACACACTTGGGACACACACGCGACATGCACATACACACCTTGGCGCTCTGGGAATAAACCACGGTAGCGATCGCTTTAGCCTTCAGTCTGATTTGTACAGTGCGGCCGCGTGCTCTTTGCGTGTTAACCCAGTCCTCCAGAAAGTTTTCAAGCTCAGGCCATCTGCTATGGTTACCTCTGAAAGCTCTGGTTGTCTTTTTACACTGGCTCAGTTCTTCTTGCTGGAGCCTCCACCTTCGCACTATCTACTCGTTTATGCCAATTTTACGGGCAGCAGCTCGATTTCCTTCTTTAACTGCCAGAGTGATCGCTTTTAGTTTAAAAGCTGCATCATATGCTTTTTGTCTGGTATTCTCCATGTTGATGAGGGTTAGCAGAAAGACTGAAATAAGGAAGTTGTGATTAATCATACAATTTCATTGGACCTCAGTGAACTACTTATTCATTTTATTGGTCCATGTTTTTCCCGCGATGAAAAAAAAAATAAAAAAGCCGCTTCATATTACGAGCCGCAGTGTTGAAAGTGTAGAAAAAAAGTAGCGGCTTGTGATCCGGAATTTACGGTATATATATAATATGTGTATGATGCAGTGGTTGTTTAAATGTGTCACTGAGATTGATAATAATGGGCTTCACTTCTCAACACACACAAGTCATAACAACAACCAAAAACTTGTTGGTGGGTCTGTTATTTCAATTGAAAATTATGTTAATTTGTTATTTAAAAGATTATGAGAAGATATTTTAACTACTTTTAGCCAATAGAAATGCTGAAGTCCTTGAAATAAAAAATAAAAAACAACTACAAAAAGTATATATATATATATATATATATATATATATTTATTTATTTATTTATTTTTTACACTATAATTGTGTACTTGCTTTAGCCGTCTAAACCGAACTTGGACGATTAGTTCAAGCTTACACTCCATAATTAAAGGTTATTATACATAGACTGTATTATAAAAGTGGACTTAAGGGAGTGTGACATCACCCAGTCAAATAAAAATCATTGAGGCGGCCAGTTATTGCAGCTAATCAGTAAACAAAGACCATTATTGGAAATCCAAGCACAAAACCAAAGAGCCAATCAGGTGCGAGGCCTTGAAAAAGTGTAGAGTAAACCACTAATACCGTAATTTTCAGACTGTAAAGCGCACCAGATTATAAGGCACAATATCAATGAATGGATCTATTTTCATACATAAGATTCCCAGGGATTATAAGGCGCATTAAGCGAGACTGATACCTTAGCTCAGGCCCATTGGCAGATAGTGGCGTTACTCACCCGGCGTTGCCTCCCGTCTTGGTGATTGTGCATTCGCCTTTTGCCGTCCAACGCTCCCACGCAGTTCACAATTTAACTTTGAACGACCTGTTGACACCAAAATCTAGCGGTTGCATCTACCTGGAATGACCGCAAATACTGAATTAGTTTAGTTCTTCACTTGGACGTGTGAGTCAGCATGTCTCTTAACCGGTGCCATTTTGGTCCTTATACACACACCATAATATGATGCTGAAGCATAATACGTGTTACTCCGCGAGGCTCCTGACTACGGTAGCCTTAATGCTCCGACAATCCATCAAGCAGTGCGGCTTCGTAATTTACCAAGGTCGTACTAAAACATTTTGATAGATTTTTGAGCGCCGTGTACCATATAAAATTGGTTCGAGGTCAGTAAGCACAACCAGAATGAATACATAAAGCGCACCAGATTATAAAACGCACTGTCGATTTTTGAGAAAATTGAACGATTTTAAGTACGCCTTACAGTCCGAAAAATACGGTAAATAGTAGCTCATTAACACAAAGGTGACCAGTTCAATTCCACTATGGACACACACAAAACACTTTACCTTCATTCATTCAAACAAAGTAATACTTGAGCAATAGCATATCTCTGCCCATAAATAAATCAAAGAACTGAAATGCTTCCTTGTTCCTGTTTGTTTTGCAGGTACCTCCAGAAGGACAAAACTGTTTGGGACTTTCCCGGGGAACTATGTGAAGGAGGTGAAGCTCTAGATTGGACTCTGTCACACACTGTTGCCTGTGGAGAATCTGTGTCGTGCTTGGCCTTTGGTTAGAGTCCCGTTTGAACCAGGACTGTCCATTTGTCTGGGAAAGTGACAGCCGGCCCGAGGTATGTCCCGCTGCAGGAGGAGAGGGGGCGCTGTTGAGACGCACTGCCCAAAAAACCTCAAACTTCAAACCTCAACATGGACTGTGAAACTCTGCCACACTCACTACAAAGTTTGACTCTTATCAGGATCATAATCTAGTGTTTACAGTTTTCTACCAACGCAGTGTAAAGGGGCAGGGCTCAGCAGCAGAAAATAGGGTTAAGGAGAGGAGATTTAAACTAAATTGGATTTTGAAAGAGAAATTTTATACGATGCAGTTGGAGATGGTCACCTGCTACCTTTCAGAGCCCGGGCTGATTTCTATTAGTAAATACTTGGTGTACAGAATATTAATTACACTTTAGGTGTGTAGATGTGAAAGTAAAAAAGCCACTGTGTTCAGAAAAACAGTTCTATTTATTACAAAAATATAGATGATTCTAGACTATTTAAACAGCTTTGGATAGAAAGCATGTCTGTGTTTCAAAGGACGTTAAACCATAAGCGATCATGTTAAAAAAGGAAACTGTAATTTTGAATTTAAAATAAGAATATTCTCGAGTAAGATTTTGATATGTTCTCATGTAAAGTAAATGTTCTAAATATCAGAACTGTTCTTGAGAAATTAGGACTGTGCCGTGGTGATAAACAATTAAAAACAAAACATTGTATTTTTTGAAGGGGAAAAAGTCCTAAAGAAGTTGAAATCCATGAATAAGCACTGTGAACTAAAATATCTTCCAAATTATAGTCTTTCTAATTCTGTTTAAGCGTTATTCTTATTTCCCATAATACTTTGCTTTACAGTAGGAGTCGGCTCTGTTCTAGCCACAGGACAGGCGTGGTGCCGTTTCACTTCCTGTCAGGTCATTTTAGAGATTCCCCTAAACAGAAAATGAATCATTAAAGACTCTAAAGTAACAAGAACAATGGCTTTGGCATTTATCTAAAGTGTCATCTGAGCTATGCCCATGTTAACGCTTGTAAAAGTGCACAGTGGAACTTCAGATATGCGGGGATTTTCACATAGAGAAAAGCAGTACAGGATCCTCAACCCATCTATGAGTTCAGAATGATGAGAAAGTAGGACAGTTGCCATAGCAATTAGCGATTTAAACCAAATATTATATTTTTTGAAAGTGAAAAAGTCCTCAAAATAAAAATAAAAAAATGAATAGAATAGATATGAATAGCCACAAATAAGCTTTCCCTCTTCAAACCCTTTTCACAACCCCAAAATACAAAATACTTTCATTTGTCAGTGAATTAGTTTAACACTGTCGTAGGTAAATATGGTCCACATTAAAAAATAAACCTTTTTGATAAATGTAATAATTAAACTACACTATAGGTCAGCCATTATAACTCATAGTGTAATCAAAGTGAACACATGAAAACATATCACGTATTTGTATAACTGTTATTTACAGATTAAGCTAACCTAATATAATAAACCAACAACATACATACATAGATATTAACTCATTTTAAGGACATTTCATATTAATAATGGCCTATTAAATCTAGGATGAATTATAGGCTTAAATTACCATGAATCCTATATTGACATTAAAGTTTTAAGCACAAATTATTTTACTTTGTATCCACCTTATTCCAGAAGTTGCAGTGGGCACCTCCATCATCATTTGGGTTGTATTATTTCGTATGGGGACGATCTTGACAGCAAATAAGTTCAGTAAAGCCGTTTTATAGCCCCTCCCCAGAGAATTAGCGCAGCGTTTACTTGTTGGCGCACATGAACATTGAACGTTTTACACAAATTAACCCTTATGTTATATTTAAGATGTAAACTGTTTCCCAAATTCTCCAAAAAAAAGCGCAGTTTAGGAACAGTTAGAGACAAAAGTGGGCAGGACAGAATGAGGTGGATGCGGTAAGATTATTATTAAATATATATTGTTCACTATTTGACGCAGATATGACTTTACTTCCCTTGCACATTTCTCGCATAATTGATATCAGTCATTTTAAGCTATATTTATTGCAACTAGCCCAATTTATCCCACTCAAGCTACCATCCTCTCTCCTAATCTCTCCATTTCACTGTTGCAATGTTCCTGACTATCGCCCTGTGCTTTTTGACCTGCATGTCAACTATGTAAACTATTTCAGTTCAACTCAACCAGAAGGAAGCTGTGCAAAGAGATAGAGTCCCCGTTGTCAATCTTTCCCAGACATTTCTAATCAAACTGGTGCCAGAGACTATCAGTGGGCCTTCCATTTCATGATTGCCTTATACAACACAATGTGAAGTATTCAAAAAAGCAGTAACTCGGTAGTAGAGCTGGGCAATTAGGGCAATTACTCACTTTTTAACATACAAGATTGAGATTTTTGACATTGCTAATTGTCAAAGATCAAGCTTGGGTCTTTTTAATTGAGAGGTTTAATGTACTACCAGTCCTCTGTCACTAAAAACATCATCAATCGGAGACTTAAAAGGAGGAAATTTGATTCTTTTTGGTGTTAAATGGGCACTATGTAGCTTGTCTTTCCATGGAGATGTGAAATTTTGCCGACAATGATCTACAAAGGCAAGAAACGTACGTATTTATCATGCATTTATTCAATTAGATGCGTTTAAATTAAGTGAGGTCACCACTCCACAGATCTTAGCTGTAATCTGACCTCATGGCATCAGTTTGTCACTATGGAGTTAGATAAATTTAATGCCATATTTGCCGCGTTGACATGAGAGCTTTAATTCCGATTAAAAATTATTTAATCCCAAATAAAAGTCAGTTCCACTTTAAAAAGACCATGTAAACACTTAATTCCTAGTGATTATTCTGCTTTAAACTTAATTCGGAATTAAATGGGTGGTTTATTCTGATTTTAAAGCCAAATTTATTTATTCTGCGATCATGTAAATGCTTATTTCTCTTAATAATAATCTGTCATTCAGCACATGTGCATTGGGTCGCCCTTCTGACGTGATGACGCACTGCAAGATGGCGAAAAAAGTTTGTGTTATGTTTGTCTCGGGATCAGCCCTATCGGTAGTAGTAGTAGTAGTAGTAGTAGTAGCCTTTATTTGTCACTTTCTTCACATGTACAAGACATACAAAGGAATCGAAATTTGGCCTGTCACCCCATTCGTATGTTTAACACATAGTACAAGACATGAGAAGAAGAGACACACCTCCAACTGCGAAAGGCACCACTGTGGAGTGACCTCATTCAATTTAAACTCATCTAATTGAATAAATGCATGATAAATAAGTAAATTTCTTGCTATACTGTGGAAAATTCCTGACAAAGCAATAACATTTCCATGGAGAAAAGCAGTTGGCGGACCCCCCACTAGAAAAGCTGCGTATTGCACCTTTTGCAGCCACTTATTAAAGTCTGAAATGCATTATTTTAAGACAAAATAACATTGCAAGAAAAAAATATAACATTATTTCTGTCATATTGCCCAGCCCTACTCCATAGACACTATACCACAGGTGTATATGTATGTTTACTATAATATCTTGGAGACTTTTTGCATCTGAATGTTGTGCAGTGAAACCCACCACCTCAGTGAACCTGGAGACAATGAAGTTTCATGTATTTGAGTCCAGTAGTGGTCAGTGTTTGCCTCTCTACACAATGGTTTGTTGCAGTGCAGATCACCAGTGACATTTTGCCAATACACGCACTTCTATGTTATTTCAGTCGATGAAACGTTACTCTTCACAGTGTGGTTGTGCCTGTCCAGGTGTGTTATCAAATCATACGAGCATGTTTCAACCCGTTTAATCCCACTAGATATCATAACAAAATATCAAATAAGAAAAGCAAATATTGGTCTAAGGTTTAGGTTTGTACCGTAGATTTAAAGGGGAACATGTGTAGCCCTGACGATTTTACAAACAGTTGATAAATACATTTAATTTAATATTGGATGATGAGTTTTATATGTGAAAAAAATATGTGTTGTAGCTTCAAAAAGTAAGTTTAAGTGTCTTCAACTAAAAGATGGATCAGATTTCCTCAAAGGGTGAATTTAAATTTTCTTTCCTAAACATAATGCACTTATAATGTCATTATTATAACATTTATTTGATTCTGAACCCTCAAAGTGTATAAATTGTGTAAAGAAGTGACTCTTTTAACTGGGTTCATTGAGGGTTATAGGTTTTACAATTATATTTTTAAATACATGCGATTGTTCAAGTTTTCTACCTACTGTATGTACGTGACAATCTTAAAAAATGAATCCGCTTTTGTATTTTAGAGATTGAGTTAAAAAATAATAATACTACCTTTCTCCCATATCTTAATTTGACCATGATGACAGGGCACTTTTTACAAACAAGAAATCACCCTATAAAGTCAATATTTATACATTAGTGGGATTACATGGGTTGACTCTTTCAGCTTTAGTAAACCAATCGTTGCTTAATGTCAAACACAAAGCTCAAAATCATCTCAAATCACTTATCGATTCCTCTGTGATTTCTGCTCTATGGGAATGAATGTATGAACTCTGAATGTGGCAAAGTTTGTTCTATCACGTTTGTATAAAAATGTTTTGTCCTGATTTTTGAAAAGTGGAAGTTTTGTTCTGTAAATATGTAAAATAATGAAATTTTAACTGTTTGATGGGACGCGCCTCACGTCACTTGCGGTTTTTATGAAGGATTTTGGCAAAAGCACAGAGTGAACGACGCATAACCAACATTACGCTGCCATTTTTAAAGCAATGCCTTATGTTTGATGAAAAATCGTGCCTCATTGTCTTGTTTTTTTAATATCACTTAAATGTATTTTCGGTTTTCCCTTACTATGTAGTCTCTGATGGGAGAACGCTAACTAAAACTTGTTTCAAAAGTGTGACACCACGATAATGCTTACCTGATTATTATTAATAATCAATAATAATTTAGTGATAATGGGAATGAATACGTTTGATGACACGCACAACCCGCAATGTTTGGTTTGTTTGCTTCAATTTGCAGTGCTGTTACATTGACAATATTAAAATTAAAGTACTATACACTGCTGTGACTTCGGTATTATGCAATATTTAATAAACCATTTAAAACATGGGGCTGTGTCTGGGTAATTTTTACTCACTATAGTCATTGCTATAGACTGTCAATTAGGATTATTATGACCATATTTTAACAACTTTGGACATTAGGTTTTCAGATAACGTTCTATAGATCAATAATATTTAAAGGTTTTGTATTACACAAAATTGACTCTTGGGAGCTTTAAACCATGTTATAAGGGTGTTTCCTCATCAAAAACAGACCTGGAGTTGTGTTTTGTTTCATTCACGCACGTTTGAGTAATCCTGGGTTATTAGTCTGTTTATATCTCCTAAGTTAAAAATGCTCTGTTGCACCTTGTGATGTCATGTAGTGGTAGTTTTCAAGTTAACACCATCCATCCATTTTCTTCTGCTTATCTGGGGCTGGGTCATGGGGGCAGCAGTCTAAGCCTGGACTTACAGGCTTCTTTCACCCTAGACACTTCCTCCAGCTCCTCTGGGGGACCCTGAGGTCTTGCCAGGCCCAGAGACATAGTCCCTCCAGTGTGTCCTGGGTCTTCCCTGGGGCCTCCTTCTGGTGGGACATGCCCAGAACACCTCCTGAGGGAGGCATCCAGGAGGCATCAGAACTGATGCCTGAGCCACCTCAGCTCCTCTCCTTTCTAACACTTGTATCTGCGAACTTGTCGTTTCAGTCATTCCCCAGAGCTCATGAGCATAGGTGAGGCGAGGAACGTATATTTAGGTAAATCAAGAGCTTTGCCTTTCGGCTCAGCTCCCTCTTCACCACAGCAAGTTAACACCTTTTACCTTTTGTTCGACAAAGACTGGCAATTCCAGAGATAAAATTATCCCAATGATTCTAGTGAAGGTGTATGAAGTTTAAAAGCACAGTGGAGCACTTCCTGTATTACCACATGACATCACAATGCAGAATAGAGTGTCTTCAGTTTGAGAAAAGAACTGCAGGATTTGTGTGTTAACCATGTGTGAATGAAACAAAACACAACTAAAGGTGTTTTTGATGAGGAAGCATAACATAGATTAGAAAATAACGTAATATGGACCTGTTAATAGAAATGAGGGGCAGATAAAGTGACTATTATTAGAAGTTATTAGTTTTGCTGTACTATTGCAAGTTCTAGTCACTGATAAAATATATCAAGTTCAACATCTGTGAAATGACCTTTTGAATATTTCTTATGAAACTTATCAGTATCAAAAAACTGGGTCTTGCCTCATCTGGGAGTATAATGTCATATTATTACATTCTGCAAGCTTAAAAACAAGTAAAGGCTGACGCATACAAAGACACAACTTGCTGTAACTCATAATAATAATAATGCATCTCTACATTTCAGTCTTTAATCTCTCCACGTCTCACATGTTTTTTAAGTATTGACCACACCACATTCATACAAGCAAGGTGGGTGAAGTGTCGTTTGTTAAACATGGGCGAATGAAACCAAACACAACTCTGGGTCTGTTTTTGAGGAATTAACTTTATAACATGGCTTAAATCTCACAAGAGTCAACTTTGACCTTTAATGGTTTGTTAAGCAAGTAGTAGATTTGTTTAGTTTCCTTTATCCCTGGAAAAGAATGCGAGCACTAACGCATTTGCCTAAATTCAAATGACAAAAAACAAGGAAACGTCATTTGCACTTAGAGTACAATACAAAGAGGATATGAGGAGTTTCTGCCCTGTTTTGAGGAGGAGCATCTGGATGGCACTTGTTGCAAATTGTTATTACAGACCAAACAAAATGTTTCACTTTCATTTAACTTTTCTACCACGGGATATTATTATGGACACTGTTGCTTAAATGCCTAAATGATTCCACAATATGGCACTGAGCTTTTCTATCTCGTGTTCATTGAATTACAGCTTTTAATATAAATAGGTATCATTTGTGGGGTCCTCTCTTCACAGTTTTGGTTTAGTTTAGTTTATTTATTTAATGAGACGGGGACAGTGCACAATATACGTTAACCTTAACAGGAGAGATGCATGTACCAGGTTATAGCGCCAGAGCTAATTTCCACCTGTGTTGATGTTATAGTTCATAAAACCAAACATAGAAAGAGATGGTCTTTATAATGACTGGAGCATCATAACAATTCTGTATCCTCATTCATACCCAGTTCTCTCGTCACCTTAAAATCTTCACCCTTATTTGACGTGTAACTCTGGAGAGAAGCAGGTGGTAAACCCTCCGCCAGAGGAGTTACATTTGCACAAATCTAGAGCCATTTAAAACAATGACAATGTGAAATATGACTCTGGCTATATCAAAATAAGGTGTCCTTGGATGTAAACTACAAACACAGTTGATATTACACTTGATAGGACATTGGCTGAAAATAGGCAGTAGTTTTTCTCAAGCTGCTAAAATGTTCCTTGCAGTTTATAGCTGATATTTGCTGTATGTCTCATGGGATAATAAATATTTGACAGACCATGAACACAGATCATAAAAAGTATCCCAGCCATCTCCTGTGCTCCCCTAAAGTGATAAAAGTTACATAACCCCCTGTGGAGACAGACGCCGCTCCAGGCTGAATACATGCTGACAATATGTGTCATTACAAGATTAGGCAAATGCGTTTATGGGCTTCCTCTGCACTTAAAGACTCCCTACACTCCCCACCCATAGACTTCTGCAGTTCCATGTAACACTAAAGCCCAGGCCATGCAGGGCCATCATTTAGCCATAATTGTGGGTCATTTCAGTTATTTCCTGGTTCATTCCTGGTTCAGTTCTGGTTCAGTCCTGGTTCAGTTCTGATTTAGACCCGGTTCAGTCCTGATTTAGAGCTGGCTTAGTTCTTGAGCTGTACTGGTTTAGTCTTGGTTCAGCCTGGGTTCAGTCCTGAATGAGTTCAAGTCTAGTCCTGGTTTATCCTTGGTTTAGTCCTGACTGAGTTCTATCTTAGTCCTGGTTTAGTCCTGGTGCTGTCCTGGTTTACTGGTTTAGTCTTGGTTCAGCCTTGGTTCAGTCCTGAATAAGTTCCAGTCTAATCCTGGTTTATCCCTGATTTATCCCTGGTTTAGTCCTGGTGCTGTCCTGGTTTATCCCTGGTTCAGTCCTGATTGAGCTCCATTCCAGTCCTGGTTTATCCCTGATTTAGTCCCGACTGAGTTCTAGCCTAGTCCTAGTTTAGCTCTGAAGCTGTCCTGTTTAGTCTTAGTTCAGCCTTTTTTCAGTCTTGAATGAGTCCAGTCTAGTCCTGGTTTATCCCAGATTTATCCCTGGTTTAGTCCTGACTGAGTTCTAGCCTAGTCCTGGTTTAGTCCGGGTAAACCCTGGGTCTGTCTGGGTTTGGAGTAGCAGGCCTCTCTGGCTTGGCCCAGACTTGGCCCAGACTAACACTGGGGTTGAGCTCATCACGTTGATATTCGCTTTAATGAAGGGTTTGGGTTACCTGATTTAAAATGTTGCTCTGCGTGACTTCACCTCAGGATTGATTTGGAGTTTATTATTTTTCTTGACTCCATGCAGTTAGTCCTCATTCCAGATTGGTTCAGGTTCAGTCCTGGTTTAGATCTGGTTTAGTTCTATTTCAGTCCTGCTTTATTCCAGCACAACCTGGTTAATCATTTGTATTATTATCTATGGTTCAACGCCTGTTTTATTCCTGTTTTATTCCTGTTTTAGTCCTGGATTAGTCTTAGTTTATTTAGAGCCCCATAACAAAGGCCCTGGCTCATTCATGCAGACTGCCCAGAGGTCTTCCCTACCCTCTGCCTTTTAAGAGTGATCCACTGGCAGGAATTTAGTAGTTTTTAGGGAGAGGCACATTCCACATCCTGGGATTTTGGCTCTTCCATAAATGGTAAGCTCGCATAAAACACAGTGACGTACGGGGCAGGTCTGAGTCTGTGAAGAAAACAGCAGCTGAACAGAGCGAGGTCAAAGCAACTGAGGTATCACTCCCATTCACATCGGTTCGCTGTGTTTTCTGAGGGCATTCCTGGCATGTTTTAGCCATATGTTCATGTCACAGAGGCTTTTTGCTGGACTTTTTCAACCTGCAACAATAAAAAAAACTGATTTCATTTAAATTAGGCCCATGTTTGGGAGAGTTTAATCTGAACAGAACAGAACGTGTAGATCTTTTCACTTGTTTTGTGAAACGTTAACCTGTTTGTATCATAAAAAGTGGCTGATCTGATTTGCCGTACACTTCTGTGGTTAAGAGAAGCAAGACAACATATTTCTCATGTCACATCAGGCCATCTGCCACTGATCACAAAGTGAAACTGATCTCTGTTTGTTCAGGGGGCTGTTTGTTATTGTTTATTACAATGATGTCAGACAAGGCGGGTCCAGAGCATTTTTAGGGGCCAAAACGGGGTACATTTTGGAGGTGAACAAGTCTAAGTTTTGTATTTTAACATTTTTATCATTCATCATGTGGTTTTTGAAAATCTAATGTGCCAAATTTGTTAGTATCTGTCAATATCTGTGCGACTGCAGGTGCCATTCAGCCATTAATAAGTTTATTATAGCACTCACCAATTACAGATTATTAGAGAGTTAATAACAGTTTACAACATTTTAGAACTCTAATCATGCTAAATCCCAAATTAGGCATTTCCTACGCACAAAATAAAGTTAATAAGTTTTTCATTCTTGGATATTATGGTAAATATTAAAGGTACGTTATGTATGGTGTGATTTTAACTTTACCTGCCATGTGCTATTAAAGGTTTTTGACTATTTTGTACTTTTTGTACTTTTTGAGTGCCCCAGTTTTTTCGGCGTTGTGTTTGAGACTTGTACCTGCACTGAAGAGCACCAAAAGGACAGTTTTTCATAATCTCCATACATCTAAGTAGCACTCCTGCCCCCAAAACTTTTGCAGATACATTATGAAACTTTCCTTTTGAAGGCTCCACCAGGCCAAGCTGCAGGTAAAATACAGAATGTGCAGAAAACCTCACTCACAATGCGCATTTTTCAAGCAATTAGCAATAAAACACGGACAGGATAATAGAAGAAACGCAAAATGTCAGGACAGAACATCTTTAATTATAGGGTCTAAATTGTCACTACTGTAGACTGAGCTATTTTCCCTCATTCTCAATAAAACGTCACATTATAATACAGAGAAAAGAGACTGGATTCCATCTCCGTTCACACATTTTACACACTACACACAATGTTTTATTTTTATTTGTTTTTATTAATGACACACAACTGGGTGCACAAATGTGATATAACAAACATGGCTCTATATAATAATAAAACAACATAAAAAGTATTTGTTTAGTTAGAAATTAAAACAATGATAGCGAGAGGAGTAGAGTTCATAGAGTCCAAGGGAATTTCACATTATGTAGGAAAACACTTTTTCAGCTTTAGCATTCATGCATTTCAGAGCTATAATTAAGTATTATTTGAGTTCATCTTTAAAACAAGTTGAATTTTACATTTGTGGATGTAAAATTCAACAGAGTTCAACAGAGTTCTTTTTTATTTTGAAGCAGGATACCAAAAATGATCACATCTCTGTTTAACAAAACTGCTAAGGAAGGAAATGTGGACACTGCAAATTTCTCTGATCTGGCCAAGATTTATTATCTACTTACTAGTTCTGAGACTGCTTAATTCTAGTCTAGAGGGAGTTTATTTTAAGATAACTTTAAGATAACTCAAGCAACATTATTTGTCCATGCAGCAAGATAATTTCATTACTTTTAGTCATTTTCTGATAGATTTAAATGTTTATATCTGGAATATATTTCAGTCTAAAAGGGTTGGATTAAGGTTGGTTAGATTTATTATCTACTTACTAGGTCTGAGACTGCTTAAATCTAGTCTAGAGGTGGTTTATTTTAATATGATATGCCAAGTAAAATAATCTGTCCATGCAGCAAGATAATTTCACTACTTTCATTAATTTTCTGATAGATTTAAGTGTTTACATCTTAAGCTTTTCGCAGTGGAGTGTATCAAGTGTTGTATTTCAGACCAAAAGGGTTGGATTGCAGCACAAAAGAGCAAAAGATGATCGGTGCTTTCACTCTCCTTTGCACAAAAAGCGCCAAAGTGCTCGCAGCGCATAAGCACGGCGCACACAAGCTGTAACAGAGTGGCTGCTCGTCCACACCCACGATCTTCGGTGTGGGACTCGTCCGCGTGGAAACTTCAAAACCCATAAACCCTTTCGCTCAACTGTAACCTGAGGGTCCACCCCACGGTCCACCCACTCCGGTGCGCTCCCGCTGCAGTCCTCCGGGGCAGATCGCGTACCACAGCACATGTTATAAGCAGAAGGAGCCGCTCTGCCGTAGTTTTCGTCCATTTCCCTGTGTTAAACTCTAGCGGTGCCTCAGCCATGCCTCTCCAGGTGGTGTTGCAGGGTCCCGGGCCGTGGGGCTTCAGGCTGGTCGGGGGAAAGGACTTCGAGCAGCCACTAACTATTTCACGGGTGAGTTCTGACATGCAGACAGACGGAGAGCCACACCTGAGCTTGACCTGAACTGCTTTCACCTTGAATAGTTTTGAATACAAACTTTCTCCGCGTTTCCCACTTGAAGCTTTCATCTTTTCTCTTTGTAGCCGCTGCGTAATGGCTAAAAATCACCCTCAGACTGATTACATTGTTTGATAGTTTTCCGATCAAGTGATTTCGTTGCATAGAGTGACCACACGTCCCAATTTTAAGCCCTGTCCCAGCAAATGTATCCCAAACCATTGATTTGTTCCAGTTTTATACAAGAAATGTTCTAATGTTGTTTAATCTGATCCCTGCCAGCAGTAAAGAGAAGCATGAATTGTCATTTGCTTAGGTAAAATACAGAAACACTGCTTATAAATGACCAAAACACAAAGAAAATGTGACTTTACTGACTCACATTAGTGCCGAGTGCTTTATAGTTTTCCAATTAAGGTATTCCTTTGCATAGGGTGACCAGACGTCCCAATTTACCCAGGACAGTCCCAATTTTGAGCCCTGTCTCCCCAATCTGATCCCTGCCAACAGTAAAGAGAGGCATAAATTGTCATTTGCTTAGGTAAAATACAGAAAAACTGCTTAAAATGACTAAAAACACAAAGATAATGTGACTATACTGACTATGAGGGCATGACAATTTTCTTTAATTACACCCTCCTTTCACAGTGTTATTATTACCAACAAACCCAAACCAGGGATGTCCCGGTGTTTTATTTTGAAAATCTGATCACCCTTTCTTTGCATTATTTCTGCCTTTTAGTTTCTGCTTTATTCAGAAAAACGTGACACCTTTGTTTAGAGACGGGAAGTTCATTTGATAAATATCTAAAACATATCTTAAGATGGCTAGTGTCCATGCTGCTGTGTAACAAATATACTAATAGGAATGGTCAATAAGAAGTAGCCAGAAGTACATGTTTAAACTTACAAATGGCTGTATAGTGTCTATGTGTTCTATAAAGTTGGACCCTTTAACCAAGCAGAGCATTTTGGAGCACCCTGCAGTTTATTCAAGTGAGAAGTGTCTTAAATTCACATGCAGCATATTTAATTTGGAAGTAAACTGGGACTAAACCTCCAAACCTGGACTAGACTAGGGCTAAGCAGGACTAGAACAGCACTAAACCATGTCTGTATCTGAATTTAAACTAGGCTTAAACCAGGATCAGACAAGTACAAATGTGAACGCACCTTTAGCTACTGCACCTCTTCCTATTCTTTCAACACCACAAAGCAATAAAGTTCAACCAGATCTTTAGGCCTGTGTGTAAAATAGCCTTAAAATGCCTTTAATGTGCATATTATTAAGGGCTATTGTGGTCAACCTCAAAAGGGCTGACCTGTCTGATCCGCCCCGTTTCTACTTTCAGCTACATTACATCATCAGCTGTTGGTATGGTTTTTTTAGGATATGGAGCACTTAACAATGCCACAGTTGTTGTGTTTAAACAGGAATAAGCCTCTTCAGTGTGTACTTTGGCTCGTCTAGAGGCTACACTCCACCCATAGGAACAGAGATAAGAGATTCCAATGCTGTGCCCTATACGGGGTACTTAACCAGCTGAGTATTGCTGCTGCTGCTGCTGCTGTTACTGCTACTGTCCAGTGAGTCTGACATACTGACCTGCTTTTTGGGCAAATTTTAATTCGTGTTGTGTCAGACGAAAGACCTGGGGAAGTCCGTGTACATTACAAATTGGATAATGGATCATTTAGAGTGCATTTTTGAGTTATAGGTTAGTTAGGGATGTATACACCATGACTATATTGACTGTAATGTGTCTAAAACGTTCAATAAGTTTCACATTTCTTTGCATTCAATCAGCTGGGTCAAGAGGTGAGAAAAATCGTAACACTTTTTATTGTTCTGTCAGATATTAGTAAAGGAGATGTTTGTTCTGGTGCAAAACAAAACTCAAGTCTTTAAAAGCGATACTTGTTTTCTTAACATTGTTGACACTATAGTAGTTTCCCTTGTATTGGTTTCCCCAGTTGAAGGATGTCACAGATAACACTTATAATCTCATAATAAGTACTCAAAACAATAATAAGCCAAATCAAAAGCAGTGCAAATGCATGTTTAGGCAAGGCAAGTTTATTTGTATAGCACAATTCGTACATAAAGTAATTCAAAGTGCTTTACAGAATAAGAAATACATTAAATCACTAATACAAACAAATCAAAACATAAATAATCATCATGAAATTTTTAAATAGAGATTAAACATTAAATTAGAGAAAATTAGAGAGAAGAGAAGAGTGCAGAATGAGAACTGAAACTTTCAGTCATATGAAAATGTTAAGTGAGTTTAATTCAGAAAGTTTACTTCATAAAGCTGGTCACTTACGAATGGAGAATTGGTGGACAATATTAAAGAAAGAAAATCACAAAACACTCACTAAAATGTGATATTGTGGCATTGTAGGATGGAAATTCTTAAAAAACCCAAATCCCCATGCAAAAAGTACTTCATAATAACCTCTTTCGGGGAGTATTAGGTCAGTGTTGGACATATAAAATCTCCACAGCCCCATTCTGACTCAGACATTCTTGTCATGTTTGAGCTCAATTGTGCGTAGCTCAAACTTTATCAGCACCAGGTCAGAGGATTAGGGGCAATCCTCCTCGCATAGCCCAAAGAAGGATTTGCTTTTGGTTTGTCTAGAATGTTCCACAGTGTTTAAACATATGGATTTTGCATTTATTAAATAGATTTGACCTTCTAGTCAAAACTAAACTAGTGAACTGGCTGCTCTTTGGCCTGGTGTTGTCAAACTTAAGGCCATACTGTGGAATATTCCAAGCAAACTAATATAATTTGGGGACAAGTAAGTGTCAGACGCTCCACCAAAAATGTTAGTCGACCTTTAAAGGGCCCATTGCACTATTTTCTGAGCTATGTTGTCATTTTTTTCCTAGTCAAAAATATTAATTCACACATTTTTAACACACAAACCCTGCATATTTAGGCTGTGTTCGTCTCGCAAACAGAAAACACTTCCAACTTGTGATGTGGTAAAACTGGAAGTGCTCCACTGTGTTTTTAAACTCCATACACCTTCACTAGAGTGATTTTGAGCTTTGGAGATGCAGACAGAGTAATGAGGATTACTCAAATATATGTGAATGAATAATGAACAATACACAACTCCAGGTCTGTTTTTGAGGAGGACCTTTTAATATAAATCAAATCATTGGCCCTGTAATATCTGCTGATTCCCTTTGTATTTAAACTAAACATAAAATATGGGATTATCAATCTTGTTTACATATTTTCATATCCGCCATTGAATAAACCTTGTGTCTTTTGCAGGTGACTCCAGGGAGCAAAGCGGCAGAAGCAAACCTGTGCATCGGGGACCAGATCACCGCCATAGACGGAGAATCCACTGAAGGCATGACGCACATCGAAGCCCAGAACAAAATCAAGGGCTGTGTAGACGAGATGGCGCTCTCTATCGACAGGTGGGATGCCCTGACATGTTTGGGGCAGATCTGTGTAGCCGTGGGCCTGAACAAAGTATGAGTAATTCAATATGAGGCAGGCGGGCGGAGAGCCAGGTATGGTGAATCAAAGTGAGACATGCTACAGTTATACAGTACACTGTGTTTCAACATCTAAAGTTGCAGAAAAAGTTGGAATAAAATCAGGGTCTGTCACCTGCTTGTCTTATGAAGATGATAGTGCTTTCCCCTGAATGTTCCACAGTATGGCATTAAAGTCATCTGTGTTGCATATATTTAATCATCAGTGTTTTATTACTCAGAAATAAAAAAGCATTCGTAAAGTAAGTGGGCTCACCTCTCAACAGATCTGACCTGTAACTTGGCCTGGTTGTGTCATGTTTTTGTCTTTATGGAGATGAAAAAGTTTAATGCCGTACTGTGGAACATCTCAATGAAAACAAGCTGATGGCGGACCCTCTACTAGTTGCAAAGTGCACCTTTAATACATCTTTAAATATACATGTATTTAAATTATATGATTTTAAATTAACTTTTCAGAGATTTATTTCTGTTCAGATGAAAACACTGTACTACGATTCTTCTATATCTGTTCATGAAGAGTGTATTGAAGCACACATTTCCCTGTCATGTTGTTGGTATTGTTGGCAAGGTGATATTTTTTATTTATTTATTTTTTATTGGGAAAAGTTGGTTGCCATTTGTTTGTCATTCCTGAGAAGTGAAGGGAAGAGATGTTTAGATTGGTTTCACTGACAGGTTAAAACTTGTTTAGTCTTACTTCACTTTTTGAAGGGGTTATTTCAGGTTCAGAGTCTTTTTCTTAGCAATGTCGTATACACTTACATGCACATTATGTTATGCAAGAAAATATGACCTATAGACTCTTGGACTAGAGCTAAGGACCCGTGAAAGAACAAGATGGTCTTAAACGAGAAGAATTGAGGGCACTGGGTTATTGCTGACGCTTATGAACAGATCGTGTTTAAATGGACCTAACGCGGCCCCTTACATAACACAACAGACTGACAAAGCAGCCCAATAACTCCCCTCAGGCTGCAGCTATAGTCTTACAACAATGACAACTTACAAATGTCTAAACATTTCCTCCTCTTTGTAACGCCTGCTGGAGGACAGACTGCTAAAAAATCATTATTGAAAAAACAAACCCTTTTAGATGTGTTTATTTTCTGTTTTAAGAAGGAAAAATGTCGCCTTGTGTTCAAAGTATTGTCCAGTTTGCTTTTAGTTTTAAATTTCTTCTCTTTATTAGGTGCTTATTTAAGGTACAGTATCTAACTTTCTAGAGGTGGTACATCAGAAAAGTCTCCATGGTTGTGCTATAGTTTTAAGTTACATGATGGCTTTAATGTGCCAGTGGTCAGTATTCACAAATGAACATGCATAACTTCAGATTAGTTATACACATGTTTTCCTTTTTTGGTTTATAATTTAAATTGTTAGTACTGCCGAGCGAGAATTACTGTAATGTACTGAACACAGGTGTCCTAACTTGTGCTCCTGTGTGACTAAAAGTTCATTTACTGCCCACCTGTGTCTTGTAAACGTGCTCATACTTCGCACTCTCTATTTTAGCCGTCTGCTGTCTGTAATTTGTCATGTTTGAATGACTACCTTCCTCAGCCACCCACAGCAAAGTCACGAACTAACGCCAAATGTCTGGTTTTCCCCTTCTCTTTGTCTCTCAGGTCAGAGTACAAAATGTGGTCACCGCTTGCCTCGGAGGGAGGGAAGACAAATCCATACAAGATGAATCTCATCTCAGAGCCTCAGGTGGGTCCAGTCACTCAGTGGCCAATTGCTCTAATTGTTTTGAGTGAAAGTTTGTTCAGTTAGTGTTGAACATTCCAACACTTATGTAAACCAGTTTGTTTGTCTTAAAACACAAAATTATAAAGAAAGGTTTAACAGAACCAGGATTTTGCAGTGTCCAGGACTAATTTTAAAGGTGCACTATGCATTTTTTCTGGACAGGGTTCGCTACTTGTTAATACCACATCTTATTGCTTTGCCTAGAATGATCTACAGTGGTGGAAAATCCTGTTTGCCTATAATGTTCCAGAGTATGGCATTAAACTTATCTGTATTGTATTTATTCAATTATATGAGTCAAAATATACAGTGAAAAACATGCATTCTTACTGCAAATGGGCTTGTTTCTCTATATACATAAAACTTGCCATTTTCTTCTCTTCAGATAGACAAGTTTAATGCTCTACTGTGGAACATTATAGGCCACCAGAAAGGTTCTGTAGTGTGCCGATATTTGACAGCTAAACTGCTCTGTCGCTGCCTTTTTGGAGAAATAAAATTATGTAATGTAATTATGTATTATGTAATATGTTGATTATATTAATTATATTTAACAGAAGATAAACGTAATATTTAACAGAAGGTAAAATTAATTAAAATGTCTACTTGCCTAAAGACGGAGGCCAGGGAAAAGTGTGTCATGATACATTTTGCATTTGTAATAACAGAAAATAGAAGAGTAATGGGGTGATGTCTTTGTTGTCAAAATGAATAGGAAAATTAATGTGAAAACCATCTGTTCAGGTAGCCTGTATTTACTGGAAAAATGGCTTGTTCATTCCCATCCTGCCGCAAAGGATTGTGGGTTTGACACGCTGCCAATGATGAGGTCATTGTTTGTGTCCTAACAGGAGGTTGCCTAGGAGACGGTAGTTTATCAGCCAAAGAGTACGTAAGCCTGAGTTCATGTCCGTCGTGTGTGGAAAGTTGTGCACAGAGTGTGACTTCATGTAGGAAGCCGTGTGGATCACTGAGCATGTGTTTATCACCAGCACAAAGGAAATGTCTGTCAAAGCTCTCGTCTGCAGTGCCACAAAGCGCTGGGCTTTACTGTTATGATAAAACGTCTGCACAAAGTTACATGTGTTTGATGTTTTTGTGAGCTACTGGGCAGTTGGGGCAAATACTGTACTACAACCAGTGGAAAGAATACTTGTACTTAAGTAAAAAGTAACAAAATGCAACTCAAAGTACTAGTTGCTAGATACTTTCTGACATTTTTTACATATAAAACTTGATCAGTTAAAGTGAATTTAGTGAATTTTGAACTTTTATGCTACAGTGATACAGCAACATGCGATAATTTTACTCAATTACAAGTACAGGTTTAAAAGATCTGCACAATCTACTCAATATCAGTAACATAAGTATAAAATGAAAGCAATATTACTCAATTAAAAGCACATCGTAGTGGTCACACACAGAAGAGTAAAAGGTATTTGGAGAAACTACTCAAGTAATAGTAACTATCAAGACGCAACATGTGATTTTATAATTTGAACTGATGTCTTAGGTCTCCATGAAGGGCTAAACCTGTGTGTTTATGCTCCAAACAATGGCTTAACCTTAGACTAAACCATGTCTGAACAGGACTAAATCATTCTTTCATTCAAGCTTCAGCCAGGCCGAAGTTGAACCGAATAAGACTCTGAATTAAACTGGGCTGAAACAAGGCACAAAGCAACTATTGTGGATCTGTCAAAAGTAAGCCACTGGCAAACTAAAGACATTTATCTCAACTGTAGGGCTGTAGTCGACTAAATAAATTCTTGGTCGACTAAAGATGTATAAATATTCAAATAGTGAAGTAAAAAGGGGGCGTAGCAAAAGCTCTCAAAACTATGTCGTGTCTCTATGTATCTACAAGACCCACTGCACAGAGTTCATGCAAAAACTACTATTTATGAATAAAAAATTACCACAATGTATTTATACAAAGACAGATTTAACTTTTTTACATTATAAATACCAAATTCACAAACTAATTTCTGCTTTATGCTGTTGTCCAATGTATAAATCCTTATCTAAATAAAATAAGTAGCAAATTGTGGTCAACCAAAACAACATCGAACGATTAATGGACTGAAGGACTCCAGCCCAACTTAACTGTGATACTATTTCAGCGTTAACAGGTATAACTTGATAAAATGTGCATTGCTAACCTTTATATAGTCCACTGTGCATCCTGTCTGCTGCTCTGCTCCTGGTTTCATTTAGCCTCAGAGACTTTGGGGTTTTCTGGTATTTAAACACACGGGCTTTGAGCATGAGCTAAAGTTATTCCTGTATTCTTGTTTTGCAGCATGTGCTCGTTTTGGTGGTATTTACCATATGCGCCCACTTTGATGGCATACCAGAGTCGTGACATGTTCGCCTTTAAAAATGTCACCCGCTTAGTTGTAATTAGCCAGGAATCCTCACATTACACCCCAGAATATCTCAATTACGTGTTAAATCCCGTGAGGAGGCAGGACAAATGAGGCCATTTTTAGGGTAAGACGTGTTTTCAGTTGGTTCCCACCATTAAAGGTAAACTATAAGCAGCCAAGTTATGATTGTGATTACAGTATTTTTTTTTTCCATGTTTAAAAGGGAACGTCTAAATGCATCATATCAAAGGTATCCGGATATTTGAACTTCCTCATATGGTTTTTAATAATTGAGTCGACCTTGGAATTCTTTGCTGTTTTTTTTCCCTAAAGTTCCCAGCCGGGCTTCTGAGTTTAATATTAACTGCAATTGGTTTTATTTTAGTAAGAATGGGTGCATCACACAAAGGAAACCAACGTCTTTAGGTTCTATATTTAAGAGCAATTATATTTTTCTTTTTTATTTTTGCATTTGCTTTGGTGGTTTTGCAGAGCATTCAGCTTCACTTTTTTGTTGTTTCTTCATATGGGTTTCTTCATTCAAGGTATAATTAGGAAGTTGCTGATACAATACATACCTCGATACAGTGCACTTTCTGTTCAATACGATATATTTCAAATTGATTTGATATGGTTCAATAAAAAATAAAGGCCAAATGATGTCTGTGAAGCTAAAAGTCTTTGTTAAACCACTTCTTGTGCAAAGTGAATATGAAACGCGCCCATTTTAATCATCAAAACAGTGAAAATGTCAAATGTGTTGCATAAACACATTTCCTTCCTCTAAACAAGCAACAAAACTGTAGCACTGTAACAAAATGTTTTAGTAAAATATACCAAAAATTACTCTTGGCGATATATCGATACAGCATTACATTAAACGATATGATAAAATACTAAATGCTAATAAAATACAACATTAAATACAATACTAAACATAATCAATCAATTAAATACTGTCCCACTTTAACTGTAGGCTTTGGACTGTATGTTTTAATCATACTTAATTTGTTTATGTTGTTGTAAGGCGACCTTGCGTGTCCAGAAAGGTGCCTAATAAATAAAATGGATGATGATGATTATTATTATTATTATTATTATTATTATATTGATATTTTGATATTTTTCCACACCCCTACTCACCAAAAACATACCTGGAGTTGTGTTTTGCTTCATTCACACATGTTTAACACACAAACCCTGTATATTTAGGCTCTTCTCTCAGGAAGTGCTCCACTGTGTTTTAAAGTCCACACACATTCACTGGAATCATTTGGATAATTACAGCTCTGGAGTTGTCAATCTGTACTGAACTAAAAGTAAAAAGTAGCTGTTAACTTTAAAACTACCACTACATGAGATCACAAGGGGGAACAGAGCATTTTGAGTTTTGAGAGACTAATAATAAAGGATTTCTCACACATAGAATGAAATATAACGCAATTCCAGGTTTATTTTTGATGCGATAATGATATTACAACATGTCTTAAAGCTCACAAGAATCCATTTTGTGTAATATAGGACCTTTAATTACCTAAAAGTCTAAAGTTTAACCCTGCATTTATCTACTAAATGATCCTCCTCACACCCAAAGTAACCGTGCCCTGCAAAAACCTACACCCTTTATTCATACAAGCACAAGTAGCATGGCTCAACTAGTTTCATCTCTACTATGTTATTTGCTCTGGTGTGTATTGAACTTTGCACTTTCGGCATATTATTTGTTACACAATCACAATTAATTTGATTATCAAGGCTGCACAAGTTCTCATCACAGCATTTTTTTTGTACTCACGAGCACAACACTGGCATGCTTCATTATCCTAGACCTTATTACATATCACTAATTATAATATAAGTAATAAAGCTCCGTTTTTCCACAGGAGGTGAAGCACATAGGCTCTGCCCACAACAGAAGCGCTCTGCCGTTCAGCGGAATCGGGTCCAAAGTCGTGACAAACCAGTACAATAACCCAGCCGGCCTCTACTCCTCTGAAAACATCAAGGACTTCAACTCCGCTGTGGATGAAGTCAAAACTATGGCAAACGAACCAAACAACAAGTAAGATCACATGTTGTCACTATACTAACATTTCAAACATGATTTAAATACTAAGGAATAGACTCTACACTCAATACTGTTTCCAATACCATGATGATAGTAAAAAATAAACTCTTTCTTTCGACAATATAATGTGATTTTCCACATTAAATGGTAGTACTTTATTTAATATTAGCATGTGGCCTTATATCTGTGTAATCCCTCAGTCGTCCTGGTAGGTTTCATAGTGGTCCATGTGTTGCTCGTCTGTGTGATCTTATACTATATTCATTAAAGGTTAACTTGTGACTTTTTAGTATTGATTCCTGCTCAAATGAGTATCCAGTTTTTCCAACCCTAGTCCCAAGTCCTTAGTACCACAGCCCTTTTCACTTTAGTAGGAATTAATTGTAACCTTTTTTGTAAATGTAGTGGTAATAGTAATAGTTGTTTAGAACTACCGTAAATTCCGGACTACAGCGCGCACCCTATTAAGAGCCGCATGCTCAGATTTATGAAGAAAAATCAATTTTGTAATTATATGAGCCGCACCATATTATAAACCGCTGGCCAAAGACTAGGCGGGGGGTTCGCTTCTGCGTCCCGCCGCCTGAGCGCTCCGGGATGGGCGCATGACGCGTCCCCGCTGAACTCTGGGGACGGACTCGCTCACTGGTGACACTTGGGACACACACGCGCCACAGGCACTTACACACCTTCACACACTTGAGACACACACACGCGACATGCACATACACACCTTGGCGCTCTGGGAATAAACCACGGTAGCGATCGCTTTAGCCTTCAGTCTGATTTGTACAGTGGAAACACCGCGGCCGCGTGCTCTTTGCGTGTTAACCCAGTCCTCCAGAAAGTTTTTAAGCTCAGGCCATCTGCTATGGTTACCTCTGAAAGCTTTGGTTGTCTTTTTACACTGGCTCAGTTCTTCTTGCTGGAGCCTCCACCTTCGCACTATCTACTCGTTTATGCCAATTTTACGGGCAGCAGCTCGATTTCCTTCTTTAACTGCCAGAGTGATCGCTTTTAGTTTAAAAGCTGCATCATATGCTTTTCGTCTGGTATTCTCCATGTTGATGAGGGTTAGCAGAAAGACTGAAATAAGGAAGTTGTGATTAATCATACAATTTCATTGGACCTCAGTGAACTACTTATTCATTTTATTGGTCCATGTTTTTCCCGCGATGAAAAAAAAAATAAAAAAGCCGCTTCATATTACACGCCGCAGTGTTGAAAGTGTAGAAAAAAAGTAGCGGCTTGTGATCCGGAATTTACGGTAGTTAAGTATTTTAAATGTGTAAGGGTCGACACATATTTTAACCATGTTTTCCAGTAACATGTAAATCTTTACAACAGTCTTGAGGCACAAACCACAAATGCTGATAGTTCTTGTGTTAATTGTGTTAATTGTCATTCATTTCCATTCCCTATAATGTGACTTAATTACCCATATTAAACATGTTTATAGAGTTTTTTTTTCCTTTGGCAGCTCCAAAGTCTTAAGAGTTACTCAAGCATAAATATAGTAAATATAGTATCGTTACTGGCTAAATTCAGATCTGTTTAGTGTACTAGTGGACTACTCTTGACCCATACTAACTGATATGTTTGCAGACCTTACTATTTTTTGTTTAAAATTGATCTGTATGATCTATGCTGGTTTTCATTTTTTCCCCTTCTTCAAATACATAAAAAAAGTCCTTGCTGCTGCCTAATTATCTCTATTCACAAACAGATGCTATAATAATGAGATGACCTGCTATTCTCAAATTTTAGATGGCTACTATTAACATAAAATATCTATCAGCAATTATATTAGGGGTTAAAAGATACATAAAAGGCAGTACGTATCTTAAAAGTGGCCTATGAATGTCCTTGTTCACATACACTTACCTTTTTCCATGTGTTTTACAGATCTTCCACAGAAGCTTCCAAACCTGGAGCCAAGAAGCCTCCTGTCACTGAAGGGTCTGAAGTTTACAAAATGCTGCAGGAAAACCAGGAGTCTGACGAACCTCCGCGACAGTCCGCCTCCTTCAAAGTGCTCCAGGAAATACTAGAGACAGGTACGGCGTGACAAATGGAATAAATAAATGGCCATAAATACTTCTCTTTAAAGCGGACTATGTAACTTTACTGGTGTAGGCTTAGGCACCTGCTTGTCTCCAATGAGAAAGATATGTAGGCAAAGCAGTAACATCTTCATGGGGATAAGCGCACCACAAAAGTTGCATTGTGCACCTGTAACTTCTTAAATCATAACTGCTATTCTCTTGTAGAAATAATTATTATCCAGGAGCTTTACGGGGTTTATTTCGCTTTGCCGCTTTGGTTAACATATTACCACTGTTACTTTTAGCTTCTTATAGCCACAGCAAACACAAAAAACAAATAATACATCATGTGCAGCTTTAAACAGCTGTCTCTGTCTCTATCTAACTATGTGTTCTGTTCCTGTATCACTCTTATTAATAATATTTTCTCTTTAGGAGACTCTGACAAGCCCTCGGGATTCAGGAGTGTCAAAGCCCCCACAAATAAGATCGGAGCTTCAGTGGGAAAAGCAGACAAGCTGCCCATGTGTGACAAATGTGGATCTGGCATAGTGTAAGTGTTTTATAATATGTTCAGCTGAGTCATTTATGAATCCTAGAATGTTTCCTAGTCAAGGGGAGATATTAGTAGTTGGTGTTAGATCTCCCCCTTGTGGCCAGCTCTAGTACCCAATTCTTCAGAAACATGAAAACTTGATGTCAAATGTTCTGCTTGTTTGCTGATTGGGCAGATAGTAACTTTGAGTAAAAATTAAATTCAGAATTCTGAAGCCTGTGTCATAAATATGAGCTCATTTATGGGATAAATTTGCCAAATTGAGCAACAGCAGCCAAAATAAAGAAAATAAAAGCATCACAACACCTTTTCTAGAATCTAGAATGAGTTGTGGTTTATAAAATTATTCCTAAAATCAATTAGCTTTTTATTATTATGTTTTATTTATTTTTTTTAATGATTTGTTATTTTTGTAGACCTTTATTCATGTTTTCTCTCCCAGGGGAATGGTGGTCAAACTGCGGGACAAGTTTCGTCACCCTGAGTGTTACACCTGCACAGACTGCAACACAAACCTCAAACAAAAGGGACATTTCTTTGTGGAGGATCAGATCTACTGTGAGAAGCACGCACGGGAGCGAGTCACACCCCCAGAAGGGTACGACGTGGTCACCGTCTTCCCAAAATAAACAATACCAATATCAAGACGTACTAAACCAACCAAACCTTTATCCACAAAGGCCTTGTCTCTTGCATTACGCTTCAGTATGTTTAAAAAGGAAAACTTGTGGATTTGCACATTTTTTATAAAGAAAATAATGAGTTGGACTTTTCTAAATGCTATCTGCACATTGAAATCTGCCACTGTATTTTAGTATTTTGTGCCCTGTACGTCTTATGTGCATGTTTCAAATACTTTGAAACAAGAACCACTCTATCAAAACTGATTTTTAATGTTTTTAAAAAACAAGAACATTTAACAATGCCAAATAAATATTTTTTGCATGTACCCTGTCTGCTTTTTAATATGACTTCAACTTAAGTGCATAATGCAATTGCATTATGTTCATAAACTAGTGAAGCAATACTCAGGTAGTTAAGCATGAGTAACTTTGAATGATCAATACATAATGAGTAACATTCAGTATCGAGGTTTAAATCCCATGAAGAGACCAATAGTCTGGACTGGTCAAACTTTATAAGAACCAACCGGTTTTTGTTGCCAATATAGCGGCTTAAAAACCTGGCCCAGTATAAGTGCTTTAAAGTGTAGTAGTAGGCTACAAAATGATTTAGTTTTTGGTTATATACTAAGTCAGTATACACATGATTTCAAAATAAAAGTCAATATTAATGCAGAGTCTTAAAAATAAATTGTAACAGGGACTACACTGGGCTGGCCGCAGTTCATTTTGGGAGGAAACTGGCTGCTGCTGTCCCACTCCGCTGGATTGCGTATGTGTTCAGATTGGTTGGAAGTCTGTTGATCACACATGCGCAAAGTTTCCGTCAGCGCCCAGATGTAGTTATGAGCAAAGCGTAATGTTTCTATTTTGGTCAGTTTTGTGTCCTCGGGAAGCGCTGGTAAGATGCTCCTGAGTGCGTCCAAAGCAGAGTTCAGATTGTGCATCCGGTGTCGCTCCCTGTCATTGGCCTTGGTTCTGCGCTTGCCTCTCTGTGCGTCACTGCCCAGTCTGCGTTTTGCCTGCGTCTCCAGTGCGCCACTTTTCTTCTGCAACAGATGTTCGTAAGAGTCTTTTGGTTTAAAGCGGCGCGTCGGAAATATGCCGCTGAACGTCGTTGCGCTTTTGTGTGTGCGCACATCGACGCACTGCTCTTTTGGAGACATCCCTTGAAAAGAAAAAAATGCAGGTCATTTACTAATAAATATACTTTTTAAATACTTTGCAATTTGTCAGTAGTTTCTTCTGAAAACACTTTTTTAATAGTTACATATTACAGTTACACTTTACAATTACAATTACAATTGCACCAAATAACATAATTTCCATTTAAAATCTTGGTTATTTTCTCAAGTAGTGTAAAACAATAAAAAAAAAAAAACACAATCTTCAGTACATTTGCATTTCATAATCATAATGTCAAACCTGTGCTGTCTACATCTTTTTGTGTGCTTTTAGGTTTTTATCATAACTATCAAAACGACTGAATATCGAAAAACAGACCAAACCATTTTAATATAACCTACCAAATTGTTTCTAAACAAAATTATCACCCAGTGCACTTACTTGAGCAGGTGTGCAGTGGCTCTGGAGACACAAATCTGTCTACGCGGTGGTTCAGGTGGATTTTATCTGTGCAGCTCACACTGAGGGATGGGTGCGCATCCCTGTCATTTTATATGGCTTTTATCTTATCTCCTTAAAGCCTGAATCAACAGCGCCTGTTAAGTAGCCAATCAGCTTCCAGTCCGTGCGCCTTTCTGCTTCGGATTCTTCTCCTAGAGGCCTCGCCACCATTCATCCCCGCTCCGGGTTTCTTTGTGTGCTCTTTGTAAAATACGGACGCGTAGGCTACAGTGCAGATAGAGCACTATACGTACGGCCGTGAAAATCGCGCAGGTGATGCGCAGTAGTTTTTTTTTTTTTTTTTTTTTTTGCCTTCGAATTTTAATATTTGCGACCCTACAAGTGGGTATTGAATCTTTATAGCAGGATATGCTACTAAAATGATGACATGGATTATACAAGACATGTCATGGACAAAGCCATGACTACACAACATTATATCTTGAAATATCTAAAAAATCCAAAAACATTCTAATGTCTATCCTTCACCTGGACACCATTAAGTGTGGCTGTGGTCTCCCAGTTGTGACTGAAAATGTTACATTTGTCTCTGTCGTTTTTCGTTTTATTAGACCTATGTATTATTTGGACAAAATGCGCATAATGTTATTTACATCTCGAATTCACATTTCCCTAAATATTACGCACATAAAAATATTCCAGCAATGCTAACTGTTGTTAATAAAACAATTTTCATTAAACTCCCCTCGCCCTACACAATCCTTAATGCGCGCTCATATTAATATTGTTGACAACTTTAACATCTATAAAAGTCTTTTTTTTTTGTCGAATACCAAAGTTGTTAATGAAATAAACACATACACTTCTGATTATGACTGCCTATATTTTCAACCTTTAATACAGCGTTTAACATTTTCTATAATTTTAATAATTTTTGTCGCTGTCATTTTAAACCAGGCGCGAAGCTCTACAGTCGGACATACACTTTTACGCACGAATCCAGCTCTTGAAAAGGACTTGTGGGAAAGGAATTTGCTGTGTGAAGTGTGAGCACCAAGGGTCCTATTGTCTGTGGAAACAATAAAAACTATATATCTTTCGTCACGTGGGCATAAACGTGTGCGCTATGACATATCCAAAATAGGTTCAATTTGGCAACATCTCCATTGTGCATGGATTCTGTGGGTTATATTTATTATTTTTATGGCTTTAAATGTGTCCAATGTTAATGTTAAGGGAGCAGGCACGTGCCAGTCGCGAGGAGCAGGTAAGGGACGTGTGGCCGAGGTTGGACTGAATTTACAATGACCAACTAATGCTCCCGCAAAGATCTCCTTAACTTTCTATCTAAATATGTGTATTGGGTCCATGTCTGATAACCATATGGTTTTAATAAACTAGACAAATATAGAGTGAGATAGGAGATGGGGGCTCGCTGTTATAAAAGGCAGGAAAAGACCAAAGTAAACTAAATATTACCACTTTACAAATAGTCACTGATGCTGAAGCTACGTGGTGATTTCGAGGACAGGTGTGGACTTCTAGTTAGTCTCCCCTTAATTTTATCAGCAGACTATGGTGTCCTGCTTGTTATGCAAAGTGTGGGCAAACAGTTGCTGTGGAAATAGCAGATATCGAAGTAGACTTAAACGCGATTTAACAATATTTAACAATAAACTGAGCAAGCGAGGCAGCAGGTGATACCTGCCCAGAGTCGCTGATTAATACATCGTCTACTCTCCACTTTACAGTCCCCTTTGCTTATTTATTAAACCAAATCTATTTATTATTATTTTAGCAAACAGAAGTACCAGGTGGGGCTTTATTTTCGTCTTCAGCTTTTTGTTTGAAGGACGTTTTGAAAGGGACAATCAAAGTCCAACAACTCGCTGACCAGATTGTTGTCATCCCAAACTCCATCTTTTCAATGTGCCCCCCTCTCTCCTCTCGTGCTCTCCGCCAAAGAGCTGCTGGCGAAGGGGGAGAAGAAAGAGGAAACTTCTTCAAGAAAGGAAAAACATCTTAAAAACATTTAATTGCAACCCGGATGCCATATGTACACCTCTTGTGAAAGCCCTCAACAATGTGACTGGCTTTGACAAAGTATGGAGTGCGCCTTTGGAGACGTGTGCGCTTTTGGAGAGGTGCGCGCGTCGTGACCAGAATGACCCCGAGGACACTCTACACAAGAACTAATTCACTTTTAATGTGCTTTGGAGTTTCCTTTCACGGGCCACGCATTGTATGTCTTGCATGAGCTTTTGAAGGCAGTGTACACCAATTACAGTGGAATAGCTGTTCTTTACGTTACGCAGTTTGTCTTTTTCTAAGGCACAGTCTGCGCTGTCTCCTTTCACTACTGCAAAGTGTTTTATCTCCTCAGCACTTGTTTACCAGGTCTGTCTTCATTAGCGGCCTTTGTTCATTTAACCAGATTAACATGAAGAGGTTGAACCTGCACGGGAGTTATTTATTACAATTAAGATAAACTGAACCAATTGTCCGTTTCAAGATAATTATGAGGTTAATATGAAATTACTGTCGCTTGAACCAATTTTTTTCAAACCTGTTTCAATTCAGTAGGTTTGCTGATTTGTCCAGTCCAATCTAAATGTTTGGGGCCTTTTACTAACCGCTCCTCACGTGGTTTTAAGCGGCGACAACTGGAGCAGGGAAAGGTTTTAAAGGTGCAGGTGCACTATGACTTTTCTAAAGAGGGCCTGCCAGATTGTCTCAAGGGAGATGGTTTTGCTTTGCCTGGAATGTTACACCATATGGCATTAAACTATAACCCCATAGACACAACCCCCGCATGGCTAATTTACAGTCAGATCTGTGTAGAGGTGACTCCCCTCAAAGTGACAATGTGACATAGTTTTAAAGGTATTTGTGAAAAGAAAAAAACACTCTGAAATTAATTAATCCATGTTAGATTAGATAAATTGCGGAACATTCCAGGCAAAGCAAGAGTATACGATCTCCAGTGGCGGACCGCCACCTGAAAAGTTGCACCTTTAATAGCCAAATAAAACTTTTGAGCGCTGGTCGGTAGATGTCAGTCTGACGCTGGTCTGTATTCCTGTAGTAGAGCATTTTAAGATACGATCTTTACCGCTCTACTTTGCTCTAAGTATATTCTTATTTGAAGGGTTCATGTAGGTTTAGGCTGTGAAACCACTGCATTTAGGCTCTCTGTGCCTTCTGCTTCAAACTTAATCAGAATCAGCATGAGATCTAAATGTTTTTGTGCTTTATGTTCAGTCAGACACTGTTTAGAGTCATCTTATGGTTCCACTGAACACCTGTAGTGAACTTTCAAACTTTCAAATGACACAGCCACAGGTGCTCAGGCACACTAACTACAAGTGCGAGCAATAAGAGGACAGAAAGCTTTTGTCCAGTAGGGGGCGATGTGGGAACACATCAAATTCCACTCTACAACGGTGAAGGACTGATGGAAGGCACAGAATCAGCCATGAAATATATGTACAAACGACACACAGAAACCTACTTCTTATTTTATGTAGTTTATAAATAAAGAGGGAGAGGAAAAGACTGGGTCCCGCTGTATTACTCAGGCTGCACTACAGCGTCTATTCACAGGCGCGATTCCACTACTGAGCGGCACGGGGGCTTTGACCTGCTCCGTTTCCGACCTGGGCCGGTGCACCCCTCCTTAGACGACCTGGTGGTCCCGGGCTCCCCCAGGAGCACCATATCGATACCGAACTTAGTGCGGACACCCGATCGACATAGTCCGCTGCAGCTCAGAGCTCCTGAGCTCAAACGATCCGCCAGCCTCAGCCTCCCGGTAGCTTGGATTACAGGCGCGCGCCACCGCACCCGGCGAGGACAGCACGTGCTCACCGGGGGGTTTGACTTGAATACGAAAGGACAGGACCTAACGCGAGGATGTGGGCCTAAATAGACTCCCCCACAATAATGCACTTAACAAAAATTTCAAGTGAACCGATGTAGGTGTTTTTTTTCTGTTTCTGGTCGCTAGGTGGCGCCACAGACTCCTGTGCTAGGTGCTGGCAACGTTATTTGTAAAGTCAAAAGCCCGATGAGCACGAGCTCTCTTCGCCGGGTGCGGTGGCGCGCGCCTGTAATCCAAGCTACCGGGAGGCTGAGGCTGGCGGATCGTTTGAGCTCAGGAGCTCTGAGCTGCAGCGGACTATGTCGATCGGGTGTCCGCACTAAGTTCGGTATCGATATGGTGCTCCTGGGGGAGCCCGGGACCACCAGGTCGTCTAAGGAGGGGTGCACCGGCCCAGGTCGGAAACGGAGCAGGTCAAAGCCCCCGTGCCGCTCAGTAGTGGGATCGCGCCTGTGAATAGACGCTGTAGTGCAGCCTGAGTAATACAGCGGGACTCAGTCTTTTCCTCTCCCTCTTTATTAAAAAAAAACTGCAAACAACTAACGATTTAGAGGTTTTCGTGTTATTTTGTGCAGATATTTTAGGATTACTGTGCCCTTTTCCATCCTGTAAAGTTGCGGAATTTATTGTCACTGCCTCCTACTGGACAAAAAGGAAACACCTGAACTAAACCAGGACCAAGTGTGAGACTCTGTACAAGAGCAAATCTTTAGCTTAACCCTATTTCCCCATTTCTCACTTAAGTATTGCGTTTTGTGCGTGCGTGTTGCAGTAATAGACTGTATATACATCGCTAACGCGAAAGCCACCGCGTTTCAAACATAGAGCTATAATTAAATGCTTAGGGTTCATTCTTATTATAGATCCACGGTTCCAAATAGGAAGTTTGCATGTGGCTCCTGTGGCTCTTCCGGCTCCTTCTGACCCTGGCTCCCATTGACTTACATTGAAATATTGAGGCGGCTCTCTCTGTATCTGCTGCAGTGAACCTTGTCATTTTAGTCTGAAAATGTTCGTATTAAGCCGCTCTACCGGTGTGTGTTTCTTTCCGCTATTTTATCGGTCAAAAAAAATCTTATTCATAATGTAGATTCTGGCTCCAGATTCGCCCCTATCACCTCTATGGTTACAATGAACTGGAGTTTTTATGTCATTCATCGCCTCCTACTGGACAAAAGGACCTGCGGCACCAGATTCTCGCCTTGTACAAAGTGCGTTTTTATTATTAGAAGTCAGAGTTAATCATGGGCACCATCCAGAACGCCTCTCGGTATTTTTGCGCGATGGAGGCAGTCATTGAAGAAGTGTGTATTTTCGATCAGGTAAGTTGTCTTAAGTAGCCTACCAGTACTTTTGGTCTCACTAGTAAATGAGCTACAGTGAAAAGGTGCTTTTAGTTAACCAATCCCTTTTCTGGCCGACCAATAGACTACTACTTCCACACCGGTTCAGAGGCATCATTTTGTCATTTACTTGTTTATCAATGAATTGCAGCCTTTGATTTCAGAGAATGACGCCATTAAAAATATTGTGTGCAATGTTTTGCAGCCCAAACATGACCAGGGAAACATCCATGACCAGGACCCATACACCACTGACCCCTGCAACATTAAACAGTTCAGTAAGAAATAGGGTTAAGCTACTGTTTACTTCCACAGTGCCTCAGACTTGGTCCTGCTTTGGTTCAGATTTGTCTTTTTATTAGAGTGACCGGACGTCCCTGTTTACCCGGGGCAGACCCAGTTTTGAGCCCTGTGTACCCTGTCCCAAAAGATTTATACCAAACCAGTGATTTGTCCCAGTTTTATACAAGAAATGTCCCAGGTGTCCCTATTTTTGACCAATCTGATCCCTGCCAACAGTAAAGAGAGGCATAAATTTTCATACAGAAAAGTGACAAAAAGTCAAAGAAAATGTGACAATGCTGACTATTCCGAGTGCCCGAGTGCATAACAATTTTCCTTAATTACGCTCTTGTTTCGCAATTTTATTATTACCAACTAACCGAAACCCTGTCCCAGATTTTTATTTTGAAAATCTGGTCACCATTTTGTCCAGTAGGAGGCAGTATAGGACATAAAAAATCAGCAACAGCACAAGGTGCAGCTATCCTAAAATATCTGCGCAAATAACCCAAAACGTTGGTTGTTTGCAGTTTTTTAAATAAAGAGGGAGAGGAAAAGACTGAGTCCCGCTGTATTACTCAGGCTGCACTACAGCGTCTATTCACAGGCGCGATCCCACTACTGAGCGGCACGGGGGCTTTGACCTGCTCCGTTTCCGACCTGGGCCGGTGCACCCCTCCTTAGACGACCTGGTGGTCCCGGGCTCCCCCAGGAGCACCATATCGATACCGAACTTAGTGCGGACACCCGATCGACATAGTCCGCTGCAGCTCAGAGCTCCTGAGCTCAAACGATCCGCCAGCCTCAGCCTCCCGGTAGCTTGGATTACAGGCGCGCGCCACCGCACCCGGCGAAGAGAGCTCGCGCTCATAGGGCTTTTGACTTGAATATAAATGACGTTATCAGCTAGCACGAGAAGTCTGTGTGGCGCCACCTAGCGACAGAAATCGAAATTTACACTCCATACAAAATTGGACAAATATTCTCTGTCTACAATATTGTTTTATTACACTTAAATCACCACCCGCAGAATACAGACACACATTTCCAATCTAATCACATGAGGCAACAAACCAACAAACTACAGAGTTTACAAGACACAGGATGCAAATTTGACTTAGTACACCTAATACAAAACAAATAATTCTGAAGAAAGAAAAAAACACGATAGAGGAGAATGCTAAAAATATAGATTATGAATTTTAAGACATCTAAGGATCTAAATATATTAAAAGATGTTGAAAATATATTGAATATAGGTAAACTATGGCAGTCATTACAAGGGGCCATGAGCCTGGTCGAAGATTTTCCCAGTCAGTGCATATCACTAAACTGGTATGTAAATTAGAAGGGAATAAAGTTTCCATGTTATTGTAACTACTTTATGCAATTGACATACATTACTCCTAAAACAGGATACTTCTATCAGAAGCTTTAGTCAGTAAGTCATAAAATAATTTTTTATCCACTATATTGTAAATATCATCAAACTATAAACAATTATTGTTTAAAATCCTATTGTACATGTTCCCCGCGAGAGGAAAGGAAATGTACATAGTGATAAATGTTAAGCCCCAAAAAGTATTGTTTCAGCTATAATTTATTCAGCAACAAGCCGATTTAGACGGAGCATATTAGAATGACCCATCTTGAACTTCAACACAGTTACATTTAAGGTACAGTTTTATGTTACTTCTGTTGCAATAAATATTTAAATAAAGAATATTGTGTCACTGTATCAGAGAGTAATCAGAATTTTATAGCATACTTCTAAATTTCATAGTTTCTAAACCTCTGCAGTAGGTTCGATGGAGAGTCACCATCCCATCGGAAACGCATATGATCAGAATCCCCTGTGAAACAAAACCAAAAACAAGCTGTTATCTTAAGTGACAAATTAAAGAACTACAAACATTATTATTAGAGCTCTCTAGAAACTTCTGATAATAAACTCACGTGGAGGTTCGGTCAGAGGATTTTTGTCGGTCTGTGCTTCCCCGTGGTCAGACCGGTCTTTTGTCTCAGAGGAGGTGGGTATGTCTGATTTAGACGGTTGCAGCATTGGTTCCTTTCTCGATTTTACTGCCCAGTGCATTGACTGCAGGGTGGAACAGTCCATATTACTCAGTTATTAAAGACAAAAAGTAATGACTCACCAGAGGATATACATACTGTTTTCACTGAGTCTTTCAAAGCTTGCCAGTCATGAAATGTCATGGTAACTCCACTTCTTTTCCAAAGGTCATAATTCTTTCTTTGTTTTTCATCACATAAAACCTCTTTGGCCTCCTGCAGTTTCTGGAAGTCCGTCACTTTAAAAAAGACAAAATCAGTGTGCATAAAGTACATATTAAATAATAATATATATATATTTTATAGTGCTTATGATATACCAGCGCTGGGGTTATCCAACTGTTTGTCTGGATGGCACGCCAGGGCTCTGATTTTGTACTCATTGACAATCTGTTCTGTCTGTAGATTAATAATATACAAGTATTATGAAATGTATAAATGTGAAAAGCTTTAAACATATTCCAAAACGTATCCCAAAGCATAACTGAGAACCTAATAGCTTATATAATTAAAAAAAAAAAAAAAAAACATTTAAAGTGCTGATTACAAAGACATATAAAGCAAGATGAAGAGAATGAATGACTCATGCATTCATAGGCCTCTTGAGAATCAGGTTGGAAGCCTGACTGTGAAGTAGAGTGAAATTAATTATGGTTTTTAACTAACCGAAGACAGCTCGTCACATCCCAGTAATCCATAGTAATCCTCAAGGTCCTCATTTTTGCAGCTCAACACCTTATCCATGTGAAATGTTCCGACGTAGCGGAGATCTAATGACAGAGCAAACAAACTCGCTGCTCCTTCAGTGCGTCCGCCTGTTGCTCCCAGTCTATGGTCGCTCCTCGCCTGGTCCAAATCTGTTGTTGTGGAAGTTTAAGTTATAGTTTTGTGTGTGTATGTTCAGAAGTACAATAAAAGGGCCTTAAATCTCTAAAAGTCCAAACTCTCGGAGTATTTCTCTTGATTAATAAATAACGGGGCGTTCTTTCGCTCGCTGCATCACGCGTGTTGCGTTTTGTTGTATTCAGAAAAAGTATGAAATAATGGCTTCCACGAACAAACATGAACAGCAGCACAGAATTCGTTAAGAAAAAATATACATATTTGATTACTTACACGATTAATGTAGTGAAGTTTTTTTTTAAGCAAAATGCATTGTTTTCCGGTACTCACTGCTTAATAGACGTGGCTTGTAAACGTTGTGGTTTGTGTGACGTTATTCATGTCAGAGAGAGCATCTTTATTTTTTACCGTGAAGTGTCTTCAGAATGAACACGCAGCCATAAACGCAGCATCAGTTGTTATGGTGCACGCCAGTGTCGTAAAGGAGCCGCGTCTGTCGGAACCACGGACCGTATTTATAAAAGTCACGTGACTTATGCAAATGAGCAGCTGTCCGCGGAAGCAGCGGCTCTGCGGCGGAAGATGGCGGACGAAGAGCACCGTCTCAGAGCGGCCTTTACGGGCGCCTCATCTACGGGTGAGCCGGCCGCTAAAAGAACAAAAATCTGTCCCGTAACTAACCATGGATCTAGGTTATCCGAAATGGACAATTTCTCCGCCGTCTCGGGAGGCAAGGAAAGCTGGGAACCGGGGCTGAACTGCGCTCAGCCCGCAGAGCAGGACTCGAAGCCGGTGATGGCGGTGGACCAGGCCCCATCGCCAGGCGCAGACAACAATGGGCTGGAGCCCGGATACAGAGCAGCGGACAGACTTCTGGACAGTGACGGGCTGGAGGAGCCGGAGGACGGCTCTGGTACGGAAAACATGCTGTTGTAAAAACACTACTGACAAAGTTTTTGTTATTCAGCTTCTTTCACTAACTTTTACCGCGAGTCCAAGGGAAACATTTTAGCGTGAACCTTAGATCTGAATTTTTACTTTCTGACATGGCAACTAATGATCGTTGACATGTAACTTATCTTCAGTAGGTCCAGTATAACTAAATTGACCCTCTGCTCAGATCTGATGGGGCCAGAAGACTTTCCCTCCAATGGCTTAGCTGTCACTCCAGAGCACATCACTGAGGAAGACGACAGGTCTTCGCATGCCAGCTCCAGTGACTGGACTCCACAGCCACAGATAGGTATGGGCTCCAAATAATGTTTTTAAACCTTACTGAATAATTCAGCTGAGTTACACTGACACTTTTCTGCGTCCTCAAATGTCCCTATAAAACATTTATACATTAGAATAAAACTGCTCATCATACTGGACATGAATAGATGAGGCAGTGTGTTTCTGATTTAAGTGAATGCCCAAAATGTGTCTTACTGCATGCAGGCCCCTACAGTTTGCTCCAGCAGCACATCAGAGAAACAGATCCTAGGGCCATTCTGAGAGACCTTCTACCAGAGACCATCCTCCCTCCAGACCTGGACGACATGACACTGTGGCAGATCATCATCAACATCTCAGAGCCGCCCAAGAGGAAGAAGAGGAAAGACATCAACACTTTAGAAGATGTGGTCCGGCTCCTCCATGAGAGTAAAAGGATCCTGGTGTTGACTGGTGCTGGGGTGAGATTGGTTTGTTATGATACCATGAATGTCATTAGGGCTGCACAATATATCACAGGAGCAATTGTATCGAAATCACAGTTTGAGTTTGCCCAATGTTCAAATCACAAAAGCCTGCAATAATTCAGGTAAAAGAATTATCCTTTGTAAAGAATAAATAATTAAATTAATCTTGTTGAAAATCTCGGACCTGCAGTTTAAACCTTTACAAACTCATTTAATACTTGTATTAGTTTTTTTTAGCTCATATTTCAGTCTTTTCTCAAATATTAATGCTCCTGGAGTGGTTTACAGTGTGCACTCTGAACAGAATCCTACTCTTTAAACACAAATCACAAGTCTAATCACCATTTTGTTAAATTGTACTTACAGTATATTTAAGTAGAGTTATACATATTTTATATCTTGTGGAACGTTTAGTTTATTTTACAGGGACTATGTACAGGAGAATTAATCAAAGAAACATTGAAGAGATGCTTTGTACCAGATTATAGCTCTGAGGTAATTTCCACCTGCAGTCCCTGAGACATATCAAACACAGAATGCACAAATACCATAAATCAATGAAATCTATATACAAATACTGATAAAAATGACAATTACATTAAATATCTCTTATCGCCTCCCCACCCTACTCCCTTTATATATTATTTACTTAGAATATAATTTAGTTGTTTATTATAATTCTAAGTTATTTTGCGTTTGCTCCAGGTCTCAGTTTCTTGTGGGATACCAGACTTCCGTTCCCGAGACGGTATCTATGCACGGCTCGCTGTAGACTTCCCTGATCTTCCAGACCCTCAGTCCATGTTCGACATTGAGTACTTCAGACGAGATCCAAGACCTTTTTTTAAGTTTGCAAAGGTAGGAGAGTGGTTCATGATTTTTATTGTTCTTTTTATTGTTTAGATTTATAATGGTTTATAATATTTTTTTTACTTGACAGGAGATTTACCCTGGTCAGTTCCAGCCATCACCCTGTCACAAATTTATATCGATGTTGGATAAACAAGGAAAACTTCTGCGTAATTACACCCAAAACATAGATACGTTAGAACAAGTAGCTGGAGTTCAGAGAATAATTCAATGTCATGGTAAGACTTTTTTTTTTTTTTTTGGTCATAGCCTAAACATGGATTATGTTTGTATATCTGAAGTTGATGTGTATTTCCAGGTTCATTTGCAACAGCGTCCTGTCTTGTCTGTAAATATAAAGTTGATTGTGATGCCATAAGGGATGACATCTTTAACCAGGTATGTCTTCACAATCAAGGTGTTGGGTTATTTAATAATTATTACTATTATTATTTAATAACTAGTGTGCAGACTGTTTTTTGTTTGGTGTCGTTCACTGTCTTTTGGTGAAATAACTGTAACTAAACAGCTATAGTTATTACATATTAATAAATGCATCTGAGTTTTAAGTACTTTTAAATGCAGTGATGGTTGTGATTGTCAAAAGTATAGATATCGAGATACAGATCAATACTAAAACTATTATTGAAACTCAACACTCATTTTAACAATTGACAATATAAATAGGAGCAAATTTGTGAATAATCTTAGAATGGTCTTGAGCTATGTCAGAATTATAGGATCAAATGGACCTACTTGGGGAAACTGCTGTGTTAAAAATAAAACATTTTTATGTTTTATTTTTGGTATTGAGTATCAAGCCCTTTTCCACAGTATTCAAATTCAAATTATAGTTTTGAATTTTAGTTATATGACAACTCTAGTGGTGATATTGGACCAATTTCTGTTCTGTCTCTTCAGGTAGTCCCCCATTGTCCGCGCTGTCCGGATATTCCCCTGGCAATCATGAAACCAGATATTGTGTTTTTTGGAGAGAATCTTCCAGAAATGTTTCACCGAGCCATGAAGCAGGACAAAGATGAAGTTGATCTCTTGATAGTCATTGGCTCATCACTCAAAGTTCGACCAGTTGCCCTCATCCCAAGTGAGGCCTTTACATAGTAGTCTGTACTTGCAGTACTTTGGTGGAGGTTATTACATTGTCTTCTTAGAATTAATACTTAATTAATACTGCAAGTTCAGTTTTGAGAGATGTCCCGGGGTATTGCTACAAAACATTTTTTAAGGTGTCCTCTATTTGATTAAATGGTTTTGCCTCCTCCCTCTGTGCAGACTCCATCCCTCATGAAGTGCCTCAGGTGTTGATCAACAGGGAGCAGCTTCCTCATCTGAATTTTGACGTGGAGCTCCTGGGAGACTGTGATGTCATTATCAACGAGCTCTGTCATCGTTTGGGTGGAGACTTTGAGCAGCTCTGTTTCAGCACTACTAGACTTGCCGAAATCACAGAGAAACCCCCGCGGTTACCAGAGCAGTCACCAAACGAGGCCTTGTCTGAATCCGGTGAAGCAGCACAGGAGGAAAAGCACAGTACAGACTCTGAATCTAAGCCTTTAGAAGAGACACAAAGTCCAAAAACAAATGTTCCGACACAGACTACACAGACTGCTGGTAACAGTCCTGCACCACCACAAGAGCCTTGTCCAAACACCCAGTGTTCCAGTGAAGACACAACACAGCCTTCAGACCAACCAGCAGAAGAAGAAACTACAGAGGAGGCGACTGACATAAGGAGCTCCAGCCTGGAGTTCAGACGGCGATGTTGGATGAGCCGACTCAACAGGAGCCCTATCAGCAAACGCCTTGAGAGTAAGCTTTTAGTTAAATGTAAAATACTGATAAATGCATATAAGAGTACAGTTAGAGGAATATGAATTTAAATGGGGAATAAGTTTACATTTGTCTTGGTTTGATCCCATTTAAGTCTGAGTGTAGCCTTTGTTTTGTCCTGGTTTAGTCATGGTTTAGAGAGGTTTTTGTCTAAATTTAGTTTTCATTTTAATGGAGTGTGAATGCAGCTGTGGCCTAATATTGATTCACACCCAGGTTAGCTCCATCCTCATGATCAGTGATCTACAATCTTTTTTTTTCTCACAAGGACCAGTACTACACATAATATTTGAGTCATTTCAGAGGTTGGTTAAAGTAACAATAGCACAAAATGCGTACAACCCCTAACCCTAGTTTAAATTACTGTTAGGGTTAGGTTAATTTACACTATATTTCAAAGTAAACACAGGAATTGTGGTAAACAGCTGGACTGGTCTGCTATTTGGGGACCACGGCTCTAGATTTCTAACTGTGTAAAAAGAAATAATGACTATGTCTATTAGAATGTACTTATGTTCCCTGACTGAAACATTGGACTTGTGATTGACGGAATGATGTTTGCTATTTTCACACAAAGTACCACCTATGATCATATTTGGCTTCCCAAGTACCACCAGATCTAAACCAGAACTATATCAAATCTTGAGTGGGGCTAAAATGGCCTGAAATTAGACTAAACCAAGTCTAATATGGTACTAAACCATGAATAAGGTACTTCCAAACGATGATTAACCCAAAGAACAAATGCTCAAATTCCAAAAGGCCCCTCTTACCACAGTTTGAGAAACACTGGTATAAGCTTTGTGCCACTGATATAATATCGTGCTGTATTTATTTCCCACAGCGGGACAGTACCTTTTTCTGTCTCCAAATCACTACATCTTCCACGGGGCTGAGGTGTACTCCGACTCTGAGGAGGAGACTTCCAGTTCGTGTGGTAGCGACAGTGAGGAGTCAGAGTGCAGCGGAGAGGGGCTGGAGGACGGCGTGGAGGACAGTGAAGTTGAGGACAGCAGCACGTTAGCGGCTGAGGGCGAGATGGACAGTGTTACAGACATGGAACAGCATGCTTTAGCCAACGACACCACGCCAAGTGCACAAACAGACAGTGTTTCTGAACAGACACAAGACACCACAGATCTTTAAATGTACCCAGTCAACAAAGCACTATTGTCTTTTTATATAAATGTTTCGTATATATATATATATATTTTTGGCTCATCGACCTTACTATTATTTTTTCATAAAGTTAAAATTGCGCGACAACCTTGTGAATATGCAGCAGTTTTGTTTCTTGTTACGATCACATCACATGAACTGTGTCTGAAATCTCATACACTACTTAAGCATATACTACTATGAAATAGAAGCAGTAGTTCAGTTGGTTAAGTTGTTGGTGCTTAATTTTCTTTCATGATAAACCATATGCATGTCTGTCTGCATAATTTGGGGTTAACAATGTTCTTTCATGTTTGAGCTCATGTTTCTATTGCAAACCATGTAAATATGTAAAGCTACTGCCTGCTACCTTAGTGGGTGATATGAGTTTCAGACACATACATAAATCTATGAAGAGGGTTTACTTGAAAGAGTTGTGTAATCTGCAATATTTAAGGCTTTAGCTTGGATTTTTAAGTGATATTGCTAGAGGATTTTATATTGTATGTGTATGTGGTACTTTAACATAACTGTAGGGCGACCAGATGTCCCTGTTTACCCGGAACAGTGGGACTGTTCCGGGTAAACAGGGACATCTGGTCGCCCGTTTTGAGCCCTATGTCCCCTCTCCCAACAGATTTTTCCAAGACCATTGATTTGTCCCAGTTTTATACAAGGTATCCGTATTTTTGCCCCCAAAAAGAAAATATTGTCAGTATTGTGTTGAACACAGAAAACCGTGTTTGAAAATGACCTTAAGGCAAAAAATGCACCTTGTTGCACTGACAGAAGTCGCCCAAATCATATACTCAGTCACGAATGGACAATTTTAGATGCACATTTTTATTTATACCAACCATCCCAACCCAGATCCCAGTTTAGAATTTTGAATGTAGCTGAAGTATTATCTCAGTAATTTATTTGAGTGTCAAATAAGTTTAAATGCAGAACTGTTCCTTCTAACAATTTTCTATACAATCGTGAACAAATAATAAATAATTTTAGCAGAAGAAGAAATTATTCTATAGAGGCTCTCTAGTTATTTAAATGAAATGGATATTTTACACCTGGCACCTGACAATAAATAAAAGTATCACATACACAGCTACTTAAAACAGCCACAATATCACTAAAAATGGTTGGATGTTGCTGAATGAAAGTAATCTTTAATTTTACACCAAAGAACACTTAATTGTTTTGTATGTTAAATGGTCTAATGTTTGGAAAACTGATAAAAGGTGTTCTTTCTGAAATGCGGCAGCTACTTTTTACTGTCAGGCCACTTATTTTTTATATTCCAGTGAGACATACTCAACAGAGAGTAGGTGGTTGTTATAATTCGCAAAGGTATATTAAGCTGTACTTGCAAGCCTTAGAAGTGTACTCTGTTCTAATGTTGGAAATGGCACTTTTTATTATAAAACTGGTTCTGTTGGCCATGGGTTTTCATAAAAAAAACTGTACTACACAAAGAGTTCTGCTGCCTGTGAAGTTTTGGTACATATTTCAGAATATATGTGGCACAAACAAACACATGCCATTGACATTTTGTTTACGGTTTTAAAGAAAGAGTTTTTACATTATTGTTGTTCTCTCTTCTGGGATTTTCAGTAAACAATTGAAAAACAATGATCTAGAGTTTCATTTTTATATATAAAAAATACAAGATTTAACATCGTTAATAACAGAATAACTGCAAAGGGAATTTTACTATACAGTTTTAGTGGGTTGGTTGTTAAAAAAAATACAATAAAGCTATAAAGTTTGATTACCATAAGTCACTAACACAGGGCAAATCTATCTTATACGTTTGTCCATTTTAATTATGCACATGCTTTACGTGTGTTCACGTTCACATTAATCGTTCACATTTCTGAGTTACGCGTTATTGACTACATTACCCATGATTCTCTGCGGTGTTGTGTGACACGCCAAATGCGACTTGTCGCAAAAACAACGAAGTGAGGAGTGAGGCGATCAGAGATGCACCATAAAAGAGCCTGACACTTTATATGTTTTGTGTTTTTAGATTGTCGTGATGTTTCTTTGATTTAGGGCGTAAATATCTTAAGCCAAAGGGACACGATGGATGCTATGGAGGAGGACAGTTTGGACCTAAAAGACGACCACAACCACAACTACTGTGCTAGCAGCAGCAGCAGGGACGCTAGATTTATGAGAAGTCCGCCGAGAGCGGGGGCACCGCAGCCCGTGTGTGTCCCGGAGCCGGCGGGCAGCAGCAGGGGGAAGGTCCGCTGTCGCACTGCGGGATCCAAGTTTATGGACTCGGATTCAGGCAGCGAGAGCAGCGAACTGAGCGAGGAGTGCTCCGCGGCTCCTCCGGCGGCTGGAGAGGGCAAGTTTAGCCTCGACTGTGCCTCAAAGTTCCGTAAGTTTCCCTCAAACTGTCCACGAGTTCATCCTGGATTTTCTCTTTACGTGGAGAATCATCTTTACTGCTCAGGACCCGAATCAAATATGATGAAAATCCACTATGTAACAAACTGAGTGGACTTGGTGGGTGATTGTACATGTTTCACTCTTTTTGTTTAGTTATAAATTCAATGGCCATAGAGGATTACCAAAAGAACCACTGGCCAAATCTGGAGAAGGCAATTGACCGACTCCTAATCCAGAACCCAACAGACCACATCTCTGTGTCTTATGCGCAAATTTACAGGTAGGACACGTTTCTTACCTCTTCTTTTGTAAAATAGTCTGAATTTATCTAGTGCTTTTAATTTCTACCTTAATTGGGCAACCCATGTCACTGTCCAATGACTAAATTATCCAATGACAGCATTCACTAGTGGGTTTGAACCGCTGAATGCTTCTGAGCCACATTGGACCATCATGAATCTTTCCTTTGTGCAGTTATGTCTACAAGTGTGTGTGCCAGCAGCATTCAGAGCTGCTTTACCGAGATTTGACAACTAAAATATCCAATCATCTGCAGCAGGTTTCTACACAGTTATATGTGAGTACACGTTCAATGACATCTGTTTGATAGCCCCAGTTTCTGCAAATATGGGCTACTGCAAAATAACATTTTGTGTTACAGACCAGCACGGCAGAAACATTTATTGAAGACTTTGATACAGTGCTCTCCCAGTACATAGCCTCCCTTCAGTGCATAGTTCCTGTGTTTATGTACTTGGTAGGTACCTTCTACATTATTGTAAAGTTGTGTTATTTTTGTAGTAATACTGTATTTGTAAATTAAACTTTGCCTCTTGCTGTTCTCAAATCTCTTCAGAATAAGTTTTACATTGAGTCAAAGCTCAACAGAGATTTAAAAGAAGATTTGATGAAACTTTTTGCTGAACATGTCGCTGAGAAACATATCAACACATTGATGCGTGAGTGTCATTATTTTGACACTTTGGTCTAATCTCATCTATAATTGGTCTGACTTCCAACAAAATCATGTCAGTAATACAGTATCCTGCACTTTTTACTCATGAAGTGTAATATATGATTTCTTCCAGCTCTCCTCATCAAAGCTCACGCCATGCCTTTCCAAGTGCAGCCTTCAACAATGGCCAGTGTTGTCAAAGGACTCTACAGCCTCCGACCCGGTCAGTTAAGGGTCATTTTTTGTTTGTAATGCACTAAATATCAATCCTGTTTGTGTTATAAGAACTCTCTTTTTCTCAGAGTGGGCTCAGTTTGCTCCAGCTCTTTTCTCTGGCTTTATTCCTCAAATCCACCCTCCTGCTGAAGAGTCCCTCCTCCCAGACTACGCTGCTCATGACCAGAAACTGCAGATGGAGCTCTCGATGAACGGATTCCCACGGTGAGGGTTTTTTCATTTGTTTTATTTTTTTGTGTGTTCAACAATAATTTTTTTTGTTATCTGTTTTTTTCTCCAGTGGGGACAGGTCAAGAAAACGAGCCAATGAAGATTCCTGATGAACATTACTAATATTTTGCACAAATCAAAAACCAAGTTGCATCCACCTTGGCATTTTTTACTTTAGTACTGGGAATGAAACGAACTCCATAAAAAATAAAAACATGCATGAGCTTCTAGTAATGAAAAATTGGACATTCCCATCCATTTGTTCCTAAATAAAAAAGAAAATCCCTTAGAGTGGTTTCTGGGTATTTTCAAGCCAAGGTCTATGTAAACTTAGGTATAACTATGCCACCTGGGTTTTTACAACATGGGTTCTTGCCATTATGAACACAACTTATCTCAATTTGTACCACTGTGAAAAGTGTAATACTAAGACTAACCTTGTGTAGAAATAATGTTTTAAAATCTATTTATCTAAGGTTGTTCAGTGATGGTGTTTGTGGGCTGCTGCCATGTTCTGTTCTCATTTGACGAGTGCCTTTAGGGTGTCTGTGTGAGCAGAACCCAGAGATGGGTAATTCATTCAACACTGAACTGTCTTGTGTTATTTGTCGAGTCCAAGGCTCATTCTTGCTGCTAATGCAACTCTAGACTAACCGCATAAACCATTATCTCACTTTGTCAAACATTTACTGTTGACTTTAATTGTCTGAGCCAAAAACTTAATTATAACCTCTCCTAAAGGTTTACAAACCACTGAAACATTGATTTGTTCAAGGTTTAGGTTACTGTTTGACCCATATCCCCCCCACACACTATGTTAAAGTACTGCTTTGATATTCTGAATATGCAAAAATCATGTACTTTGTCATTGCCTCTAACATGTACAGCCTGTTCATAATGTAAATAGTTTGTCTTTGTCACAATGCTGTAGATGAATGGTACAAGGCTTTGCACTGTTTTAAGTGTAACTAAAGGCTCTGTCCGTGGGCGGCTGAAATGTTTCTTCTCATTGTCTAATGTTAAAGCTTTTTCAATTAAAATGATTTCATTAATTATGTGTGAGCTATGGATTCATTCCTTGTTCATATGTGACCAGAGCAAGTCCTCCTTACAGAGAAAAGGTAACAAACAGAATGTATAAGCTATATTAAGAAACAATCATTTTCTTTTCCATGGGATATGCTATGTAATAAATTATGAGCCCATTATGTGCTCATTGTGGGTCCAATACTAGACCAGCAGTTAACAAAGACTGTTTTGACAGAAATATATGTTGAATATAACTTGAGTCTAAAAAGGTAGAAGATACTCAAAAACAATAAGATATAAGACTTTTTTGTTCTGAAAATATATTAAAAATTTCTAAGTAAAAAAAATAAATTCCAGTCATTCCAACAATAACTTTGCTGATTGATGATTTAAAAACCCAAGATGTCCCACTAACAACAGCTGTTTCCAGACCAACGTTTTGTTTTGGGTTCAAGCAGCTCAAAGTGGAGCTGGTCCCACTGCAGGAGGAATCCCTTTACAACACGCCCCACGGCCAATGGGCAGGGCACTACCCAGACACATGGGCCATGCAACCCCAAAATAACCTGCGACTACTGCCTGACAAATGCTGCTACTTTTACTGCTGACAGGTTAGCCCAGCTACACGGTCCCACAGATTTGTTAGGTTTGCTGTGAGCGAGAAATCAGGAAGACTTTTCTGATGCTCACATGCAACATTAAAGATGAGACACTGGCCTTTTTAAACATAAGTGGAATTTATCAGCACGTTGCAAGGGCCGGATCATCTTGTACCTAAAGGTAAACCGTGCACTCATTTAACTGTTTTAAATGGCATGTCTGCTCTTCCTATAGTTCATCATAATTCTGGGCAATGTACTGCCTCTGAAACCTTTGAAACTGCATTTAGACAAGTCTATTTTTTGCCCGGCGGCGAATGTTAATTTAATTATCCAAAACTGCTCTGAGCCCCATTCATTTACATGTTCTCGGAGGGGCACTAAAACCAGCCCTAATCCTTATTAATCATAGCATTTATTTTATAATTTGATTAATGATTGCAGTCATGGATCAAAACTGTGATAACAAGGAGTCCTGGGATGAAGGGGCCATCTTCCTCTGTTGATTTTCTTCATGTAAACTGAGCCCTCGCTATTATTAGATATGACTTGGTGAGCTTGGAGGCTGTTTGCAAAGGATTAATGTACACAACAGCTGCAGCTTCAGGTCTGTTGGAAGGGCATTGCTGTCTTTCTTAATTGCGCAGATTTGAGTGTCAGAAGCATGTGTGTGCCCTATCTTATATCTGCGTTCAATAACTGCCCATGACGAGTGTCAAAAAGCTGTGCAAAGACCACAAAGAGAAGAGTCAGTTTAAAGGGGCAAAAACTCCTGGCTGCGTCTGATGTGATCCAGTGTCAGGCATGAACTCGATATCCCGTGGAGGTTAACGAGAAGCTGAAATTAGGCTAAATAAAGAGGTATTTTTTAACACTCAGGTCTGTACTATCTGTGACGCATATCTGACACAGACTTATCTTCGCGTGTTGAATACTACAGCCAAGGAAGGGGTCAGTTAATCTCCCTGAAAGCACAGCCCAACATCAACAACTACTTGTGTTTGGTATTTAAGTGTATGGAAATCTTAAATGGGCGATGGATAAAATTTCAGTTGTTTTTGACTGAATCTAACATGTCGTCATTATTTTCAGCAGGATGCAGGACAACGCGGAGCAGCAGCCGTCCCTGTCCCAGATGCTGAGGGAGAGTTACCTTGCTGAGGCCCGAGCCCAACAACGCCACAGCGAAATGAGCCGCTCTGACGCCTCCTCCTCTCGCCTCCAGATCTACGCCTCTCTCAAAGGAAAAGCAGAGGACTCAATGGGCCACACGGACCAGCACTTTCCTGACCTGTCTGCCTTCCTCAGTCAAGAGGAGCTGGACAAGAGTGTCAATCTGGCCCGCCAGGCCATTGGACATGAGTCGCGAGACGAGAGGGCGGAGGTCAAAGCTCACTCTGAAATATGCTCAGCCTCCGTTACGTATCCTCCAACTTCCGCTGACTCTTTCACTAACTCTCCGTCATTAAATGTCCCGTCCAATCCAATCCAAACCAATGCTATCACTCAGCCGGTGTCTGAATTCAGAGAAACATCGGAAAGAAAGATGCACAAGTCCTCTTCACGCCAGGACAACGTCAGGAACACTAGGGACTCAGGAGACGCCTACAATGACTTTAACAGGTCATCGCGTAGCGCCCCATATGGACTTGAGACCCAGTCAAAAAAAGAGTTTCTCAACAAAGCAGCAGACTTCATAGAGGAGCTCTCCTCTCTGTTCAAGGCAAACAGCTCAAAGAGGGTTCGACCGAGATCATGTAAAACCCACAGGGGTCGGAGTCAAAACAAGAGCCAGGCTGATGGGATTCCTATAACCTCTAACAATAGAGAGCGCAGTGTGATAGCTGCAGACATTGATAAAGACGGACCTGGACCTGTGGCCGATCAAGAAGCAGAGGTCCAGCCTGACTCCAGGACTGAGGAGTTTGAGGAGTGTGTTTCTGAGGAGCAGCACTTTAGCACTGTGCCCTCCGAGGAGACAGAGGCAGAGAGCACAGCTTTGACAGAGGGCTCATTCCCAGTGGACACAGTGTGTGAACCTCCAAGGTTCATCCAAAAACTGAAAAGTCGAGAGGTTTCTGAAGGCAGCAAAGTCCAACTGGACTGTATTGTCCAAGGACAGCCGGTTCCTGAAGTACGGTAAGACAAAACCAGACTGAAGTGTGTTGTTTGGCTTGAACAATGAGTTTAAAGCTTTAAATGTTTTCAAGTTGAGGAATTCTACAACATTTAGACTTAAACAAATTTATAAATCCACAAGGGAAATTATTTAGTCTGTAACACTGTTTTTTGCAGTTGATTTCAAGGGATAAAATAAAGTGGAAGTTATTTGGAGTAATGTATTTTCATTCTGACTAAAGGAAATGAAAGGGTGGGGTGCTGACAGCAACGTGACAGATTTCAGTATATAGAAAAGAAATGAAACAAAAAATGCACTGTTTCAATTATTTAATTTCATCAGGCAAAAGACTCACTAACCCAGGCACTGGGGGCAACAACTGCATGTAAATGCCCTGATTCACCGATGCACCGTTACAATACAGTTCTCATATATTTAGAAACAATCTATTTGTTCTGGTTCTTTCTAGGAAAACTGAAGGTTCTGAATAATGGAGGTGTCACGGTCTATATGTGGGGGCTTGTTAGTCTTGCTGGACATTGTTGAGCTATTAACATATACTTGTCCAGGAGAATGTAGCTTTGCCATTTTTAGCCTGGACAGGCACAGTGTGTTGTAGTTGTCTCTGATAATAGAAGAGACTGGCTCTTGACACATGCATGAACAGGCAGCACAGTCGGGAAGATCACCGGTAAGATTGTGTCAGCAGCTTTTTCCCTTAGTTAAATCGAGATCCGAAATGTTTGTACTTAATATACCTATACTGTCGGCGTTCATGTGTGTTTCTTATCCAAAACTGTCTCATAATGTAATTAACAGACATGATGAAGCTGGTTGTCTTGGTAATGTGCTGTGTTGTAAATGTGATTTGTTTTCCCTCAGTTTATAGCAGCGCACACTGACTGAGTAACATTGTGAGTATTCTTGGCCTAAGTTTAGCGTTGTGC